>JAPKLW010000596.1:0-99837 GCA_026898455.1 Plectranthus barbatus
ATTGATTCTTTTATCTGACATTAAAAGAATCTAGATCTCTTTGGCTTGATGAGATCTTAAGCCTATATGAAAGTACAGAAGTATACACAGATTGTGTATCACTTTGAGTTGCAGTGAAAGGCTCTAGTTTAGCTTGTATATCTGTATCTTGGGCGATAGCAGTTTGTATATGACTGTCTGGTACTGGAACTAGGTAACCACATCCAGTATAGGATGGTGACATTCCCTAAGCAGCTCAAAAGGTTTGTTATGCTAAAGTCTTGCACACTGATTAAGTTCAATCATAAGTGAAAAGGTTTGAGTGGATTGACTCAGGAATATAAGATTGTAATTAATTAAATAGCTTGTTAGAGCTTAAATTAATTAACGAATGTTTGTAACCTTAAATGTGGGGATAAATCGAGCCCATGCAACCCGTACCTCAAAACGTGGCAGCAAATAGGTAGGAGAATATTAATTCTCTAGTTGAATGAATCAATATTAATTAATTAATTATATTCTGGTTTGTATATGGGAATTAATTAATTGATAGACCTTATTTGCTATTTGAATTCTGGTCCCTGGTCTGGCCCATGAAAACTCAGGCCCAATAGAAGTCTAGTATTTTCCTATAAACAGGCCTCAGGTTCTCAGATCACAACACACTACAAGATCATATGTTGCACACAAAAAACCATTATTTTGGAAGCTGTGGTGATCGACTAGATCTGAGAAACGAGGAAAAAATTTTGCTTCTCAACCGGGCAAGGAATCCGAAGGGAATCTTCACCAGATATTCGGATTGAGTTAGGATACTCATCCGAGCCACAGGAACATGTACATAGGGAATACGAGAATTTCCACCTTGTTGAAGATCTAGTGGTGCTACCCGAAGACTTAAATGAATAGCCATCGCTGTTAAGAACAACCGAGATCCAATGAGAATTTGCGCGTAGCTCCTGGTCTTTGACATCAAAAAAGGTAATAAAGAAAGAGAAAGATCGATTCTAAGGCTGAGTTTAAGCCCAAAAAGAGCCGGTCTTATGAGACATCCACAGCTGTATGCACAATGATTGGATTTTGGTGCATACAGACAGAGCGAGTCGAAGTGCGTAAGCGAGTAGAGATAGAGGCGGTACATTGAAGAAATCGAATCAAAGAATCCACAAAAAAGCGGAACAAAAGAAGCCCATGGAGAAGGAGATCAGATCAGGAGGATCTTCATTCTTCTCTCCCTCTTGTTTATTTTCAAAAATTATTATTTAATTTTCATAAGATTTAATTCCTCAATCTGTTAGGAATAAATCTTGGTGCGTGGGTAAAAGGATCGAGGATCTCTATGCACTCATTCTTCAGGTTTTTACAATCCAGGTATTCCGCATAAACCCCCTCGTGCATAATCAATAGGATCATGCTAGGAATAATCATAGGCATAGCAATTTATTTTGATATTCCAATTATCGGTCTTGGAAAATGGACTTCGTGATTCAGTTCACGAATCCCTTCAGGTGGTGCGTAGTGCTCACTATAGTTCGCAAATTAATTGCAAATACAGTGGCAAATAAATTTATAAAGTACCCAAAAGTAGTCGAACTCAGAGGAATTGTATAACCAAACTATCTCATGTACTAATCACAGTTATAAGACTTATTGTTTGAGAAAATAAAAAATTGGGTTTTTGGTTTTGGAAAATAAAGATAACAATGCGGAATTTTAAAGGGCTTCAAAAAAAATATTAAAGAACATTAATCCTAGGTCAAATAATCAATCAGAATACATGCTAAATAAATTGAATCATAATGGTGGGAAATTGAATATAATATTAAATTCCTTGGTAGGACAACTTTAACTTAGGTTACTTTCATGTGATTATTTATGCTTGGTTGACTTCAAGAACACAATAATAATCAACCTCAATAAAAACATCATATTTAATTCCCAACAATTGACTATTCTTCCTTTTAAGACAGAAAACCAATTATATTCAATTCCTCTTCCTGTTATTAATTTTCTCCTCTCGGTCTTTCAGTTAACAACTATGAATTTTGAATGAATTTCATCTCTCGATCCATCATCAATCCTAAATTCTATCAATTAAATCTGGAATTGAAACATGACTATTTGAGTTGATTAATCTAACATGCAAACATGATTAATTAAACATAGCCCTAGAGCCTACTAGGCTTTCTAGTCACTCATGATGGAAAAAAACACAAGAAACATTTTATTAAATTGCATAATAAAAACTTACAACAAAAATAAAGGTTATTCAGCTCTTCAATCACTAAAAACTTGAATAAAAACTAAATTAAGGACTGAATAATGACTGAATCCTCTCTAAAATCGAGCTACATGGGTATATATAGGGGTAGAAGTGTATATTTTGGGATCTAGGGCGAAAAATAAGATATAACCATAAAAATCATGAAATTTCCTTTTTTGAGTCCGCGTCGGTCGATTTAGAGCTACATCGGTCGAGCGCATCTTCCATGTCGGTCGACGTGGATCCACGTCGGTCAAACAGAGACCTCCACTTTTAGCCACATTTCCAGACATAGCCATTTTTCACCCCTTTCGACCCTTCTGCGCAGTCTCATGCTTTTGGTCATATTTTTTGCTCCCAAACTCTGATTGACCTGATTCTAGTTTCATTGGAAAGGTAATCAAAGATATTTCTATTGCAATGATTAATTAGCTCAAATTCCATGTGTGGAAGAAATCATGACTGTTTCTTTGAACATCTACTACTTTCGTTAAGGATTTCCAATGAATTTGACATAAAACCTGCAAAATCTTATCATCACAAGTATAATACCTCTTAACTTTGACTCATGCATAATATATATAAATAAAATCGATAAAAAATACTAGAAAATAATAAAGATAAGTGAGCCAAATTACGAGCTTATCAAACCCCCCAAACTTGAACGTTTGATTGTCCTCAATCAATACGCAAGAAATAAATCAAAAGATCATGCAGTTAATGTGCAGTTCCTCACAAAATTTATCACATTCTAGAATAACAAAAATCCACTATACACAAACAATTTGAAAGAGATAGATAATCCATCAACTGTGGAAGAACTAATTGGAAGTGTATCGCTCTACTCTAAAGTGTTTAAAATTAGATGAAAGCACTCAACACATGTATCAAGAAATTTCTACCATAGGCTTGCAAATTTTCCAATATCTCAAGTGCTAGAATGTGCACACGAGTATCGGGTAAAAAAGACCTTCATTCGGTTGTAATGGAGGCTTTTTATGACAAGATAGGGAAATTTGGTCAAGTGACTATAATTCATCAAGCTAGCCAACTCAACAAAATATAACCACTCTGTAGCATCATCACCTTATCTCCTCATATACATCAATATACTAATAATTTTTTTATTTCCTTTCTTTCTTTTTCCTAGCTCTTTAGAATCTCTTATGCCTTTTCAATAGTTATACACATATTTGTTTTTTTTTAGAGAGGGTTTATGTGAATTCTAATTTCTATTGAGCTATTCCACCACCCAACTTTGCATCAACCACTAATTTGATTTTCTTATCTCCAATTCACATCGATCTACCCCATACAAACAACAACATAAGACATGAGCGAAACCAGCACACTCTTAAGCTCATAGACAAGGAAAGAATTGTAAAGGATCAACGTGTCTAACTAGGGAGAATTTAATTGTTAAGGGACAATGTTTAGGTTATTGGGTTAACAAAGATGGACTAATATCATCTCTTAAAGTTGTGCACACTATGCAGTCTCGAAACAGAAAATAAGCAACTTCTGGAGAAAAAAAAATATACTTGAGAATCTCACACCAAATGAATATAAGGCTAAAAAATCTCACACAATGGTTTAAAATCTCCTTGCACAGTTAACTTCAAATCAACTCAATCATCATGCAAGCGCTAGTTTCAAATCAATCCTATCATGTGTTATTTTACTTTCATAGTCAATTAAGCACGATCACAATAAATTCAAACTTAACTTTCAATCGATTCTAATCGCACATCCTCATTCAAGTTGCATCAAAACTCCAATTTCTTTAACACAAAATAGCATAGATTAAAATTATAGGCATAAATTTAAATGCAGAAAGCAGAATGAACAAAAGATGAAACATTCAATCTCTTTTGTCCACATCCTCCCAAACTTATTTCAAACTCAGAGAGTAGAAATAGCTTGAAAATCAAACAAGAGCGAGAATGGTACCTGGAAGTTGATCTCAGCTATCAACTTTTTTATCCCTCGGTATCTTTAGAAATCACGCGGCATGAGATTGTAGCTAGTGGCACTCTGCGTCTACCGACGCGGCTCTGTATCGGTCAACGTGGAGCCTTCTCGTCGATCACTCCATCGGGTCAAAGTGCTTCACGTCGAGCACTCTGTGTCGACCAACGTCAGGCTATGTTGGTCGAAACAGAGCAGTGTTCCGTTTTTTTCACAATTGAAATAAATTGCAAAAACTAAAAAAATGGGAATTTTGAAAAGAAAGTATGTAGAAATTGGGTTATCTCCTAACAAGTGCTTGATTTAACATTGCGACTCGACAATACCTTCGATCACAATGACCACGGGGGTTGGGTCCAGACTCTACATCCCTTTGCATCTATCATGTAGAATTTTCGATCTTGTAAGGAAGTAGTAAGCTTATATAGAGATGGTTTAGCTGAAAATTTCACAAACTCATTTCCTCGTTCCCATTCAATGACAGCTTGCTCCTTCTTTTCTTCCTTTGTTTATTCTAATTCATCTTTCGATTCTTCAATCGAGGTGATCTGGTTGCACTCTGATTGCTGCTGGATTTTGTCACACACAAATGTGATTTTCTCGAAGTGTGTTCTCTCCCCCTCGACAATCAATCAATGCAACACTGGTGTCCAAAAATTCTCGTCCCAAGATCAGAGACATATTGTAGTCTTCCTTCATATCAAGCACTACAAAATTTGCGGGAAAGATTAGATGACCCACATGAATGAGAACATCCTATAGTATACCTTTGGGGCGTGATACAGATTGGTCTGCCATTTGTAGAGTAATTGTAATTGGCCTCAGTTCTCCAATGTTTTAGGTGCTTGAAGATGGAATATGACATAAGATTTATGCTGGAGTCAGTGTTGCACAAAACCATTTGGAATTCTATCCCCCCAATCTCAACTCGAATTGAGAAACAACCCGGATCACTCATTTTGATTGGCACTTGCTTTTGAAGTAGTAAGCTACACTGCTCATGTAACTTCACAGTTGAGTTCTCCACGAACTTCTTCTTCCCGATCATCAGCTTTTGGAGGTACTTCAAGTAACCTGGGATCTCCCTTAAGGCTTCAATAAGTGGTAAGTTGATACTCATCTTCTTTAGATTCTCTGATCACAAACCTAGGAAATTTAGAGTCCTCCTTTTGTTTGGAAAATCTTTGAGGAAAGGGCATCTGAAGAATATGATCATATTTTTCAGTTGAGGACTTGCCTAAGATACCTTTATTTGTCGATCGATGGAATATGGCATGAGATCTATGCTGGCACCTGTGGTTCCCGAAAGTTGCCCTTGATTGTGCTGAACTCTAGTCGTGCTAGCAATCTGGCTTACTTGATTTTCAATCATTTGGACATGCTTGCGAACTCAATCCATCTTTGTGTTCACTCCAGCCACTTCTTGCTTTATTTTCCTAACTCGATAATACAAAGCTTTGATGAACTTGGTCAACACATCATCCAAGCTATCCTTCTTTTTAGTGATTTATCCATTCTGCACATTGATTCAGCACATCATCCATTCTGCACATCGAAACTAGGTGGGGGAATCTCTCCACCCTCTGGATTAGCATAAGAAATGCCAACGTGCTGTTTTGGATGGTAATACTAATAACCACCACCTCTTTGCTGATTTTGATACTAGTTTTGGTATCCTCCTCGCTTCATGTAGTTGACATCAGTAACGGGATCAACCTGAGCAACAGTAACTACAGAACCATTAGAGGTTAGCTTTTCCATCTCCTCTTTGAGCTTCTCGATTTCCAGCTTGAGAGTATCATACAAATCCTTCTTCTCAATTACCTTTTGATGCGTTGAAAATTCAATCACTCAAACTCCTAATGTCTCAAGAATAAAAGTCAATCCAAGTACTTTTTTGTTCGCCCACTAGAGTATTGTATATTCTTGCAAAGTCTACTAGCTAGGTAACATTAATCGTTGAGTAATTTTTATGCTAGTCAATTATGAAATCAACACTAACTAACTAAGACAAAGTAAACAAAATTCCTCAATCAACATGGTCAAATTACCAAATCAAACAATTAATCCAAATGTACTCACAAACTATACTTGGAAAGCACAAATTGATAGGATGCACAAGTAAAAGAATATGATATTGGTATAAACTATGTTATGTACCAATTGAATGCTAGAATGATGTAAACAATTTTGATTCTCCTAGCAATGGTCCATCAACCCTACACTATCTAACCCCCTTTGCACCGGCGAATTAGATGTAGATGAGTTAAAACCTTCAACCTTTTACGTTATCAAGTTAAAATTCACTCCCAATGGTTTGTAAATTAAAGGCCTACGAACTTATCCCTGGACATGGATTTCAAATCAATTACAAAAGAAAAGAGATCCATTACAATATATGGTAGAAACGAGATTTTTCCCAAATTGATGATCTTCGTGGTTGGATCTTCCTTTAGCCCTTCAATTTGCATCTAATTGGAGTAATTTAGCATTGATTCTCCCTAAATCTGAAGTTTGGAATAGTTAGGAGGTGTTTAGGAGTGAATAACTTCTTTTTCCCCCTTGGATCTATCTAAATTTGTCAAAATTTTGACAAAAGTCCAAAAAAAGTCCCTTCCAATTTTCATTTCCCAGCTTATATAGTATGTAAACGGACCCCAAGATTGACCCGTCTAAGATTAGATCCCAGGGATGGTTTAAAACTGAAGAACTGCCAAACCAGCCCATTTAGGATCGCCCCGTCTGGAACGGGATCAACCAAAATTTGACTCTGAACAGCCAAATTGGTCGAGCAGATTGGGGATCGACCGAAATCTGGCTTTGAACTGGCCAGATCGGTTGATCAAGGCAGGGATTGGTCGAGATGAGCCAAACAGAGGCAAATCTTGATCGATCAGAATCTATCTCAGTCGAGTAAAGGCTCTAAAATCCATCCTACTGCTTTGTTGCTCATCCTGGTTGATCTTCTCCACACTTGAATCCCAGATCGTCGATTTTCCACCAAAACTTAGCCAAAAAATGTTAATTATGCTCAAACATGATCCTACACAACACGAACAATACCAAACACGAAAACAAAGCAAAAACACAAGAAAAACAAATGATATGGGTGTAAAATGTACACAAACAAGCATGCACACACATCAAATAATAGGTCATTTTACACATATATCATAATCCCCGAAACTTGAACCTTTGGTTGTCCTCAATCAAAACAATGTAAAGCAATCGTTCTACCTTGTGCAATACCTCATAGCTTATATTATCCATTTTAGTATGCCCTAGTCAAACGAGATTATAACCTAACTTTGTGACATGGTTAATGTTAAAGACTCAATCAACTCAACAATTTGGATATAAGCAAATAAAGTGCACTCCCTTACTTGTTTAGGGACAATTCACACAAGCACGAGATTTCATGCTCAATTTCCATAAGTTTGCATCCATTCTCACCACTATACTACAATGAGCTAGCTCCTAGAATCAAGAAGGACTTTGTTTAGGTTATAATGTGGTTAACTAAAACGTAGGTTTTTTTGGGGCCAAAGTAGTTGTTGGTCCTAGATCAGAGAGCGTATAACGTGCAGCGAAAGTATAAGAATCAAAAATGTTGAATCTAACTTAGGCAGTTCAGCTAACAATCAACACAGTTTTGTTTAGTAGTATAATAGTTCTATTCACATTAGACAACAGATTGTTTTAACAGCTTTGCAGTTGTAAGCAGTTAACAGTTTATGTGGTTTAAGATATGCTAGAAAACTGTAAAGTGCGTAAGTAAAGAAAACTGTAAATGACACAAGATATTTTATAGTTGTTTGGAGCCTTAAGTCCTATGTCCACTCTTCGGATATCAGATCCGGTAATTCCTAAGTAATGAATATACACTCCTCACGATCTATAGCCAGTTGCTGTAGAGACCTCCGTCTACAGCACAAAGGATCACTCGCCCAGGTAGCTGTGTTGGGATTATATACTTAAAGCATATATGATTAAGGGTTTTGTACACTGGTCTTCATATATGTTGCTGCAACAATGCTCGCTATCTGATTAAACAAACATACAACGAACCATAATATTCTATTATCTCGCCTATAGGGATGATCATATGGTGTGTAGGAGATCACAGAGGATCATATGAATCGTTTGACCTAGCGAAATATAAACAGTATCACAGCTGAGACAGTCCCTGGATAGGCTGTCGGTCTAAGCTGCGGCACATCGGTTCATAAGTGGGCTTATCCTAGCTACTTGATATGTCGGTACATGGTTATGTATTGATGGGATCAACAGTGGGATGTGCCATTCACATTGATATATGAATGAGCCAGATCCCTAACATACTTCCTATGATCTTAAACCTAACTGAAGGATAAGGGGCACACACAGATTGACCACACTTTGATTTACTAGAGTGGCGAGTCTTACATGTACTCTAATACTTGTATTTTGGGTGTTGGCAATTTGTGTGTGGCCTGCTTAGTCTGGAAGTTTTGGTAAGCATATCAGTTTCAGGATGGTGACATTCTCTGAGGAGCTCACAAGGTTCATTATGCTAAACCCTGCAGGTTGAATTATTTAATTCAGGCATAAGTGAAAAGGAGTGAGTGGTATTACTCAGGAAATAAGAGATTAATTAATTGTGGCTGATTGTCATAAGCCAAATTAATTAATGAATGTCTAAAACCTTAAATATGTGGATCATGTTAGTTTGGTGCAACCCGTTCCTAATAACGTGGTAATAAAGGGGCGAGTCAGCATTGTTACCGTGGTGAAGGTTAAAACAATGTTTTATTAATTAATTATGTTCTGGGTTGAACAAGGAAGGATTAATTAATAAAGAGGGCCCACTTTATTATTTGCATCTGGTCCCTGGTCTGGCCCATGAACTGCTCACAGCCCATTAGGGTTAGGGTTTCTCAAAACCCTAACACTATATAAAGGCCTTCTCTCTATCAGATTATTAATGATTCAGTATTGAACGAAATTAGAGGGAGAACGGCGGCGGCTATCCGGTGGGAGGAACTGATCGATTCCTCCAGATCTCGGATTCAACTTAGTAGATAATCCTCACCAGATTTCCAAGGAGCAAGGGAACAGATACAGAAGACCAAATCTGTAGGAACAACTGTTCATCGCCTGTGTTCAGATTCAGATCCAAATCTATTTCATCGTTATTGGCTCCGATCTAGATCTGCAGATCAAACTGTGAAATCAGGTATTCTCTAAATCCATCATCTGCAATTAATTTTGTAGGAGCATGCATAGGATTGCATGGTTTATTTAATTGAAATTTGTTCCGTGTATCCTAAGAACGATCCTTGGCATGAAATTCATTAATGGCAACTCGTGATGTCCATCGTAAACTCAAACCCTACAATTGGTATCAGAGCCAGGTTCATGTACTTAGGCTCTATCTTGGATAGATTGAAATTAAATAAATATGTATTTTCATGGATGAATTTAAATTGTCGTGGATGTTTTTGTTCTCGTGGCTTTCTCGTTTTTGGATCTGTTTTTTAGCAAGAGAAAATCCGTGGTTAGATTTAATACGGAAAATCATGTAATAGATTTAGATCTATTTTTGTATTTTCTATTTTTTTAAATTTGTAAAATTGAGATCCAAAAGAAACGAGAAAAAGGACGACGAAGAACAGACATGGAAGCATAAATTAGAGTTCAGCCCTTTCAGCCCAGATCTCGCCGGCGGCGCGGCCGGCGACCACCGTTGGTGGCGGCGGCAGGCAGGAAAAACTAGGTTTTCTGCTCTGCGGCTGGGCCGGGCCCCTTCTCTCTCGCGCTGCCATGGTCGCCGGTGAACAGCAACAGGTCCAGCGAACGGAGACGCGTGAGGTGTTCACGGGCGGCAGCGGCTAGGGTTCCGCCGCCAAGCTGCCTGTGCGCATCTGTTGTGCACCACCCTGCGGGAAGAAGTCAACCACGTGCAGCGAGCACGCGGCAAATGTCCTGTTGCAAGCACGCATTGCAGACGACGGTGACTGCAGGCACAGGCGACGCGGGCCCCGACGATGGTGGTGGTCTCGCAGAAGCAGGCCGTGCGCGAATGCGCGCGCGCGGCGGTTACAAGGGCTGCGACGGCGGCAGATTCTGGTTTGTGCGACTGCGCGCTGCTTCGCGTTTCTGGCTGTGGCGGTTCTGTTGCAACATCGGCCGGCGATGGTGGCAGGCGGGGCGAGGTAGGCTGAGTGCGGGCGACGACTGCTGCAAACTCCGGCCGCAGGCGGAGGCCGGAAAGACGGCGCGGCAGGCTGGGCTGGTGGCTAGCGGCTATGGTTTGCTGAAACCCTAGGGTTTTGCAGCCCGGGCCGGAAATCGGGCCCGTTGGCCCGGAGGCAGCCCGCAGTTCTGAATATTAGGGTTTGGCTGCAGTTTGGGCCAGAAACCCTAATTTGAAGCCCAACTGCTGTTGATGCAATTCAAATCAGATTTCAAGTCTAACGGAGGCCCAGTTTGAAGATCTGTATTGCAATCATCTTGTAATAGTTAGATTTAATTTATTTCAGTTGTAATCGCATCTGAGGGGCCATGAGAATTTATTTGTTTATTTATTTATTCTCGTACTGATGTGATTTATTATGTGCGCACTAGTAAATAATAGGAAGCATGATTATTTGCTTTAATTATATACTGTTATAAGCATGTTGCAATTTAATTTTTGAGCATGTCTTATGTGATTTATTTTATGTTTTAAATTGTGTCTATAAATTTCGGGATCATATTAATTTATGATGGAATTTTGTGTCTGACATAATTTATGGCAACATAAAATAATGTGTGCTCATGAAACCTTTAGAATTAAAATACTAAGCTGGATTTTGGTTCTTTTCTAACCAAGATCATTAGACCTCCACAAATACGGCCTCTCATTAGAAGTAATGCATTTTGAAGCGTAAACGTCTACTTCAGTAGCTTGTGTTAGAAATAATTTACAAGTTCTAATGCGATGAGGTTTCTAAATAAAACATTTAGTTTAATATGAGAAGTGGGAGCCTCTGAGCAAACGTCTACTTTAGTAGCTTGCATTGAGACAACTTTCACTGGTCTCTAAGACTAATCTAAATGGGATAACAAAGGATGTTAAGGGCTAGACGCATGGGTCTAGTACGTATGTCGAATCGCCTTTTAATGTCCGGAGTTAGGCTTGTAGTTACTTTGGCTTAGATGTTGCCTGAGCACAACTCATGCATGAGATCCCTGCTCAAGATAGGTGAACATGGTCAAAAGATCTCAATTATTAATTTCTTTTGCCGGCGGATACCTGGCATGGAGAGAAATTAAAGGACCTATTTTGGTCTGGTCGAGCGTTTGCTGTAAACGTCTACTTCAGTAGCTTGCGGTGAATTAGCTTGGGCAATTGGAGGGAACAAATTGCATTGTTTTATCTAAAGGTTCTATGCATATTTGTTTCAATTGTTCGTAGTATGTGCTTACTTTAATTCGCTTATTCGTTTTCAGATATGTCTATTATTTCATCGCTCATCAATTCAATCGTTCACAATTCCTTCAATGGTCTGAATTTTCCTGGATGGAAAAGTGACATTGTCAAGCTCTTGGATTCATTTGGACATTTGTTTTGTTCGAATGGCATGGCCTTACAGTATGTCTGGGCTGGTATGTCAGATGCACTGCGTCCTCGTTATAGTGATGTATGGTTTGCGTGTGACATTATGCGACGTCTTGATGTAGCATATGGCGGACTCGATGGAAATGCTAGATCTAGTCTTATCAAGCGTATTGTAAGACAGAAAATAGGTCAGAACTGTTCGGTACGTGAACATGTGGAATCACTCATCCAGCTCATAGATGAGTACACATTAATGGGTGGTCAAATTGACAATGATGTCAAAATTGTCTTGATACTCAACACGTTACCGAAGTCATTTGATGACTTCATAATTTCTGTTGAGAAAAACAAGAGTGAGTATACTGTTCACAGTCTGCTCAAGGATCTTGTATCAACGATAGCTTCTTCAGTCTTTACTGTGAATCACTCTGATTTGCTTCCGAGTCGAAAGAGTGATGTCAAAGAAAAGAGGAATGAAGGAAGCAGTGGGAGCAGTCTTGCATTATCAGTTCATTCGAGATCTCTTGCTAAAAGTTCTTCTAAATCACGTCACAATGACATGAAGGAGAAGAATGGTAAATGAGAGAACAAAGGAAAGAAAGATAACAAGAAGGACAAATGTTTCAAGTGTGGCAAGAAGGGTCACTAGAAAGTAAATTGTCCAAGTTTGGTAACTAAGGGACAAGGTACGTCATCTATTGCATTGCTTGTTGAAACATGTTTAGTATCAGTTTTCTACTCCTTAGTGGGTAGTGGTAACTGAGGTCACTAATCATATTTGCTACACTTTGCAGGGAATCAAGCTTAAGGCTTGAAGATGGCAGGATTACCATCTCCAAGATTGATGCTGGAAGTTGCTACTTCAGCTGTTGGAGATTTTACTTTGAGTTTATGTTAAAAACTCTGTTTTAATTCAAGTTTCTGAGGAGATGTTGTTTTGAGAAACAATATTTTCATCTATTGTTATTGATTATCAGTTATTCGATAGAGTTTTTCTATCATGATGAATAACAGTGTTTTCTATTATGGATGATTGTCTCTTCATTACTTGATAACATAAACTATCAGTGTTCTAAGGTATAATTTAAAGAACCTCTATAGAGATAGGTTACATCAGTCTAAGTAGTTTTAAGTAATTCATGGAATTATGGATACAATCCAGGTATTCCTAAGAATGGTACTTATGACAACTACTTAGAAGTATAAGATGGTAACTAGGCCTTTTAATAGGCGATTGCATCTCTATAGGTTATTTCGTGTTTGCTCTGGTTTGCTGGTTTGAGTCTACTTCCGTAGTTGCCTTAACAGGCATTGATACTGTAATCATTTAAAATTTGGATATGTTTATCTAATTCACTACAAGTCTTAGTCTCTTGTTTTAATCAAGAGCGTTCAAGACTAAGGTGGAGAATAAGTTAAACAAGACAGTAAAAACATTATGGTTCATTCATAATGGTATATCTTAAGTGATGGGGTTTTACAGTATCTGACAGAGCAAAGGTATTGCATCCCAGTTAACTACACATATTATTCCTTGATTGGGATAGTGTATGTAAATCGAAATAATATTCTTTAAAAAGTTAATAAGTTATGCCAATTTTTGCCAAACTTTCATTTTTGGAAGAGCGCCAAAAGCAGTTGTATGTTTGCTTAATCTAGTGTCTTCTAAATCAGTTCCAAATACCCTAGCAGACCTTGACTCTGTCAAAAGGGAAATGATGGGTAATTCGACTATTAAGCTGATATAGGAAACTGATTGGTTGGAAGAAAGGTTTAAGCTAGTACTGCTTTGTGGGCTATTCCATGTAAACGAAAAAGATGGTTGCTTTGTGTATCCTAGATACAAGCAAGTTGTAAAGGATGAAACCATGAATCCAAATGTGAGATTGTTCTCTAAGGTTTTAGAGAAGACAATTCAAATCCATCAGGAAATACCCCGTGGCATATTAAGCATACATTGGAAGGTATGGTACCAATTGCACGGTCACTTGTGTAAGGTGGTAAACAACAAATTAATGCACCATTAACTGACAATGTAAAAGGAGCATCGTTGTAGTGGGAGGCAGTTTTTGGACTTGTTCCCAGCTTAACGAACAACATCGTACTTATCCCTTAAAGCGCAACGAAGCTGTTAAGATAAAAGATGCAGTTTAATGACGTCAAGTCATGGATTCAGAAATGAATCAGTAAAGGTTATTGTTGTGTATCAGGATCAGTGACTGCCAAATAGCTTACCAGCTATAAGCAACTAATTGATATACAAGAAAAATGATCGAATGGTAACCTAGTGTCTAGGTTAGTGAGCAAGGTATGTTTCACAACAAGACCTTCTGACTGGTTGCAATTACTAAACCCATTCGAATTCTTTTAACCATAACAGCACATATGAATCTAATTATCTGGAACATAGATGATGTCATCTGTATTTTATAAACAAGTACCTTGATAAAAGGTGACGACGTCTGTATGCAACAACCAGATAAGTTATGTGCAAAGCATCATGTCTGGAAGCCAAGCTAGTTCAACTATGAACTTAAAGGAGCTTCAAGGTCAAGTAACAGACATTTCGATGTTGTCTATCGAGAATGATAGTTTCATATACCAGTTATGTGTTAGCGAAAGCGTGGTTTTCCTTGCACATTATGCAAATATTATTTTCACATTCGGAAACGGTGTGGGGATATTGTCAGGCATAAAGGATGGTAATCCGAACAGTTTCAGAAGTAGGACTTATGAGATTTTGGATCACCTTTTGAATTAAAGTCTTGTGTTGTCACAAGAAAAGGATGTTCAGGTATCTCAAGTCGCTTAAATTGATTCTGTGATGAGTCGTTCATAGCAAGAAAGATTGTTGTCTTTCTATATTGCAGATGAACGAGTTCAGATATCTGTAATGCTATAAGCATGTTAGACAAACATCAATTCAACTCTAGATAGGCACATCGGTTTACAAGTGTGCTATGTGAGTTGAATGGCATCGGATATCCAGAAGGATCATATTGAAAGGAAGTTGACCTCTAACTATGTGTTGGCCTTGGAGGAGGAGTTATAGTAATCTAACACAGAAGTGTGTTGCAGATTCCGGTATGAAGGCTGAGTTTTTGTCAGCTTCATTAGCTTCGCAAGAAGCAGTATAGCTCCAATGCCATCCTCTAGAGGTGTGTGTTCTGAGTTTGCCTAATTAAATCACAAGGAATTGTGATTATGTTGGTGCAATGACAAACTCAAAGGAAC
This sequence comes from Plectranthus barbatus, assembly GCA_026898455.1. Lineage (NCBI taxonomy): Eukaryota > Viridiplantae > Streptophyta > Magnoliopsida > Lamiales > Lamiaceae > Plectranthus > Plectranthus barbatus. Next base: position 15,027 of record JAPKLW010000596.1, read on the forward strand.
CCAAGACTCACAAAGTGGTGAAACACATAGGATGTGTGGAATCACATCATACGAGAAATCGTGAAAAGAGGTGACGTGAATGCAGTGGGAGTGATTGACAGTATAGACACACTTAATACTTTGGTAAAACAATGGTATTATGCTTTAAGTATAAGTGGGAGATTGTTGGGATTATATACTGAAAGCATATATGATTAAGTGTTTTGTACGCTGGTCTTCATATATGTTGCTGCAACAATGCTCGCTATCTGATTAAACAAACATACAACGAACCATAATATCCTATTATCTCGCCTATAGGGATGATCATATGGTGTGTAGGAGATCACAGAGGATCATATGAATCGTTTGACCTAGCGAGATATAAACAGTATCACAGCTGAGATGGTCCCTGGATAGGCTGTCGGTCTAAGCTGCGGAACATCGGTTCATAAGTGGGCTTATCCTAGCTACTTGATGTGTCGGTACACGGTTATGTATTGATGGGATCAACAGTGGGATGTGCCATTCTCATTGACATACGAATGAGCCAGATCCCTAATATACTTCCTATGATCTTAAACCTAACTGAAGGATAAGGGGCACACACAGATTTACCACACTTTGATTTACTAGAGTGGCGAGTCTTACATGTACTCTAATACTTGTATTTTGGGAGTTGGCAATTTGTGTGTGGCCTGCTTAGTCTGGACGTTTAGGTAAGCATATCCATTTCAGGATGGTGACATTCTCTGAGGAGCTCACAAGGTTCATTATGCTAAACCCTGCAGGTTGAATTATTTAATTCAGGCATAAGTGAAAAGGAGTGAGTGGTATTACTCAGGAAATAAGAGATTAATTAATTGTGGCTGATTGTCATAAGCCAAATTAATTAATGAATGTCTAAAACCTTAAATATGTGGATCATGTTAGTTTAGTGCAACCCGTTCCCAATAACGTGGTAATAAAGGGGCGAGTCAGCATTGTTACCTTGGTGAAGGTTAAAACAATGTTTTATTAATTAATTATGTTCTGGGTTGAACAAGGAATGATTAATTAATAAAGAGGGCCCACTTTATTATTTGCATCTGGTCCCTGGTCTGGCCCATGAACTGCTCACAGCCCATTAGGGTTAGGGTTTCTCAAAACCTTAACACTATATAAAGGCCTTCTCTCTATCAGATCATTAATGATTCAGTATTGAACGAAATTAGAGGGAGAACGGCGGCGGCTATCCGGTGGGAGGAACTGATCGATTTCTCCAGATCTCGGATTCAACTTTGTAGATTATCCTCACCAGATTTCCAAGGAGCAAGGGAACAGATCAGAAGACCATATCTGTAGGAACAAATGTTCATGGCCGGTGATCAGATTCAGATCTAAATCTATTTCATCAGTATTGGCTCCGATCTAGATCTGTAGAACAAACGGTGAAATCAGGTATTTTCTAAATCCATCCTCTGCAATTAATTTTGTTGGAGCATGCATAGGATCGCATGGTTTATTTAATTGAAATTTGTTCCTGGTATCCTAAGAACGATCCTTGGCAAGAAATTTATTAATGGCAACTCGTGTTGTCCATCGTAGACTCAAACCCTACAAGCTATACTTCACTCCTTCTTCAGTCCGTCGAAGGCTCTGCGTCTTCTCTGTGGACTGGCTCAAAGCTGGACTGAGGACAAACCTCCCTTTTCTTCCTTCGGTAGGTTGGATGGTTGAGTTCTTCCCAGAACTTACGCAGGTTGGTAGTTGCCCGTGATACGAATAAGAACACCAAAGAGGTAAATTAAGTCGGCTGACTTAATCCTCGTGTACACAGGGTAACACGGTGAATCTCCAAAGATTCTATGAGCAATGAATGCTTCGTGTTCAATAAATGAACTACAATATTAATGCATTCTCTCTTGAAAGTGTTTAACGCCTTGAGCTTTGTATTCTTTAGGGAGGCTAGTGTGTCGGAGATTCAAGAGTGCGAGATTGTTCAGAGATTTGGCACAATATTTTTGCAAAGATTTTTCTGTCTCTATTGTTCCTGCTATTTATAGGTGAAGACCCAGAAAATAGCCGGTAGAGACAAAGAGAAGAATGTCCAATCATCGTCCATTTTTCTTTGTACAAGGTCGCTTTCTTCTTTGCTATCTCCGCTGCGTCAACCTGCTTTTTAGAGCAGCTTGTACTTGATGTGTCAGACGTTCAAAGAACGTTGTACACCAGTCGCAACTGAGCAGTATCTATCTTGTTATATTGACTTCCTCAACGGTCTTCTGCGACTGCTCGACATTCGCATCATACGCATTCTTGAGCGCAAAACTGTCTTTACTTAGTAACTGTAAACACCTCTCAACAGTTTTCTTTGAGTGTTCAGATATTTGCAGGAAGGAAACTGTCTTCGCAATTTTTATCAATTGATTCTGCTCTGCTTGTCTTCGTGTTGTCTGTTCGACAGATATCTCGTCAGAATGATGTCTTCTTCAATACTATTCCTAAGTTTTGATGATGTCCTTCTTCCTAAACTATGACAACTCGAATATCCTATACAAGGATTACATGAGTTGATACTCGAGAACCTAGACTTTGGTATATAGTTTTGACACATCAAAACATCAAATTAAGGTGGGATTCCAACAGTATTACCTAACAATTTCCCCCTTTTTGATGTTGTCAAAACCATACCTCTAATTCTAACTATGTCGACAAGAAGACGCAGTTGGTCTGAGTTTTACAAATTATCTATCTAATATAGCTCAGAGCCATGCTTCTTCTACACTCGACCTACTCTAAATGATCTTCCCCCTTAATAGGTTAATGGTTCTCGATTAAAATCAATCATTTTTAGAGTAATCCATAGAAGGAGGTTTGCTGATCACACTGGAAAATGTGAATTCAGGTAGTCTAGAATCAAGGTCAGAGACAATGAGCAGTTGTCTTCAAATCAACAATTTTCACTTTTCTATACATGTTATCGTTTGCAAGTACATGAAAAGCAACAAAAAAAACTGTGGTAAAAGGAAAGACTTCCAAAATTAAACTCCCACGACATAGGCTTATCTGTCTTCCTTTTCATGAGCTTACCTATCTTGATTCTTCTTCTTCTCCTTGTCTTGATTTGATGAATCAACGTCTTTTGGCTTCGAGGATGCTGCAATGGATACGGAGAGCAGTTCAGCTTGTGCCTTGATAGATGTGGTTAGTTCTGAGAGATGTTTCCTGTCTTCCATGCTGGAAAGCATTAGAGCATCCAGTGTCCTTGTAACTTGATCATCCCGCAACTTGTACTCTTCTTCCTGTAACCTGTATTCCTCTTTTTGCTTTATCTCTATTTCAACCAACTGCAGCTTCATCTACTCCTCCTGTCTCTCTTCCCCCTTTTTGACAATATCAATCACAAGATCTAGATGTTTATTCAGCCTTTGATCCATATCTTGTCTCAGAGCGTTATAGGGCAGGAGATCTGTGGCAACAGAGAGAGGATTCGGAGACAGGACTCCGTCAGCCGTAGTCAGCGCTCTAGATTCATCACAGGGTTGATTCCTAGATGTTTAGTGGAAGACTCCGGTTGGAACATTGTTGCTTCAATATCCTTCGGCAGCCTCTACTGCCTTTCGAAGTGCTTGAGCAGTTGTAGCTTCTTCTTCTTTCTTCTTTAGCTCAACGCCTACTGCTTCCGGTCTTTTCAGCTCAGCGGCAGCTTTTTCTTCTTGCTGACGTCTTAGTTCAGCAGCCTCTGCTTCTTGTCGTCTGAACTCAGCAGCCTCTGCTTCTTATTGTCTAAGCTCAACAACCTTTGCTTCTTATCGTTTGAGCTCAGCAGCCTCTGCCTCTCTTATCCTATGAAGTTCAACAGTTGCTTTTTCCTCATCGATTTCAAGATGAGATAGACAGGTTCTAATCCTTTGTTCATTATTTTCTTGAATTCATCGTTGAGTTTATAATTCTTTTTGCGTTAAAGGAAATTCGGTTCTCCTTCTACAGCACGTGATGATGTGATGTGGTTTGCTCAGAGCTAGATGATGAAGTATCGAATGACATTTCTTTGGCATTCTTCTTTTTCTTCTGAGTTTCTATCTGCCTGTTTTCGCTTTCGTCGGTTTCACTGTTGTGCAATCTTTTGAGCAGGGGTGACTGTCTTCCTTGTCTTCTTGGAAGCATCAGTAGCACGGACCATTGGAATGGTCTTGAGATCTTCAGATGTCTCATCATCTAGCTCCATGTCGTCCAAACTGTCGTCTGCATCACCCTTTTGAATTGAACGATAAATTGGCAAAATAATTGGGGTATCCTTGTTCTTCTTCGCTTTCTCCAGTAACCGGCTGAAAATGTATGTCGCCCAATCACCTGCAGGACAGTCATCAAGGGCCATCATGAGTGAATATTTGGGACCACTTAATTTAGACAGGGATCCAATTCCACAATGGATCATTCTCAGCGCGATGTCACTGAGTGTTTTGGAGAACGGATTCAGCTCGGATACTTTGGTGGCAGCTTTAAACTTCTTGGACAGTTCGGGCCTCTTCCATTTTAGCTAGTGAGCCATTGACTCTTCTGAATTGTTGTGATGGCAGCTGGCGATATGAACCCCTTCCTTTGGTAGATGTAGATATTGAGCGACAAGCTCAGGATCTACTTTCATTTCTTTGCCTTCAACTATAGTGAGGATGAATGTTTCATCTTTCTCATCAAAGGTTGCATTTTTGTAGAATTCCATAACCCGATGTGGATTGAATCTTCCAGGACAAACAGTTAGAAACTGTGGCAGTTTCTCTTTGAGTAGTTTTCCAGCGATTTCTTTTGCAATTTCCTCGTCTGTGGTGATTGAGAGGAAATTTTTCCAATTCAGAATTTTCTCCTTCTTGACATGAGATAGGAGAAGCTGTCGATCAGCAGTGCTGGATTTGTCAACTATATCAAATAGTTCGTCCTGAGATGTCTTCTCAGTGACGACAATCTTTTCTTGATTATTAGAGGTGCTAGCATCCATGTTTTGGTTCGTCCTTTTGGTATGAACTAGAGACGAAGGGTGGTTAATTTGAGAATTTCTGGGTTGTGGTTCTGAAGGTTTGACTGATTGAGAGGCAGGGAGTGGAGAAGACTACGGTAGAGTGAGTTTAAGAGTTTTAGAGATTGATATTGGTAGGAAATGTAGGTTGAGATTTAAACTCCTTTTTGGTGATAAGCGACTGTGATTGATGCTGACATTAGTGTCTGTTTGTGTCATAAGGCGCATCATGTAGCAGCGTAGGGAAAGATTAATGAGGCTCCGGGTAATGTGCCTTCGTGCTGATACGCATTTAATGCGACGTGCCGCCGAGATCTTCGTGGTAATCAAAGATGCACCTTTACTTCATAGTTTCACTCTCTTTAAGCGTCGTTAAGAGAGAGTGAGATGATCCAACTCTTTTCTGGTATACGAGAACTGAGCTGCTACACATTGAAGGAGAGTCTCTACATATGGTAGGGTGATCTTGATAGTTTTCTTCTTGCAACGTCCAATCAGTCTTGAATATTTTGATACAGCATTGTGATGACATTTAGGTATCTGAACCGATCATTGAAAAACTTGAGACCGTAGGCATCTGACCTATTTGCTGTCTGGAGATGGCGATTCACATGAAAAAGGGATTTAAGTATTAAATTGCCACTCATTCCGTTTGCCATATCCCTGATGGGTCAATTCCTTCCTTTGTGAGGACGTGGCATTGCGTTTAATGGAATGATGTATTCTTTATAAATGCTCCTTTGACAGACTAACGATCATAGAATCAACAACTCTTCTCCTTTTTTGTCTAAACCTTAACCCTTCTGTGAAATGGCTGAACCGGTGAATATTGCAGAGGAGATAGCGAGAAATACTATTTTCCAAAACAAGATCCTTGACCGAAGAAGGTTATAAGCGCAGTACTGGAGTTTACCCGAGGATGTGAACTACCGAACTACTAATTTTTTGGTGATAAATGGCCTAGATACCTTCCTTACAGTTCGGCCGGTCACATTTCAGCAGGATCTTCTTAAGGTGATGATTTATGGTTCTACCATCTATGGGGATGAGATCACCTTCAACCTCAATGGAGTGGAGTTCACTTTGTCTGCAGACTTCTTATAACGTAAGTTCCAGCTGCCACACCATGGGACACCTGTTTTGCATTATCGAATAGATGAAACAGCTCCTCAATGGTCATCATGGTGGGAGTGGAGAGGTAATGATAGCTTATTTGATCCAGCAGCTCCATATGCATCTCTTCAGCCTCGTTGGCAAGTTTCTTTTGACATCATCAATCACTTGGTGCTCTGTAATCCTCTGTTGCAGAAAAACTTCTATCCACCTGTTTGGAGAGCAATGATGTCTTTCGAGGATCAATCTGAGGTCGACTGGGTGTCTTTCATCTTCGATCGTTTAAAGAGTGTTGTGCAGAATTTTTTGAATGAGCCCATTCCTTATGGCATGCAGCTGAGCAGGCTCTTGGAGTAGCAACTCCCTTCTCTAGCTGATAGTATGTAAGGTTCATGACTGTTGTCAACTGACTACTACCCGGCGCAGCTTCGCTGAGCTCCCTCCTGTAGTTTCTTCTAGCAATGCTGGTTCCAAACGTATGCTGATAGGCTGATTGATCCCCTCCAAAAGAAAACTGATGTAGTCTCTTGTTTTGTGTGACTCTTTTCTTTGAACAATGTACAAATTTCGACTTTTAATGAATGGTTCACATATAATTTGTTGTATCTTCCATTCTTCATGTGTATCTGTCTTTAGTTGAACCACGTACTTCTCAGAATGTGTTTGTAGACAAAGAACTGGACTCTTCTGATCTAATTGACATTTGTTTCATCTGTATTGGCTCACGTTGATGGTTAGATTGTGCATCGACTTTTCAGATTTAGAACCTGATTCCTGGAACGTTGTGCCCTTATTTGGAACGTCACATCTATCGCGTATTTCGATGAATAAATACTTCCTTCCTTAAGTATTGAGTCTTCACCCAGGCCAATATATTCATATCTTCGATAAGTAAGATATTTCTTCCAAATCTTCAATGAGGTCATCCAAGGGAAACTTCTTCCATAGTCGATAGTTATGACTTCTGCCAGTGAAATTTCTGTTGTGTGAAACAAGATCTTTAATCCAGGCAAGTTGGAAGTGCAATACTTGGCTCACCCGGTGCCATATAAACTGTTGATGAGAAATCTCAGAGAAACAGGTCTAGAGCAATTTGTGACACGAATACCATATAGATTCTTTGATAAGACGCTGAGGGTGTTTGCCAGTAACTGCCACATTTCTGAGGATAGATGGATTATGGGCAATATCAATGGTCAACAGATTTGTTGGTCTGTTGAGTCCTTCTCAACCAGCTTCGGGTTTCCCAATGATGGCATTCCTGTCGGGGATTATCTCAAGGAAGTTACAGCGCCCGAATGGTCCTCTTGGCACTAATGGAGGAATTTGAATGTCAGTTTTCATCCGTTGGCATCATCTAGGTGGGTAATGCCTCAATATCAAATCATTTTCGACATCATTAATCATATGATAGTCGGTAACCCTTTTGCCAATTGTGATTTCTCGCCGCTTGTCTGGAAGGCAATGATGGCCTTTGTTGATGAAGGAAAGGTTGACTGGGCTTCCTTAATATTTGATAAGGTGATATATGCTTTTGAACATGTCCCTAGCGCTCAAATTCCTTTCGGTATGCAATTGAGTTAGCTCCTCCAACATGATGTCCTATCTCTCATCTCTGGCTGGCCCGACCTTGAGGATTATGATTTTTATCCTGCACCGCCTCGTCTTCATCAATGAATAAACTGTAGAGTTATATTAGTCAAGTTGTGTATGTGTTGAAGGATTTTTCCTTAGCTGTAACACTCTTCATTTCTTATTTGTTAATGTGATGACCTCCTTTGGCTGGAATCTGAGTGCTTAGATGACTCGTCTCCTTGTAACCGTCTTTTAACGAATTAAAAAGAATTCCTAGTTTCTTTTTCTTCAGCAAACTGCAAGAATTTAACAAACTGTAATTGACTTAATCATTAAATCAACTATGTACAATTTACAGTTGTTGCTCCAATTACTTATCGTCTCCTTCTCTTGAGACTTCATCAATCTCTAGAAGACCTAGCTTGATGCATGGGTTTTTGAAGCGAGCCTCAGGTAGTGGTTTGGTGAATGTATCATCTAACTGGTCTTCAGTCTTAATGTATTCCACCGAGACATCTTCTTTCTCCACGTTATCCCAAATGAAATGGTGACGAATATCAATGTGCTTCGTCCTGGAGTGTATAACTAGATTCTTTGAAATAGAAACTGCACTGTTTCTATCACAGTAGATAGGAATGCACCCTGTATCTATTCCATAATCCATAAGTGGCTGCTTTATCCACAACACTTGAGCACAACAGCTGGCTGCTGCTACGTATTCTGCCTCTGTGGTTGAAGTAGCCACCGAATGTTGTTTCTTGCTCAACCAAGTAATCAGTTTATGTCCTAAAAACTGACAGGTTCCACTTGTGCTCTTTCTGTTGATTCTGCAGCCTCCAAAATCTGAATCAGAGAATCCATTCAATTTTATTCCATCAGCTTTGGGATACCAGATACTCAAAGACTCTGTACTCTTGAGGTATCTTACAACTCTCTTTGTTGCTTCCATGTGAGACTTCTTTGGATTCGCCAGGAACCTTGCACATATTCCCATGGCATAAGATATGTCTGGTCGGTTGGTAGTTAGACATAGTAAGGATCCAATAATTCCTCTATAAGCTGTCGGATTGACAGGTTCTCCTTCGTCATCGAGAGTGATCTGAGAAATGGTGCTCATAGGCATCCTTAGTAATTTTGTCATTTCTGGACAAAACTTGTTTATCAGGTCTTGAGTATATTTCTTTTGACGTATGAATATCCCTTGGTCAGACTGATCAACTTGCGAAGTATGTCATCTTGCCCATCATGTTTTTCTGAAACTTGTTTTGCATAACTTGGGCAAACTTCTCACATAGCTTGGTATTTTTGCTTCCGAAAATAATGTCGTCTACATAGATCTGAACAAGTAGGATGTACTCTTCATCCTTAATCTTGAAATGTGTTCGATCAATGGTACTTTTCTCAAATCCACTTTTGAGCAGAAACTGTGAGAGAGTTTCATATCATGCTCGAGGTGCTTGCTTTAATCCATATAAAGTCTTTCTTAGCTCGTAGACTTGATTTCCTTGCTCGAAACCTGGGGGTTGTTCTATGTAGACCTCCTCCTTTAATTCTCCATTTAGAAATGCACTCTTCACATCCATTAGAAGAACTATGAAGTTGTGATAGGTTGCGTATGCTAGGAATAGTCGAATTGCTTCCAATCTAGCTACTGTGGCAAATGTCTCGTCGAAGTCTAGCCCTTCACATTGAGCATAGCCTTTTGCAACCAATCTTGCCTTATTTCGAACAATGGTGCCGGTCTCATCTCTTTTATTCTTTAAGACCCACTTGGTACCAATCATAGACTGATGTGTGGATCGATCCACAAGATACCACACATTGTTGCGAGCGAACTCATTTAGTTCTTCTTGCATCGCATTTATCCAATCTGTAGATTGAAGAGCTTCTGTGATCTTCACTGGTTCGGTCTGAGATAAGAAGCCAGACATCAATGTTGTCCCCTGTCTGGTTTGAACAGGATTTCCAATATCATCAAGGATGGCTTCCTTGGGATGATCTCTTAACCATCTTGGCTTCTTTAATGGTACAACTTCAGTACAGACGGCTGGATCTTCAGAAACTGTAGGATGTTCCTCTTGAGATGGTTCAGCATCGGATTCAGGAACAGTTTCCTCCTTTTCTTCAGGGGTTCCTATATCTCCTCGTTTTGAACCTACTTCCATCTGCTTCTGAAATTTGAACTGCAGCTGGCTCCCCGGTGCTTGATTCCTTGATGTCCTCAAGGTTGACTTCCTTGGGACCAGTTTGCTCTCCTCTCAAAATGACATTCTGCACTTCAGGGGGCTTCATTTCACCTTATTCGTCTATGTATCTGATTCTTAAGGCCTCAGCGATGGCATATGTATCATCGGCCCTCTCAACTGTTTGGAGTTCAGTCGAGGTCACCGGAGTCTCAAAGATATCACTCATAGATCAAGTCGGAAGAACCTTCTTATTATGATCAAGATCACTTTTAGATTCCTCAATGACATCATTGATCTCATGATTTCCAAGACTTTGTTCTTGGAGTGTCCATTGTAGATCTCGTAGGGAGTCTTGTGATCCCGCGTGTTGAATGCACTTCTATTTTGTGTATAGCAGGCTTTAATTAAGGCTTCTCCCCATATTCCCTTTCCAATGTCAGTTTCGGCCATCATGGTTCTTATTGTTTCCTTGAGAGTTCTGTTCCTTCGCTCCGCGAGTCCATTCTATTGAGGAGTTCTTGGTGCACACTTCTCATGATCAATCCTTATCTCCGCGCAGAAGTTCATTAGAGGTCCATTGCAGAATTCAGTTCCGTTGTCTGATCTAATCCTCTTTACTTTTAATTATTTTTCATTCTGGAGACGATTATTCAGTTCTGGTAGATGGATTTTGACGTCATCCTAGGATTTGAGCAACACCACCCATGTATATCTTGAGTAGTCATCAACGACTACTAAAGTATATCTTCGTTTTCCAATTGTGGGTGGAGTGACTGGTCCAAACAAATCCATATGAAGCAGCTCTAGAATCTTCTCTGTGCTTGCAGTAATTGGTCTGATCTTGAAAGAGGCTTTTGTATGTTTCCCAAACTGACATGCTTTGCATACTCCTTCTTTCTGAAACTTTTTCTCTGGTAGTCCTTCAACTAATTTATGCTTTGCCAGATGTCGGATTGAATTGAAGTTCAAATGGTTGTTCTCTTGTGCCACGACCAATTTAGACCATCTGGGGAATTGATTGCTATGAGGCATGTTCCTTTTAATCCACTGGACCAATCAACATTATACAGACCTCCTATTCTAATTCCTCTGATTATTATCCGGCGTGTCTCTTTGTCTATTATCTGACATTCTAACTTTTCAAATCTTACAATGTAACAACTTTCACTCAGTTGACTTATATACTGAGAAGATTGTGCTTCAGATTAGTGACCAATGCTACGTTCTGAATGATTATTCCATTGTGTTCCACGTATCCTTTTCCAATCACTTGACCCGTGGCTTTGTTTCTGAAGCTGACTAATGCTCCTTCATATCTTTCCAGGTCCTTGATCAAACTTCTATCTCCTGTCGAGTGAGCCGAAAAACCTCTGTCAAATATCCAGTTATTTGACTTCTTTAGCGAACTCGTACCCAGGATTTTGCGGTTTGAGGCGCTGTTGGGAAAATATTCCTGAACTCTCCTTAGGATCACATTGTAAAAGGTTTTGTTGGATCAAACCTTAGTAGATGGTCGATCATTGTTGAATCTTAGCATAGCTTAGCAACTCTTGTAATGTCCTGTATAGGGTGAATATTGAGTTGTAATAGAGTAGGATACTCTCAGCAAACATCAGAGAATGCTAAAGAAGAAGAAAGCTAGTAATAGCCGAATGTTGAGGAGTCAGCATTTGCTGACACATCACAGATTGCTAAGGGCGTTAGCAACCCGAGGTCAAAAGTAGCAGAAGAGCATTTTCTGCGCAGACAAACATCTAGTCCAACGGTATGCTAAAAGATGTCCAGCAGCCCGTTCCAGAAAAGATCAGCAAAACAAATCTCAACGACTGCTGCACCGTAATTTTGACCAATGCGCGAAGACTAGAACTGTCAGAAGTAGGTCGAAAAAGCCTGTACGGAGACAGAAAAGTTGGTAAAAAGCTACCTGCAATTAAGATGAAAGATCCGTTGTGTCTAAACGGAAATGCCGACTCAATTTTCGAAACTCCAACTATAAAAGGCAAGTCAAAGGAAGATACAAGGAGCGGCTCACTCTCTTACACAAAAATATATTCAAAAGATTCCAAAAAGGCAAAAAAGGCTCGAGAGCAGTTCTGTTGAAAGGCATAACACAGAGACATCGAAAAGCCTTCAACAACTTAAGTGTCCCATTGTACGTCTGACACTCATCTAAGAGATTCTTGAATTGATTCAAGAATCTTCAATCATTGGGATCGCTTTCTTTATAGAAAGTATCCAGCAGTCAATTTCTTGAATAGGAATTGATTAGGACGGGCACTGAAGCCGCAAAAGACAGATAGTCCGGAAGGAACTGTAAACTCTTCCAAAGGTGGTAAAAGCGAGTTTTATGAAGGTGCACCCTTGACTCAGCCAGAGCCACACCTGAGAAGTTCGGAGTATCGGAAGATAGCCGTGAAGTAGCCAGGCCAAACGTCGGCTGCCTGCTTTTACAGGAAAGGCAACTCTTTGTACACCGTATACTTTCTTAGTGAAATTCTTAGCGATACGGCTAAGGAGTGGACGTAGATCATTTGATCGAACCACTATAAACCTTGTGTTTTCTTGCTTAATACTATCTTATTGTTTATTGTACGACTGTGATTTAAAACCTAGCAACGGAGTTGCTAGTGTATAACTGCAAGATGAAATATAAGTAAACGTGAATTAAACTCTAGTTGAGAATAACCTAAATACAAGTAAATGCTATATTATTCTGCTGCATTTCGTGTGTATACTTTATCGCTACCACGACGACTCTGATCTCAGGGACCAACAGGCGCTTTCTTCTTTGTTGGTAACATCTCCATCTATGGCTTCCATGAAAGCAAGAAATGTTTTCTCATCCTTCTCATCTTCAGACATGTAGTATCCATCGTCATTGTCTGGTACGTCTGGTACTTTTGTTATGGTGAGAATCGCTTGGGCGACAGCTTTGGATGTTGTTCGCTCGAACAACTTCTTCAATCTATCTCTCTTCTCCTAAGAGACTTGAGGGCATTCATACCTCAGGTGGTCTGGAGAGTTCCACTCGTAGCATGTGTGTGGCTCTCTCTTGGTGAACCTTTGTTTACTGGACTGAGCTTCCTTTTCTTTTCCTTTTGCCTTCTCGAGGAGTGTGGTCAGGTTCCTTAACTGTTCCTCCAGTTTGGCAACTGACAGTTCAATTTCTGTCTTCTGAACTATGTTGGAGGCTTCCTTTGCTGGTGACTGATACGCAGTTTTGTCAAAATAAACTGGACTTTTGAGCGCCTTTGAAAATATATCTTCACAAAGAAGGCTGCATCACCATCAGCTATTGAATTTGAAGTTTGTACAGCTTCATTTCTATTCACCATCTGGATATCCCATTCATGGGCTTGAAGTTCGTCGAATAGTTCTTTGGTGGTCATTTTGGAGAGATCCATGGTCTTCAAACTAGTGGTTTTAACAAACCAATCCTCATTTGGCAGTCTCGACAGGATTTTTGCATTCATATCTGCCACCTTCTCTTCTCTTCCAAGATTTTTCATCTCGCTAACGATGGTGTTGAACCTTTCTTTCCATCGACTTGATTGACTCACTAGGTAGCATCTGGAGAGATTCATATTTTTCCACGATAACTTGCTTCTTGTTGCACTTCATTGCCTCTGTTTCCTTTGTGAGGTCGTTGATCAAATCCCAAAGTGCCTTGGCCGTGTCGTGCTCCACGGCAACATCCAAGAGAGAATCCGGGAAGGATTGTATAATCATTTCCTGTGCAATGTGATTGACTTGGTGGCGTTTCCTGTCCTCATGTGTCCAGTCCTCCATAGGTTTATATACCGTTTCAATGCTGCCTGGAGCATCTTCTATGGCGAGTACTACTTTTGACATTTGGATTTTTAGAGGTCTCTTCGTTAGTACCTCATCCATCTCTTGATGTTGAACTCTCAACTGTATAAGACATCTCTTCTTCTAAACTAAAAATTTCTCTGGATTGTACTTGGGAAGACTTGAGTAGTTCATCATTATGCTCTAAAGAGTATCTGCTCGCTAATCACACTTAAACAAACAGTTAGAGTGTAAGGAAGTAAGGATCCAGTCTTAAGCAACTCAAAACAGGACAGTCTGGAAAGACCGACCTGAGCTGATACCACTTGTTGGTCCCAGATCAGAGAGCGTATAACGTGCAGCGAAAGTATAAGAATCGAAAATGTGCACTCTAACTTAGGCAGTTCCGCTAATAATCAACACAGTTTTGTTTAGCAGTATAACGGGTTAGCCAGCAGATTGTTTTAACAGCTTTGCAGTTGAAAGCAGTTAATAGTTTATGTGGTTTAATATATGCTAGAAAATTGTAATGTGCGTAAGTAATGAAAATTATAAATGACGCAGAATATTTTATAGTGGCTTGGAGCCTTAAGTCCTACATCCCCTCTTCGGATATCAGATATGGTAATTCACTAAGTAATGAAAATACACTCCTCACGATTTATTGCCGGTTGCTGTGAAGACCTCCGTCTACAGCACAAAGCATCACTTGCCCAGGTAGCTGTACTTCACTCCTTCTTCAGTCCGTCGAAGGCTCTGCGTCTTCTCTGTGGACCGGCTAAAAGTTGGACTCAGGACAAACCTCCCTTTTCCTCCTTCGGTAGGTTGTATGGTTGAGTTCTTCCCAGAACTTACGTAGGTTGGCAGTTGCCCGTGATAACCTACTCTTCCTTTGCAGGAGCAGGCTGCTATGTTCTTATTCGTAGAATAAGAACACCAAAGAGGTAGATTAAGTTGTCTTACTTAATCCTCGTGTACAAAGGGTAACAAGGTAAATCTCCAAAGATTCTATGAGCAATGAATGCTTCGTGTTCAATAAATGAACCACAATATTAATGCATTCTCTCTTGAAAGTGTTTAACACCTTGATCTTTGTATTCTGTCGAGAGGCTAGTGTGTCGGAGATTCAAGAGTGCGAGATTGTTCAGAGATTTGGCAAAATATTTTTGCAAAGGTTTTTCTGTCTTTGTTGTTCCTGCTATTTACAGGTGAAGACCCAAAAAATAGCCGGTAGAGACATAGAGAAGAATGTCCAATCATCGTCCATTCTTCTCTGTACAGGGTCGCTTTCTCCTCTTCTATCTCTACTGCGTCGACCTACTTTTCAGAGCATCTTCTACATGATGTGTTAGACATTCAATCAACGTTGTACACCAGTCGCAACTGAGTAGTATCTGTCTTTTCTTATTGACTTCCTCAACGGTCTTCTGTGACTGCTGGACATTAGCCTCATACGCATTCTTGAGCGTGAAACTGTCTTGACTTGGTAACTGTGAGCGCCTCTCAACAGTTTTCTTTGAGTGTTCAGACATTGGCAGGAAGGAACAACCTGCGCTGTTTTTGTGACTTGATTCTGCTCCGTAATTTGTCCCAAAGTTACCACAATAGCTATATCACTAGCATCACACATTAGAACATACTCATCATCCGACTTAGGAGTTATAAGCACGAGAGTTGTGACAAGGGCTTTCTTTAAAGTCTCAAAAGTTGGAACACAAGAGTCATGAAATAAAAAAAGGAGCATCTTTCTTAAGCCAACTACACATAGGCTTGGTAATTTTTAAAAAATCTTGAATGAATCTCCTATAGAAATCGGCATGTCCTAAGAAACTCGTTACTCATTTAACTGACCTTGGTATATGTAATTGTTCAATAGCTACAATATTAGCCTTATCAACTTCTAACCCTTCGACCAAGATCTTATGACAAAGTACAATGCCCTCACGAACCATAAAATGATATTTCTCCCAATTAAGCACTAGGTTCGTTTCTTCACATTTCGCAAGTACAATTTCTAAAATTTTCAAGCAGTCATCAAATGAAATACCAAAACTGAGAAATCATCCATAAATACTTTCATTATTTCTTCGATGAGGCCATGAAAGATCGCCATCATACACCGTTGGAATTTTGTTGGTGCATTACACAAACCAAGTAACATTCTCTGGTAAGCAAAAATTTTGTAAGGACATGTGAACGCTTCTTGTGTTGATCCTCCAGTGTCAAATTTATTTGATTGTATCCTAAAAATCCATCCAAAAAAGCAATAGTGGGAATGCCCTGCAAGATTGTCAAGCATTTGATATTTTCTAGTAGCTAAATTAAATGCTCGATAATCAATACTAAACCGCCACCCCTTCGTGGGTCACTCCATAAATTCCTCTCAATTATCTTTTACCACATTTTCAAAGCCTCCTTTCTTTGGCAACATATGTGTAGGACAAACCCATTCACTATCACTTGGTGCATAAATAATATTGTTGACCAACAATTTCAACGCCTCCTTTTTTACAACTTCCTGCATCATGGGATTCAAACTCCTTTGAGACTGCCTTTTGGGTTTTCAATTTTCTTAAAGAAGGATCTTATGCATACAAATAGCTGTGCTGATTCCTTTGATGTCGGAACTTTGCCACCGAATTGCCAACTTATGCATTCTAAGCACCCGTAGCAATTTCTCAACCTCGATATCTGAGAGACCGGTAGAAATGATCACCGAAAATTTCTCTTTCTCCCCCAAGAATGCATATTTAAGGTGATCTGGTAATTTCTTCAAGTCCACATACGGGGCCTCACTCTTCATCTTATCTTTTTTTCCTTGGCCTCCATTTCTTCCTCTTTTGTTCTTAACTCAAAAAATTGAACTTTTCCAAGCATCGACTCGGATGGAAAGAACTTTGAGCCACACTCAAATAGTTTTTTTCTTGCTTCATCATACTTTCCTTTAACATCTTCCATATAGTATGATTCTTGGAGGACATTCTCTAACGGTTCTCTCTTTTCTCCCCCGTCATAACATGTAGCATGAACCAATTGTACCAAGTTATAACATTCCTCATTATTATCTCCCGTACTCCTCATCATGGATTCAGGGAAAGAAAAGGTAATCTTACGACCATCAAATTGTAAGGTCAACTCCCCATTCTTCATGTCAAATCCCAAGATTAATGGCACATCACCATCATCCTCCTTATCTTTGACAACAAAATCCACCGGAAAGATAAAGTCTCAAACCTACTCCAAAACATCCTCCACAATTCCATTAGGATATGACAATGAACGATCAGCCATTTGAAGTGTAATTGTGGTCGTCTTGATTTTCCTAATTTCCAGCTTTTTGAACAATGACAAAGGCATAAGGTTGATGCTTGCCCGCGAATCACATAGAGCCCGAGGCATCTCCAAGCCACCAATAGTGCAAGCAATTGAAAAACTTCCTCGATCTTGTCTCTTTAAAAGCTTCTTTCTTTGAATCATGACACTATATTCCTCAAATAGATTCACTGTTTCATACTCACCTACTCCATATTTACTCTTTTGAGTAAGCATGACCTTGAGAATCTTCATATATCCCGGCATCTCTTGAAGCACTTCCAATAAGGGTAGATTGATTAGAATCTTTCTCATGTGTTTAAGAGATTGATCAAACTTCTTATTCTTACGGCTCTTCTCAAACCTTTGTAGTCTCTTTGTGCTTCTCTTTCACTGGTTCCACCTCCTTTTCCTCACTTCAAATGAACTCCCTCTCTCTAAATGTAACTTTCTTCTTCATACTGTTAGCTTCTTCCTTCTTATTGCATCCTCTCAAACTTCTTATTCTTTCGGCTCTTCTCAAATCTTTGTAGTCTCTTTGTGCTTCTCTTTCACTGGTTCCACCTCTTTTTTCTCATTTAGAATGAACTCCATCTATCTAAATGTGACTTTCTTCCTCATGCCGTTAGCTTCTTCCTTCTTATCGCTTCCTCTCAAATCCATCTTCGGTCCCTCATAAGAATAGCCACTCCAAGTTGTAATGGCTTTGCAAGTCAATTCCAATGTCAGTCGTTTCTCCATTGTACTCAATTTCAGCGCAATATTGGAAATTTGAGTCTTAATGTCCACAAATAATTCTTCATATTTTTCAAACTTTCGTTCTACTTCCTCAGTCAATCCTCTTATCCTTTTCTTTTCATCCATTGGTGGATTTCTTTGATTGCTCCCATAGTGTTTTGAAGAAAGAAAAGGACCTTGCCATGGTGTATAAGGGTACACACCTCCATATGGATCATAAACATGCCTTAGTTTATTTCTCCAACTTTAATGCTTAGCGAAGACCTCTTAGCCATATATGTCCTCCTCTCTCTCGTTAACTATAGTTAACTCTTCCAATTTCTCTTGCATCAAAGCCATTTGTGCTTTCAATCTATCAATCTCATTTGCTTCTCAAATTATTTTCACTGATCAGTACTACTTCATTTTTTTGGGCCAATGGTAGCTATTCTCAACTATCTTTTCAATCATCCTAAAAGCTTCTTCCTCATCTAAGTCAAGAAAATATCCTCCCGAATATGCATCCATCATGGCTTTGGTCTCATTGTTAAGAGCCCCATAAAATTAGCAATTTGGTTGACTCTTCGACAACCCATGTCTAGGACACCTTCGGATCAAATCTGTGAGCCGATCCCAAGCTTCATATAATGGCTCATCATATCTTTGACTCCCTTCTCTACAAGGTAAGGCTCGGTAGGAAAAATTCGAAGAGAAACTTCTCTCGCAGCTCCTCAAGAGAGGTTATACTCTCCTTATCCAAACCCTCGAACCTGTGATATGCTCTATCTCGAATAAATAATGACAAAAGACTCATTCTTATATGATCCTATGACACTTGGTTAATCTTAATTGTATTCGTGATATCCAAAAATTGGGAGATGTGAGCATTGGGGTCCTCCGTGGGATGGCCTCCATATTGGTTGTTTGAGATCATTTGTAAAAATTTTAGCTTGATCTCAAACTACATCGCATTAACCCCCAGCCTCAATCCCCCCCCCCCCCCCGTTGTTTGATATCCTTGCGGTCGGAACAAGTTTTGTAATGGCCTCCTCGTCTCAATTCTTTTGTTAAAAGCTGCCCTCATCTCTTCCACTTGTCTTTGTAGCTCATTCATCCTCTCTGTGTCTTCTCTACGGTTGTCCATGTTAAACTCGAATCCTTTAACACCTTGTCTCCACTTTTGTTCTTCCAATAAATGAGTTTTAGTCCTCGTGATCATGAACCACCTACAAGAGTCCAACAACCCCAATTACCAATCAATCCAATTCAATCAATCAAACAAATTAACAAATACTTGAACTATAATAATCACAAGTTCACCCATAGCTAGCAACCTACTAATTGAAGTACTCGGCAACGGCGCTAAAACTTGATATGCTAAAAATTCAGTTACTTAAATTCCTAGCGATGCAAGAATAAGATTTATCAAATCCAAGATTTTCTTAATTCACCCACTAGAATACCGGTTCCTTAGGTGTTGAGGTTATATCCATGCAATTAATAGTCGTTGAGTTTGAGTATTGACTAAATGCCAATTAAATCTTATTTACTTATCTAGCCAACAATATCAACACTAGAATCAAAACTTGCAATCATCATCATCATGGTACTCACAATCAAAACCTCAATCAATCCAACAATAACTAGAAAAAGCACAAATCGATTTATCACAATAGAGGGAAAATTAGGATATTTGAGAGAACTTAGTAATGAACAATTATAAGCAATTGAATGTTGCAAACACAATTTAATCTTCCTAGAGATGGTCAATCCACTCTTTAATGACTAATCCCCTTAGCACTGGTGAATAAATCAGTGATAAGAAATGATTATCAAACTGTTACATTATCTAATCCTATCGCACTCTGAAACGATCGTGGTCACTTATCGTACAAGCTTCTTTCACACATGGATTGGATTTAGACTTATATAAGACTATGCTACTCACAACATCTCAATCCGCGTATTGGTTGCAATATTGATGTCCAATTATCAAGCAATTGACTCATATCTACATCACTTGAATAAAGAACAAGATGTAGCATGACTTAATCAACTAGGAAGAAGTAAGCTTGCATTCAACTAATAAAAATGACATCCTACGAAAATACAGCTGCCTGTACCTTGTGAGTTATTCAATTGAATACAAAAGTAATGCTTATCCATTATAAGGTAGAAATTGAATAGAGTTTCCCCCTATTTTGGATGATAATGCCTTGATCTACTCTTCAATCTTCATTTCTCCTCCAAGTGGATGAATTTGGCCTTGGATCCTCTTCAATTGGTGATTGGATGGACTTGGAAGTGTTTTTTGAGTGAGTAACATTCACCAATTTGCCAAAATTTCTGACCAAATCTGTTTCTCCCCTATTTCTAGTAATTGAAAAGACCAAGATTCCACCCAGGACCGATCCATCTTTCCCGGGATTCCCAAAACTCAGAAATTACCACAGGATCTAACCTGGAACCAGGAGGTCTCGGTTGAAATTTGCCTCTAAAAGGCAAATCTTGATGGAGCTGAGAAGGGTTCGATTCAAAATTTCCCCTATAGAGGCATATCTCGACCGAATGCAAAAGGAGGATGGGTCAAAACTGTGCTCTATTTCACCCCTGCTGCTCTCCCCACTCATCATGATCGAAATTCACTTAGATCATGCAAGTTTGTGTTTAAATTACTTAAAAAATTGGCCAAACTTGCGGATTTATGCTCCATTGCTCACCTACACAACAAAACACGAGAATACAGTAAATATATGGAAAAACCTATGATATGTGGGTGAAATAAACATGAACAATCACTCAAATGCAAGAATAAATTGGTCATTTTACACACATATCAATGATATGGCCCAACCTCCCAATGTAATCACATAGCCGGAGGTCGACTTTATTTTATCCCAGTCTGCTTGGAAATCTGAATCCATATAACCCACAGGGCACAACGCCTCGAACTGATAGATGAGATAATTGTCACTAATCATTTTCATGTATTTTAGTATGTGCTTTACCGCGGTACAAAGAGCCTGTCTAGGGTTAGACTGATATCTTGTTACCATGCCTACAACAAAGCAGATATTTGGCCTCGTACAAAGCATTGCATACATGAGACTACCCACGGCTGAGGCATACAACACATTGCTAATCTCATCTTCCTCCTTTTGTGTCTCTGGACATTGATACTTAAAAAGATGTACGCCATGTCTGAATGGTAACAAACCTTTCTTGATAGTTGGCATGCTCACACGGGCAATTTCAATATCCACGTATGAAGCTTAGGACCATGATAGAATCATTTTCTTGCGCTCCCGCAATACTTTTACCCATTTGCACCCTATGACTCGATCGTCATCTAACAAATATGTTTTCTTGTATACATCCATAGCAGTTTTGGATTCTATCTCCAAATACATGGCGATCTGTAATTTCATTGTATCTTTATTAGATATCGCAACACCATATGTCCATGGGTCGGTATGTTCAGATTGAAGATACAATTAATAAAAATATATATCTCGGATAATATCGTGTAGATATGCACACCAGATTCATATATTTTTGTTTCATTTTATTTAGAGTTACCATATCTTAGATGGTCATGCAAACATTAGCTATATATATGTATGATGGACGATTGTTTTCAAAGAACTAATGAATGAAGAATTCTTCTGTTTCTCTCAAATTTTACATGGTACCAGAGCCGAGATTCAACGGCTAAGCTTCTGCATTCTTTATTCATCTTTTGAATTCAGTCGTGATGACGAAAGATGGCATAGGAAACACTTGATGTCCCTGTATTATATCGGTCCATCTGACAATCCAAGTCATGTTTATGTTAATGATCTCCTCAATGATGGGAATTATGGAAATTGGTGTGAAGAGATGAGCAAATACTTTCTTGCGAAGAACAAGTTCGGGTTCGCCTATGGCATGCTAAGTTTACCCGACAAGGATTCGCTGGATCTACCCCTTTGGAAACAATGCAACGACATGGTAAAAGGATGGCTCATCGTACAGATGGAGAAAGAAATCAAGAATAGCGTAAAACACGCCAAAATGACACATAAAATTTGGAGAGATCTGGTCGAGTGGATTGGGAAGGAAAGCGTTCCGAAGGCTTACGAGTTGAGGAGAAATCTCACCCTCACACGGCAAGATAAGATGTTTGTGCATGCATATTATACAAAACTAAAGAGCACTTGGGATGAAATCAATGTGGTATTTGTGATTCCAAAGTGCACGTGTGGTAAGTGCACGTGTGATATGGTGAAGTTATTCGTAGAGAAGATTGAGAAGGAGAGAATCTACGAGTACTTGATGGGTCTCGACGATGCTTTCAACACAATAAGAAGCAGAGTTTTAAGCATGGTCTCATTGCCTAGCCTTGCAGTTGTTTATCACCATGTTGCTAAAGATGAGCGCCAGCAATTAATCACAAGCTCAAGACAACCTACCGTAGATTCATAGAATACCCGGGATGCTACAAAGGCAAGGGGTTTTTGACAGGAGAGAGAATGCTAGGGACGCTACAAAAACTCCTCCACAGTGCGGCAATTGTGGCAAGCTCTGGCACACGATTGAAATCTATTATGAAATAGTAGGCTACCCGGAAGGAAAGAAAAGAGGGAGACCCTGGAAAAAGAAGGAGGAAGAACCAACAAGAGGCATCTGTTCGTTCACATAGTGGCTTATGCGGACAGCGGCAAGACCAACGATCACAATGCACCACTCTGTCAAACAACCGAACAACTGAACCAACTTAAGATTTTCTGAGCAACAACACAGCAACCTAAACCTCTACAACATTCGCTAACATTACATGTAAGGTTTAAAATATTAACACATCTTGGATCGTTGATTCAGGAGCCACGGAACACATCACCAATCAAGGAAGCTCACTGAGTGGAACCTTCAATACTAGAAGTTCAATAGCGGTAAAAATACCTAATGGAGATATAGTGTCCGTGACTGGAATTGGGAGAATAAAACTACCCAATGGGTTGGAGATCGATCACGTCCTACATGTCCCTAGTTTTAAATTCAACTTGTTATCAGTCAGTTTGCCTTACCAAGGAGCTCAATTGCACTCTGACCTTCTCTACTGATGGTTGTATCATGTAGGACTTAGCCTCGAGGAAGCTGATTGGAGAGGGTAAAGAATGTGATGGTCTATATCTTTTGCAACCAATTTGCGACAACCAACAAGTTTTCTCTAGCATGGTAGATACGGATATATATTGCACAAAAGGTTATGCCACCCTTCCAAGATCAAGCTTCAAGATGTTGGTGAAATTAGTAATGTTTTTTGTGAGCCTTGCATGAAAGCTAAGCAAACTCGTACCCCCTTTCCATATATTTGTATTCAAACTACAAATTGCTTCAATTTAGTTCATTGTGATATTTTGTGCGGTTATAAGACCCCTTCATTAACAGGAGGGTACTATTTCCTTACAACAGTTAATGATTTTAGTAGAGGAGTATGGGTTTACTTACTGAAATTTAAATATTAAGCTAGTTGATCTCTTCAACTATATTACAACATGGTAAAAACAAAATTCGGAAGATCGGTAAAATGTATAAGAACCAATAATGGAGCTGAATTTCAGTCGAATGAAATGATAGGATATTATGAGAATAACAGAATCCTCCTAGAAACCTCTTGTGTACATACCCTGTAACAAAAGGAGTAGTGGAAAGGAAACATAGGCACATCTTAGAGATCGTTGGTGCCTTAATGTTTCAATCGAAGCTGCCCACAAGCATCTCGGGTGAGTGTGTGCATACAGCTGTGTACATCATGAATTGAGTGCCCAGTAAAGTACTTCAAGGCAAGACACCATATGAAGTCATATTTGGGAAGAAACCAAGGATAGAACACCTAAGGGTATTCGGTCTTTTAGTATATGCTAAAGACACATACAATGGAAACGAAAAGTTTGTGGATAGGGGGAGACAGTGTATATTTATTGGGTATCCCCAAGGACAAAAGAGGTACAAGGTTTATGACCGTCGGACTAGGAAAATACATGTATTGCTAGATGTTAAATGTTTTGAGAACATATTCTCGTATTCCTGGACTGGAAAGAGTAAAAGTGGACATGGGGAGGAAGTTTCCGGAGAGGAAGTTGTAGTTGTTGAACAAGCAACTGAAGCTCAGGATGACACCACCAGTGAGATGGCTCAGACAAGCAAAGATAATCCCATTTCTCGCAGACATAGCGAGAGAACTAAGAAGCAGCCCGAGCACCTGAAGGATTATGTTGTCGACTTGCAAGAATCTATAGACCATTCGCAGCCCGTCTCCAACTCAGGATCTTCGACATTACATCCAATAAATTTTTTTTTTGCTTATGATATGTTTTCTACAGCATATAGGTGATTTATAGCCTCCATCGATGCTCGGAATGAACTTTAGAGTTTCACTTATGCCATGAAGATAGTCGATTGGAGGGAGGCAATGAGAAAAGAGATAGGAGCACTAGAAGCAAACAAAACTTGGGATTTGGTGGAGTTGCTGCATGGAAAGTCGACAATTGACTGAAAATGGGTATACAAAATAAAGTACAAGCCAACAGGTGAAGTGGATTGATACAAGGCCCGCCTTGTCGCAAAGGTGTTCCCTCAAGTACCCGTAGTTGATCTCAACGAAACATTTGCTCCCGTTGCAATGCTCGTCACCATGAGGTGCATAGTTACTGTTGCTGTTTAGAGAAATTGGATTGTTCACCAACTCAACATGAACAATGACTTTTTGCATGGTCTTCTCCTTGAAGATGTGTACATGAAAATTCTGTAAGACTTCGCAAAAGAAGGGGAAACTAGAGTATGCAAGCTTAAAAAATCACTATATGGTTTGAAGCAAGCTTCCAGAAACTGGTATCACGAATTGACTAAAACACTCATCAACATGGGTTTGAAAAACTCTCGTGCTGATCATTCTCAGTTTATTTTTAATCGGGGATAGATTTTGGTCCCAGCATTGGTGTATGAAGATGACATTCGGCTTGCAGGGAACGACGAGCAAAAAATCGAGCAAGTGAAATATTTTCTTGCCAAGAAATTCAGTGTAAAGGACTTAGATCCATTGTCGACAGTGTGTTACTCCAATGGAACAACAACATCGGCTTG
Source organism: Plectranthus barbatus (assembly GCA_026898455.1). Taxonomy (NCBI): domain Eukaryota; kingdom Viridiplantae; phylum Streptophyta; class Magnoliopsida; order Lamiales; family Lamiaceae; genus Plectranthus; species Plectranthus barbatus. The sequence continues at coordinate 39,819 of JAPKLW010000596.1, forward strand.
ATACCAGCGAATGGTGTGAAATGGTCGTTGAGCATCAATACAAGAGACTAATTGGACGCATTCCTTTACCTCACTGTGACTAGACCAGTTATCCTATATGTAGTCAATGTTTAGAGTCCGTTTTTATCAGCACCAAGGCAAACACATCTTGATCCAGTCATGAGGATAATAGGTATGTAAAGGGGACTTTTGGACAACACATTTTTGTTCCAGTCGAAGGAGAGTTGATGCTAGAATGATACTCAAATTCCAATTAGGCTGGTTGAAGCATGACATGTCGTTCACGTGGAGGTTACATAATTAAGCTAGGAGAATTTCCAATCTCGTGGCGCACCAAAAAACAAAGTGTAGTTTCCTGTTCGTCTGCAGAAGCAGAATACCGTGTGATGGCGAATGTAGCAAGTGAAGTCATTTGGCTTAGATGGCTTTTAGAGGAACATAATGTGAAGTAGCTCGAAGCCACAATACTATATTGTGACAATCAGGCAGCTAGGCATATAGCACGCAACACGGTTTTTCATGAACAAACCAAAAACATAGAGACGGATTGCTACTTCATGCGAGAAAGGGTTGAGTCAAATGAAATTGTGTTGAGTGAGGTGCCAACGTTTGAACAAGTTGTAGTTGTATTTACCAAGGCACTCTGATCAGATCAACATAGATATCTCGTGAGCAAGTTGGGGGTTCATAACCTTCACCTTCCAATTTGAGGGGGAGTCTTAAGATTGAAGATACAATTATTTAAGATATATATCTTTGATAATATAATGTAGATATGCACGCCAGATTCATATTTTTTTGTTTTCTTGTCATTAGAGTTACCATATATTAGATATATGTATGATGGACGATTGTTTTCAATAAACAAATGAATGAAGAATTCTTCTTTATCTCTCAAATTTTACAGGTATCATCCATTTCGTTTTCCAGGATCAAGTTAGAAGACTATCCCACAAAAATGTACCTTTATGGTTGCCAAACAACCCTCCCACTACGACGAGGCATCTGATCCGTGTCAATTGTTAGCACATAATCTTTGGTCCCACACCTTACATTGATGGTACTGTTGGTATTCCCTCACCTATGCCAGGTGGGTCTATCAATACACTAGGCTTTCCTGATGGAATCGCTTCATTACCTCCAAGCTCGTGGAGAGTAATTTCACTCTTGGATCTGTGGTTCTTTACATATCCTAGAAATAGCATTAGCTTTCGCCTACTTTCTAACTTATTAGGTTCTTTTGTCAGCACATACGTTGGACAACCCCAAACCCTCATTCTGGTAAAACTTAGCTTTCGCCCATCCCAGAGTTCCATAGGCATTATAGGAACTGATTTAGATGGTACCAGGTTAAGCAAATAGGCCGCTCCTTTTAAGCCATATCCCCAAAACGGAATCGGCAAGCTTGCATAACTCATCATAGATCTAACCATTTCCATAAGTGTCCTATGTATTCTTTCTGCTGCACCATTTTGTTGAGGGGTTCCTGGTGCAGTCCACTGAGACATATTGCCATTGTTTGAAAGATACTACAAGAACTCGGTACTAATGTATTCCCCACCACGATCCGATCGTGGTGTTTTGATAATTTTTTCTAGCTTCATTTCTACTTATGTCTTGAATTCTTTAAACCTCTCAAAACATTCAGACTTTTAGCGAAGCAAATAGATATATCCAAACCTTGAGTAATTGTTAATGAACATGATGAAGTACTCATAACCTCCACAAGCTTGCGTAGACATCGGTCCACATAAGTTAGAGTGGATCAGTTCTAACACATCCTTTGCTCGAGACTGACATGCCTTAAAATGCCTGTTCTTCATCTTTCCTTATATACGGAATTCACAGACTTGATGAGGTACCAATTGGAAGGAATCCAAGAGACCATCATTCCCCAAACTTTTTATCATATTTACAATGATGTGACCTAGTCTCATGTGCCAGAGATATGTTTGATCCTCGTTTGAAGAAAACTTTCTCTTTAAATAATTATTATTATTGGATGAGTTTGTAGCAACTTTCATGGAAATTTATGCATACAATTAATGATATAGAGAGAGTCTATCAGTTTGCCGTGACAGATCACACCGTTATTACCAATGATATATGTAAAAAAAAAACTAAAAATCCATCATTAAATAACTTGAAAACTAAAATTAAGTTCCGCCATAACACCGTCACACATAAAACATCTCTCAAAATCAAAACATTATTATCAAAGTATTAATTTAAATCTCCAATTACTACTGTTGAGACTCTCTCTCCGCTTCCCATTGAGATGGTAACCTCATCATGTTACAACTTCTTTGTCAGCCTAAACCCCTACAAAGTATAACAAACATGATCAGTAGCTCCACTAACCACTACCCAAGAATAGGTAGAAACTGATGCTAAAAATGTTTCCATTATAAATGCACATGACGCACCTTGTATAGTCTTCCTAACTTGACAATCTTTCTTCCAATGACCAGCCTTTTCGCATCTCAAACACTTGTCCTTTCTAGTAGCTACACACGGTGTCCTTTCTTACTTCTTCACAGAAGTTGTACCTTTGTCTTTCTTCTTAAACATTCTTTTGTGCTTCTTGCCAGCCGGCACAGCAGAATGATTTCCAGAAGTAGCCATAGCAAACTTTTCTTGAAGAATGACTGATTCCAAAGGACTTCGGCAGAGAGTTAAGAATGATATCAACATGCGCTTCCGCATCAATACCACCCCCATGCAATGTGAGTTCATCCATAAGATCAGTCATGCTGAACACATGCTCTCTGACTGAGCTACCATCAGACATATTAATTCCCATAATCTCCCAAATGTGATTAAATCTGACAGCTCGATTTGACCCACTAGATGTCGTTGTGAGGTTATCCATGAATGCAAAAGCATTTTCATATGAATGATGTTGTTGCTCAAGCACCTAAGACATCGTAGCCATCATATAGCATTTCACTGTATTGTTTGACTTCAGCCACTTATTATAGTGGTTCACTTCCTCAACAGTCGATGCAGTAGTGGGAGCCGCCGAACGAGGCTTATCAAGGACAAATTTGTGTTCCTCTGCAACAAGGATGTAATCCAAGTTGAGTTTTTATTCTTGAAAGTTAGGACCGATTAACTGGTTTTGTGCTATGATATTGATCACATTTGGTAAAGAAATGTCTGAAAATAATAAATCAAAGCAGAAATAAAAACATAATCGCAAACTATTGAAACATATAAATATTGAAACCTTATGATAAGACAATATTAATGTTTCCTCTAATTTTCCCAAGTACTATTGTAAGCCACACATGTGGACGTTTACAATAAAACACTTGACCAAACTGCATCTTTCAATTTCAGTCATTTAATTCCAATCCGTGTCAGGGTTTCTTAGACAAATGAAAATAATAATTGGAGACTAACTAAGACCATATTATCCTACTGAGCAGGGACAATACAAATGAGTCATACTCTGGACAATATCTAATCTAGCATACCACCAAAGCCAATCCTCCCATATAAAGATCGACTAGGACACCGTGATCCTTTATAATAAGGTTGTCTCATTTAATTGAATCCCTAGAGAACTTATGAAAGTTCATACACAGGCTGCACATGTAGACGTTTACGCATGAGCTCCCACTTCTCAAATGATCAAAATGTTTGTTTTTACAAATCTCATCTATTAGAACTTATGAATAATAAATTAAGTAAGTTACACATGTAGAAGTTTACCTAATAAATTATTCACTTCCAATTACGGATTGCTTTGTGGTCATAAATAAACAACTAAGTAATTTCAAATTCATAAAGTTGAATTGCACAAATTATTTTATGTAGTCATAAATTATAACATTGCTAAAATTCTATTATGCAAAGCATGAACCCCAAATTTATAGTTGTAATTTAATTAGATAAAATAAATCGCATAAGCATGCTTTAAAGCTGTAAAAAAACATTAAATGTGGTCCAATTATCTACAACATGCTTCGATGTTGTGGAATATTTAATCACGTATATCATGCAAGAACAAATAATTAAAAAAATAAAAAATTTCCTTGTGGCCTAATGATACGAATTTAAAAATAAATCCTATCCATTACATGTTGGATTTATTTTATAGATCTTGGACTAGGCCCCCATTACTTGGACTGAGATCTGAATTTATATTCTGAAATTGGGCATCCAAGATTTTATTCGTCAGAAAATAAAACAACTGGGCCTGTTAGAACATTGCAGACCCGAGCACACATTGAAGCCCGAAACCCGCATGAACCATGAACCGACGGGCCACTACTAGGGAACCACCGCCGCTGGGGAACCTGCCGGAATCATGCAGCAGGTGCGCGAATGCACTGTGCACCTGAGCTGTTGCCCCTTTGTCCTCCTCCGCATGCCGCCGTGATGCTCACCGGTCGCGTCCACAATAGCGCCTGGGTGCGTAGGTTGCTACTTGCGTGCACGGCTGCACGCGGCGAACCCTAGGGTTCTGCTGTAGTGTGCTGCCGCACCTGGCTTCCCCGCCCCTCGCCGGCAGCTGCGTCCACCACCGTCGTCACCCTCACAGTTTCATGACCACAATGAAAGGCCCTCGTGCTGGCACCGTTGTGCGCCACTGTGTGCATCGTGTGGTTCTTTCGTACTTCGAGTTCTTCATGTTCTTCGTCTTTGTATTAAAGATTTAATTTAAAATTGAAAAATTATATGAAATAACATCCTACTAAAATTTGGATAATTAAATCTACCCACGAATTTATCTCGTGGGTCAAAAAATAAATCCATATAAAAGGGCGGATTAACCCGACAACCACGAGGAACAAAAACAATCATACAATCCAAAAACCATTAATCCATAGAAATTTAATAATAATAATCATGCACAATCATAGGCAATATTATTTTTCCAATAGAGCCAATTAAATCAACGTGGCTCTGAAACTAATTGAAAGGATTTCATTGTCGTGAATTGAATCACTGAATCCATGTAAGCCCAGATCGATAATTGGGTATCAAAATAAATTACTAAGCCTATGATAAATCCTAGCATGCTCCTATTTAATATGCATAAGAAGGTTTATGCGGAATACCTGGATTGTAGAAACTGAAGAACGTGATGCGCAGAGATTTGATCCTTGTTCCTCTTTCCCACGCAACAAGATTTAATCCGACAAGATGACGAAATTAAATCTATGAAATTTATATAATTAATTTCAAAAATTTAGAAGAGAGAGAAAAAAAGATCCTCCAGATCTAATCTTTTGATATATATCCCATCTCTGATCCCAAAATCTTGTGAAGATTCCCTCTGGATTTCGTGCCTATCGAGAAGCAGAATTTCCTCTTCATTCTCATATCCAGTCGCCTATCACAACTTCCAAATCATGGCCTGCTACTTTGCAACTGATGATCTTGTGATTTGTTGTTTGTTGAGAACCTGAGGCCTACATATCGAAAAAATATGATCTCCATATGGGCTTGAGTTATCGTGGGCCAGACTAGGGACCAATATGCAAATAGCAAATAAGGCCTATCAATTAATTAATTCTCATATTCAACCCGGAATATAATTAATTAATTAATATTGATTCATGCTACCAGAGAATAAATACTGTCCGACCTATTTTCTACCACGTTATGAAGAACGAGTCGCATAGGCACGATATATCCCACATTAAATGTTACACACATTCATTCATAAATTTAGGCTCTGAAAAGCCTTTGAATTTATTAACATCTTATATTTCGGAGTTTATCCACTAAACCTTTTTCACTTATGCTAGAACTTAATCACCGTGCAGGACTTTAGCATAACGAACCTTTTGAGCTGCTCAGGGAATGTCACCATCCTATACTGAATGTGGTTACCTAGTTCTAGTACTAGACAGTCATACACAAATTGCTACCACCCAAGATACAGATATACAAGCTCGACTAAAGCCTTTCTCTGCATCTTAAAGTGACACACAATCTGTGTATACTTCAATACTTTAATCTAGGCTTAGGATCTCATCAAGCCATCAAGATCAAAATTCCTTTAATGTCAGATAAAACAATTGATCTTAACTTAGGTCCTATCAATGCGTACCCCCGCACTAGCATATCATGCAACCAAGATAAACTGCATATCGCTGCGTATTCTACAGCCTATACCGACAGTCTATCTGGGGACTCTCTCAGCTGTGACAATCATTTATATATCACTAGTTTAGACAATCCATAAGATGTTTCGTGATCTACTAAACACAGTATGATCTCCCTATCAACGAGATAAGCGGATAAGAGGGTTTGCGGAACATGTTTGTTAATTCAGACAAGAGATGATCATACAATATTCATGATTCCTAGTATATTAACCAATAAACCTTGTACACAATATACTAATAATAATCCTTTCAGTATATCATTCCATCAAGTTCTAGATTTTTCACTTTCAATCTCACCTCTCACAAATGAATATGATATGACAATATCAAAGCTCAAATTCTCACGGCTTTTGTCAAGTCTCAAGTACTAACAAACACAAATTCTAGCAATTAAAAAATGTTTAATTTCAACAAGCTTCCATATAAATGATTCCACCTTATCATTGGTTTAAGTAGAAATCATATTTCACAAGTTCATCAATAGTAAATCTCAAGTCCAAATTGGGATCAACACACTCACACACAATCATCCACTCGATCGAATCGCTCCCCATTGGCCTTATTGTACCTACTACACAAAACACAGGCAAACCACCTGTTCAGCATAAATCGTTTTCAACAAAATACCATTTCCACCAAATTAAACTCACTTTACAAACTTACTTCTTAACTATAAACTCCACACAAACATTTCTCAATCAAATCATCAATCATTCCACATCCAAACACGCATTCCAACCAATCAAACCACTACCAAATAACAAACAAAATAAACATTGTTCCACTAGCTCCACCATACATTCCACACACCAACTCAATCACTATTAACATACTACATCAAATATCACAGATTATAACAATGAGACTCTCAACTCAATCATCAACCCAACAACATCCAACATCAACAAAATTCAAAAGAATCAATCCATGAACCTCAAATCAAAACCATTCTACAAAAGATGAAAACATTAAAGTATCAAGCACTACAACAAAAAAGGTAATAGACAACGCGAAAATCGCGTAGTCTATTCAAAATTTCCGCATTGTCTATTTATATGTAGTCTATTTGGGGACGCTAATAGACGATGCGGAGATCCGTGTCATCTATACGTTAATAGACAACGCGAAGCTCCGCGTTGTCTATTAACATCTCCGCGTCGTCTTTTTTGTTTTTTTTGGTTTAATTTGTAAATCTTTAAAAAATGATAAAATAATTTATTTAAAGTACTCATGCACAAATAATAACAATATAAAATGACATTTAAAATAATTCTCAAAATTACATATGTTTTGTAATAATGTACTGTTAAAACTAACTACAACTACAAAGTAATCTAAGTACATTAAATTTGACAATAAATCTTCTTTAGATATGCCTCAAACCGATCTGTGGTCCAGAGCTTGCTGGTAAGACATTCCTTAAAGGGACTGCATGAAATCAAGAAGTCATTACTAATAGCACAACACATTGGAATTGGAATCCTATACCAATATGAACGCGACAACCACAAACCACAAACATATGTAATCAAATTTGGTGGAGAGTGGCTTTCAATCTTTGCTTTAAAGTGTAATATTCAAGTAGGTTTAATTGTGATGCACTAACTATAAATAATTAATTAATAATGCCCCCACGTACGCTAGTAACCTTTTAATCCTAGCCCACCAACCTATAAATTTCTATCTTAATTTTTTTTCATTAAAATTTGCATTTTAATTAATTTCTTAATTATTATCTTGAATAATTTTCATAGAAATGTCATAATATTTTACAATGTTCAAACATAAGGTTCATATTTGCACGTAATGCCAACAAACTCAAAATTACCAACGCAGAAAGAAATCATTTCGTTAAGAATAAGGTATGATCATTATCAGAAATAAAAAATAAATAAATTAAATATTTGATGGTACTTGGATAATTATCATGGAATCATTTATGTTAAATAAACTTATCATATTAGAGGCTAAAGTAACATTCAATCTTAGATCTCTCATTCACTTAAAATTAAGAAAAACTGTTAAAGACTGCACATTCTTCGACACTAAAGCGAAACGCTAATCTGTTCATTCTAACATTAAAAACTCAATAATCATCAATTGTAGACTACCAAGAATCATCAAAATACTCAACATTTTTTTAAACACAGCTCTTTTTTTCCCTAATACAATTGAAACGGAAGCAAAAGCATCAACTGCAAATTCATTGAGGATCATGTAACCAAGGAGGATGCTGATGCAACCTAATGGATGTATGGAGCTTCTGACATTATTTGAGCTGTGAAGAAACTTAGATTTGCACCAAAATTAAAAAAAAATGATAAAAAGTTAAAAAACGCCACCTTCATAGTCTACAGAAATGTTGGGTGTACTGGGCACACATTTGCATATCTGTAAGTCCCATCATGTACGAAGTACTAACAATTTTAAAGATAGAAATATTACAACAATTTTATCGTACTAACTAAGACAGCACAGATCAACAAAGTTAACATAATTATATTTCTTCGTACAGAGTGGTTAAGAAAAATGTGGTGCAAATGCGGCCTAATGAATTCTAGCGAGTAAAACTAACTTCAATATGAAAAATTGAAAATGATGACTCTTACACATCTGTGTTGCAAGTAGACAGTGACATTGGCAAGACAAAATTACCAGGCTAAAAAGTAGGAAATCTATCCAAGAACAAGCATTGGTGCAACTTCAATAAAAATTCTCTTAAACAACTCTTGCAACCAGGAACAAGCTAACACATCATAAACTGATGACAAAAGATTGTAAGATTCTGAAAGGGTATATCTTTGACCTCATCTAACATCCCACCAGTGATTAAAACAATTTATATGTTATCTTAAAGAATTGGAGGGAATACTAAAAAAAATACTTTAAAAAGTAAATCAAGAGATGATGGATGGCAGAACTTAAGCGAAACCTCAGTTTCAATTTAAAAATAGATTAAATGCTTTAAAATAGGTCGATCAAAGACTTGATTTAGGTGAGAACAAAATCAAGACTTTTTATCCTGAGGTGCAAACTGAAATTCATGGGAAGCTTCTTTCAATCAAACCACAATCCGAGAATTGGAACAATTTAACACCACGCGTACACATTCTAAGCTGCGAGAGTAAGTTTGAAATGTAAGATCGTGAAATACTTACACCGGCTTTACCGGGAATAATGTAATGGCATGCCATTAAATTAACTGTACCATCAGCCAACGTCTCTAGTTTAGCCACAAAGCCCTTCAAAAGCCACACAAAATCAATTTTTTTTAATAAACCATGAACATAACAAAAAAATGGTGGAAACTCTGAATTGTAAAAGTGGAAATTGATTAAAAAGAAGGTTATCGGACATGAGGATGGATCTTTCGCCAGGCTTTGCGTTCCTCCGTCAGTTGTCGCAGTGCTTTTTGAGGATTTCCAGGCGTCGTCGCAGTCGGGTTTCCAGGTGACCAGCGGTAGCGCTAAGGCGGCGGAAGGAGGGGACTGCGCATGGCGGTTTGAGAGAAGGGGAAAAGGATAGATTGACTAAGTGAAACGGAGAGAAATGGGAAAGAGTACCTCGAGCTGACGACAGTGGAGCTGCGCGTGGTGGTGTCGCGGAATGGTGCCGAAATGCGGTGGTGTTGCAGAATGGCACCGGAAGACGATGGTGGGGGTGGTGGAGAGGCAATTACGAAAATCGGAGGAAGGGATTGAATTAGGGCTTTAAGTGAGACGAGTATGAGAGAAGGGGAGGAGATGTAGCGTTCAATGCGATGTGCCTATTTACTTGTATATATATGAAGGGATAGACGATGCGACAATGCGCGTCGTCTATATAGATATAGATGACACGGAAATTTCTCGTCGTCAATAACAATACAGACGATGCGCATTGTCGCGTCGTCTATCGCCGATCATAAATTACACGTACAAACAAAAACAACACAGTAGTTCACATCGTCTATATGGATATAGACAATGCAGACATTCCGTGTTGTCTACATCCATATAGACGACGCGAACTGCTGCGTTGTCTATCGCCGGTCAAATTTTTAACAATGCGGTTCTTTATTCGCATAGTCTATTGCGATATAGACAACATGAATGAATATTCGCATTGTCTATATCGCGTAGTCTATTACACATTTTCTTGTTGTGAAATCACATCTATATCCTAAAGTTATACAACCAAATCTAACTCCAAATTCTAATTCTAAATATAACATGATTTAAAATACAAGGGAAATACTACAAAAAACATAGCTAAATCATGACATGAAATAAAATTCAAGGGTAAGGTAGATAGAGTGAAGGAGAAGGATCACTCCTCATGATCCTGTGGTGAACGATTATGGCGGCGGCAGTAGGGTTCAGGCAAATGGCGCTACAGCTCCCGGATATCTCCCTGCCTCTCCATCATACGCATATCAATGCCATGAAACTGGGCTGCAGTAGCAACTCTATCAGCAGGTATCCCATTTGGGAAGTAGCAAATTCTTCGTATCATCCTCACGTCAAGATGTTGAATAGAAGAAGATAGAGACTCCACACTGTCAGTAGTCCACTGAATCATAGTACACATTTGCCTCTACTACTCATCAAAGGAGGATGGAGCCTGCGAATAGATCCCGAACCATAGCCTCCAAGTTGTGATAGTTGTTGACGTCCCTACTCCTTGGCTAATTCAGTCATAGACTTGAAAATAACCATTCTAGTTCAAAATACCCACAAAATCCTTATGATCCGAGGAGACCATAAACCAAGTAGAAGTATCCTCTAAATCATCCACAACAGTTACGCTCGAACAAGGCATTAATATAGCTTGTTCACCACACTTGTATCAATACACACCCGAACTACTTGGAATTAGAAGCAACATCCAATGGAATACCCGGAGCAAATGGACCACTCGATGATATATGAAAATATCTCAAAATCCCGTAAGCATTCCCCCACCACAGATTGACAGGGTTTTTAAACCAAACACATGACACCATGCATCCAAAACTATACCACCCAGGGAAAACTTAAACCCATTCATCGTAGTAAATAACATGTACATCTCAGCCAATTAAACATTTCCAGACTCATACCAACCAAACACAGAACCCGCAACAACCTTATGCACATAACAAATTATCGAATTCTTAATCAATGAAGTCTTAGCCCATTTAGCTTGAAAAGTCCCCTCGGTTTTAACACTAAAAATGTTCTCCCAAAAACTACAGCATTCATATCGATTGGAATTAAAATGGCATTCTCATCAAAACAATAAATTGCATCCAATTGTAGCCTATTTAAAATATATTGCTGACTTTTAACTTTAAAAGCGGCAGATAGAAGGACACTATCGGAGCCTTTCATCACCGTCACCAATGTCATGAATTCCTTAGTCAACTCCATGCAGGTCGTCCATTGCTCCGTCAAGTACTGCTTCCATCCATGGTTTGTAAGCAATGTCCACACATCCTCTTTTAGTCTGAGAGCCTCCAATGTATCCTCACAAGGATACCTCGACCAACCTATGTTCTTTTTAGCCAAAATTTTGTATCTCACCTACTCTCTATCATCGGAATTGGAGAGGCGGCGAATCCTATTAGCTTGTTGACTCCCATGTGCCTTTTTGCTAGCCACGGTAAAAACCTAGAACTCAAATTTCGAACAAAATACACGGGTTAGACAAGAATTGATGTTTTAGAAGAAAGAATTTCAAGAGAATTGAGTTTTGGGCGAAATGAGCCACAATTTCCTTTTAAAATTGCATCTAATTTTGACCGAGACAACCTAGATATGGTCGAAATCACGCTCTGTCAAATAATTGGAAATTCTCGATTGATTTCGATCGAAATGGGCAAAGAGCAGAGGTTGTATATCGGTCGAAATGAAGATCATCTCTAGAAAAATTTTCTGATCTGGGGAAAAACGTCTCTTTGTAATCAACTCCTCTGCCACATCTCGATAGAAATCTCCTCATCTCGGGCGAAAACTTAGACTTTTAACAACTAAACACCAATTTTCCCGCAAATTCAGCAAACAAGATTATCTATCCCCCCTTCAACACCATATCTACCATTACCAAACTTACACAATTCAAACTACCCTACCAACTACGACTTATTAAAACCCAATTACACAAAGCAAATGGTAAGGATATGTTGAGTTGCCTCCCAACAAGCGCTTTGTTTAAGGTAGTTAGCTCGACACACATGCCTCACTTTCTTCAATCATGATCAAAAGGAGCTTTCCCAAGAAATACCTTGCTCATGGTACCATGACTAACCCGGAATAGATAGATCTTTCATAGAACTCCAAGCTTGATCATCCTCAAACCTTGCCATTTTGCTCTAGAATCCCTTTGCTTGTAATAGTCATCCGGCTCATTTTTCATTCCATTTTCTTCCTCAAATAGTTCCTTCTTTGGATCGACAAGGTTGCTCAACCTTTTAATCCCATCTTCTTTATCAGTCTGCTCATTCTTCTCCTTCATCTTTTCCAAGACCTTCTCCTCCTCTACACCATCAACCACCTTTGAGGGAAGGGAAAAGACAACTTCCTTGCCCCCACAATGCAAGATAAGTTCACAATTTTTCATATCTAAACAAACATCAGTTGTGCACAAGAATGGTCTCCCAAAATCAAGTGAATACCACCACAATTTTTCCTATCCACAACCAAGAAATTACCCAGGAATGTGAACTCCATAATCTCCATATTCACATCTTCGACCACCCCTCTAGAACTAAACAAGGCATGGTTGGCCATTTTATACACATGATTAGTAGGACTCAACACTCCAATGCTTAATTGCTTGAACAAGGTCCATGACATGACATTAACACTTGCTCCGTAGTCACACCATACCTTTTCAACATTCGTTTCTCCAACTCTACAAGAGATGATGAAACTACCAAGATCTTTCTTCTTACTTGATACATTCCTATAACTTTTCAACTCAACATCATCACTTCGAACGTCTTCCTCCATTATCTCATCCTCTTTGTTGCAAGTTTTTGACTTTTCATCTTCTTCAAAAAAGTGTTCCAACAACGGGACTCTTTGAAACTCCTCTAGTAGAGGCATCTCTTTATCTCCCTTTCTGACATAGTAAAAAAAACATGACTTCTTCTTTCTTGTCATTCTCATGGGCAACCTCCTTTTGACATTCTCCCTTCAATTCATTATCCACAACCTTCTCCATAGTTGGTTTGCCATGAATCTCAACTTTTTCTTTCTTAGGAGTCATCACCAAGGTATTCATCTCATATTCTACTTCCTCATTCACCACATTGCAGCTCTTCTTTTGGGTAATCTCCGTATCACTTGGAAGCTTCCCAACTTGATGTTTAACACTCAATTGTTTAACAATCATATTTCTCAAATCTTTTATCCAATTCCTCACTTTGATTTCTCCTTGAATCATTAACTTCTTGTCTATGAACGTTTCCAACATCCATAAACCCTCCATGTGAGCTTCCCCTAACATTCTTGATATTCATTGGTGGATTAAAAACATTGTTTGGGTTTGCATACAAGAAGTTAGGGTGGAACCGATTAGATAGATGGTAGTGCATATTCCGCGGTGGATTTTATGGGCCTCACTTGTTGTTGTACCCCATCATTTTGTTGACAAAGCTAACATTCTCCGGATATACATCTTCCTTCTTCACCAACATCATTTCTTCCTTTCTCCCACTCGAGGTGGTAAGCACATCCAACCTCATTCGCATCATAGCTATAGGTTCCTTCAACTCCTCATTCTCTTTCATCTCTCCTATCGTTTTTACCATCCGATAATCCTTTTGCTCCTTGGGCCATTGATAGCTATTCTCAACCATCTTTTCAATTGTCCTCCAAGCTACCTCTTCTTCTTGATCAAGAAATGAGCCCCCTGAATATGCATCCGTCATGACATTGGTCCCACTGTATAGAACACCATAAAATTTACAAATTTGTTAGCTCTTGGACAACCCATGTTGAGACTTCTTCGAAGGAAATCACGGAACCGATCCCATGCTTCATACAATGGTTCATCGTATCTTTGACCAAAAGAGGTAATGTCGGCCCTTATCTTCAATGTAAGGCTAGGTGGAAAGAATTTGAAAAGTAATTTCTCTCGCAGCTGCTCCCAAGAGGTTATACCGTCTTTGTCCAGCCCCTAAAACCAATGGCCTGCTCCATCTCAAAGTGAGAATGAGAATAGCCTAACTGTAACATGATCCTATGGCACTTGGTTAATTTTGATGGTATGTGTGATCTCCAAGAATCGGGAGATATGAGCATTGGGGTCCTCCGTAAGATGTGCTTCGTATTGGTTGTTGTGGATCATTTTAACCAATTGATGCTTGATTTCAAACTGTGTAGCATCGATTCCCAATAAAAATCCCCCGGTCACTTGATCTATTTGAGGTCGGAAAGCTCGATCATCTCATTCATCGCCGCTCTAATTTCCTCTAACTGCCTTTGGAACTCAGGCATTCCTTCTGTGTCAACTCCTCGAGTCTCCATATTGAACCCAACTTCTTTTAACCCTTGCTTCCTCCTTTGTTCTAGCAGTATTCGAGCTTTGGATCTTGTGATCATAAACAACCTACAAAAGTCCAACAAACTCCTAACAACAATCTAACAAACAATTGAACTTCAACCAACACAATTTCACCAATAGCAAATAACCTACTAGTTGAGTTCCCCGGGAACGGCGCCAAAACTTGATGTGCGGAAGTTTAACTAGCAACAATTAAATCTCCTATCAAGAATAATATCAATTCGGATTACTCCTTTCGCCTACTTGCAATACCGATTACTATCGTGTTGGGTAATATCCAAGCAAATCATTAGTCGTTAAGTTTTAGCTATATCTTCGAAATGAATGTAATCTATCTAGCTTACTAAAAATTCCAAAAACAAGTTATAAATCGAACTATTATCATCATCAATTCACTCCACTAACAAAATTCAACTTCTTCAACAATAACATGCACAATATCACAACAAATGGATCAACAAATGTAGAAAAAATAGGACATTGGAAAGTACTTTGTAATGAACAACCATAGACAATTGAATAATGCAAACTAGATTTAATTCTCCTAGAGATGGTCAATCCACACGATTCTAACTATTCCGCTTTGTACCGGTGAACTAATTATAGATGGGATAGGACCATCAAACTGTCACTCTATGTAATCCTATCACACTCCAAAAATCACGTGGATTCTTAACCTACAAGCATTCACCGAATATGGATTTGATATATACTTGTATACAATCTGCTATTCACACCATCTCAATCCGCATAACGGCTGCACTTTCGATGTCAAATTATCAAGCAATTAGTAAACGCCTACATTACTTGAGCATGTTGTAATCAACTAAGAGAAAGTAAATAAGCACTCAATTAATCCATAGAATTTATTACATCATTCAATTGAACATCCTACAGTGATTAGCTATCCATACCTAGTGATTGGCTCAATTGAATATAGAAAGGAAAGATAGCCATTGCAAAATATAGTTTAGATGATAATTTTCCCCCAATTATGGGTCTCTAATCCATCAACTTCACTACTCTCTTCAGATCTTCCTTAATTGGAAGGATCTAGCCTTCGAACTCCTTCAATTGTGTGATTGGATGAGGTTGGAAGAGTTTTGAGGTGAATACCCGTCGAAATAGTACCAAAAGTTCTAAAAGTACTCAATTTTCCCCGTTAGATAGTTAGTAACCAATTAGAGATTTTTCCCAAGATGACAAATAGTCCCCGCCTCAGACACCCCAAGAAAATCCAGCATCATTTCACTTGGGATGCGATCATTGGTAGCCGTGTGAAACACACACAATTATCACGTTAAAATTATCAATCCGGTTTCTTTCTCATTCGCCCTAGTGGATATCACCTACTCCATTGAAAGGTATTAATAACTAGGTAACACAATAGTCGTTGGTTTTTTATTTATCTAGGCAACAAATTGTAAACAAAACTTAAATGCAATCAATCAACTAGTAAACTAATTGCAACTTCTCCAAGCAAACAATCCAATCAATTGAATAGGTAGATCAAGATAACAAATCCAACTACTTTAGAAGATAGTGAGTGATTGTAAACTTCAATTGATCCGAATTAAACCAAGTTATGTTGCAAACAACATTTAATTCCTATGAGGTTGAGCAACTGACTCTTTTCTAGTCAATCCCCTTTGCACCGGTGAATCAACCATTGATGAAATTAGAAACCTCAAATAGTTATGTTATCAATCCCTAACTCACTCCAAACAGCTCGTCAATTCTCGCCCTACAATCCTAGCACCGCACATGGATCGGAACTAGAATTATAAGATTATGCACTTATCACGACGATTCCGTCTGCGTGTTGGCTGCAACGTTCACGTCAACTACCTAAAGGCTGGCTATTACCTACACCTAATAGGCAAGAACAAGGTCAAGTGAAAATCAACCCCTCATAGGAAAGTAAACAAGCATAATTGATTCAATCCATCACAATATCCGTAATACAACACTCACTAATGAAATTAGTTCTCCATACCTTGAGTTAGGTACAATACAAATTGAGAATTGAAAGAATTCATTACAAATCTTCAAGGTCAATGATTGATCTTCTACGGTTGTCTTCCTTGAATCCAATCTACCTCTCTTCCTGAAGGGATTCGTGAACTGAATCACGAAGTCCGTTTGCCAAGGATCGTTAATTGGAATATCAAAAATAAATTGCTATGCATACGAACAATCCTAGCATGCTCCTATATTATTATGCATAAGAAGGTTATGCGGAATACCTGGATCGATGAACTCTGAAGAACGCGTGCGCGAAGATGCCCTTTGATCTTTCCCACGCACCAAGATTTAATTTCCTAATAGATTGAGGAAATTAATCTATAGAAAATAAGTAAATATTTTCGAAAAAAAGAGGAGAGAGAAGAAGAAAAATCCTTCTGATCTAATCTTCTGATATGTATCCCAACTCGATCTGAAAATCTGGTGAAGATTGTCTATCAGATCCCTTGCCCGGTTGAGAAGCAGAATTTCCTCCTCGTTCTCAGATCTTAGTCGATCACTTACAGCTCCCAAATACTGGTTTGCTGTGTGCAACCTATGATCTTGTGTGGTGTAGGTGTGCTGAGATCTGAGGAACTGAGGCCTATTTATAGGAAATTCTAGGCTCCTATTGGGTTTGAGTTATCATGGGCCAGACCAGGGACCAGAATGCAAATAGCAAATAAGGCCTATCAATTAATTAATTCCCATATTCAACCCAGAATATAATTAATTAATTAATATTGATTCATGCCACCGGAGAATCAATACTGTCCTACCTATTTGCTACCACATTTTCAGGAACGGGTTGCATTGGACTCGGTTTATCCCCACATTTATGGTTACAAATATTCGTTAATTAATTTAAGCTCTGACAAGCTATTTAATTAATTAACATCTTTAATTCCTGAATCAATCCACTCAAACCTTTT
Organism: Plectranthus barbatus; assembly: GCA_026898455.1. Classification (NCBI taxonomy): domain Eukaryota; kingdom Viridiplantae; phylum Streptophyta; class Magnoliopsida; order Lamiales; family Lamiaceae; genus Plectranthus; species Plectranthus barbatus. The sequence goes on from JAPKLW010000596.1 coordinate 57,409, forward strand.
CACTTATGCTTGAACTTAATCAGCCTGCAGGACTTTAGCATAACGAACCTTTTGAGCTGTTCAGGGAATGTCACCATCCTATACTGGATGTGGTTACCTAGTTCAGATACCAGACAGTTATACACAAATTGATATCACCCAAGACTGCAGATGTACAGGTTCAACTAGAACCTTCTCTACAACTCAAAGTGATATACAATATATGTACACTTCTGTATCCTCATATAGGCTTAAGATTCCATCGAGTCATAGAGATCTAGATTCTTTTAATGTCAGATAAAAGAATCGATCTCGACTTAGGTCCTCATCAATGTGTGCCCCACACCAGCATACCAAGACATCCAAGATAAGATGCTTATCCGCATATGTTGCAGCCTACACCGACAGTTTATCCTGGAACTGTCTCAGCTGTGATGACTATTTATATCTCGCTAGGTCAAACGATCCATACGATCTTCTACACACCGTATGATCTCCCTATCGACGAGATAAGAGGATAATTGTCTTTGCGACACATGTTTGTTAATTCAGATAGGAGATGAACATACAACAATTATGATTACCTGTATATTAACCAATAAACCTTGTACATAATATACCAATCATAATGCTTTCAGTATATAAATCCATCAATCTCCCACTTATACTCAAAGCATTATACATTTGCTTTCCAGAGTATAACGCGTCTAAACTAATCTAGCTATTACATCAAGCATTCTACGTGGCTGGCTTTGCCCTCAGCCCCAAGGCTACGTACATGCATCTCGTAAACCTTCTGAGGCAGAGCTTTTGTGAATGGATCTGCTAGATTATCTTTTGTATCAATTTTCTCTATCAGCACATCACCCCTTGCTACGATTTCTCGTATAATATGGTACTTCAGTTCAATGTGTTTTGTTGCTCTGTGAGTTCGTGGTTCCTTAGAATAAGCCACAGCTCCCGAGTTATCACAATATACCGTGATGGTTCTGGGTAGCTGAGGAATCACGTCCAACTCCAGAAGGATGTTTCAAAACCATACCGCTTCTTTCGAAGCTTCAGAAGCTGCCACATATTCGGCTTCCATGGTGGAGTCTGCAATGCACTTCTGCTTTGCACTCCTCCATGATATGGCCCCACCTCCCAATGTAAACACATAGCCAGAGGTGGACTTCTTTTTGTCTCGGTCTGCCTGGAAATCCGAATCAGTATAACCCACAGGGCACAACTCATCACACTGATAAACTAGACAATAGTCCCTTGTCCTTTTCAAGTATTTGAGTATGTGCTTTACCGCGGCCCAATGCGCCTGTCCAGGGTTAGACTGGTATCTCGCTACCATGCCTACAGCAAAGCAGATATCTAGCCTCGTACAGAACATTGCATACATGAGGCTACCCATGGTCGATGCATACGGCATGTTGCTCATCTAATCTTTCCTTTTGTGTCACTGGACACTGATCCTTGGAAAGATGTATGCCATGTCTGAAGGGTAACAGACCTTTCTTGGCATTATGCATGTTGAAACGGGCAATCACAGTATCCACATATGACCCTTGAGACAAGGTCAGCATCCTCTTATTGCGCTCCCGCAATACTTTTACCCCTAGGATGTATCCTGCCTCCCCAAGGTCCTTCATATGAAACTGCTCGGATAACCACCTCTTTATGCCTGACAATACTTCCACATTGTCGCCAAATAGGAGAATATCATCTACATAAAGTGCAAGGAATACCACGCTTCCGCTGACACACAGACGGTACACGCAACTCTCGTTTGAACATTGTGAGAATCCATAAGATTTAATCACCTCATCAAAACGGAGATTCCATGACCGTGAAGCTTGTTTAAGTCCATACAGCGACTTCCTTAGCTTCCAGACCAAATGTTCTTCGCCCTTCTGCACATAACCTTCTGGCTGTTGCATATAGATGTCCCTACCTTCTTCAAAGTACCCGTTTAGAAATGCGGTTTTGACATCCATCTGCCAGATTTCTAGGTTCTTATGTGCTACTGTGGCCAGGAGTATTCGAATGGACTTAAGCATGGCTACCGGTGAGAAAGTCTCGTCATAGTCTACACCCTCTTTCTGACTATAACCTTTCGCCACCAGCCTTGCTTTGAAAGCTGTAATTTCCCCATTCGATCCTTTCTTTCTTTTGAATACCCATTTGCACCCTATGGCTCGATGGCCATCCGACAAATCAGTTTTCTAGTATACATCCATAGCAGTAATGGATTCTATTTCAGAATCCATGGCGATCAGCCATTTGTCCGCATCTTTATCAGATACCGCCTCGTCATATGTCCAAGGATCGGTATCATCTAGTCCGTTTTCCAGGATCAAGTCAGAAGACTCTCCCACTGCGATGAGGCATCTGAGCTGTGTCAGTAGTTGGCACAGTACGCGTTGGTCCCACACCTTGCATTAGTGGCAGTGTTGGTATATTCTCACCTGTTACAGGTGGATCTACCACTACACTGGGCTTTCCTGATGGAATTGCTTCTTTACCCTCAAGCTCGTGGAGGATAATTTCACTCTTGGATCTGTGGTTTCTTACATATTCGTCCTCCAAGAATCTCCCGTTGGTACTGATAATGACTTTCTGATTCTCATGACAATAGAAGTAACCACCTTTCGTTTGCCTGGGATACCCTACAAACAACATCAGCTTACACCTACTTTCTAACTTATCAGGTTCCTTTGTCAGCACATATGCCGGACAACCCGAAACCCTCACTCTGTTCAAACTTGGCTTTCGACCATACCAGAGTTCCAGAGGTGTTTTAGGAACTGATTTAGAAGGTACCAGGTTAAGCAAATAGGCCGCTGTCTCCAAGGCATATCCCCTAAACGAAATCGGCAAGCTTGCATAACTCATCATCGACCTGACCATTTCCAAGAGAGTTCTATTTCTTCTTTCCGCTACACCATTTTGTTGAGGGGTTCCTGGTGCAGTCCACTGGGACGTAATCCCGTTGTCTGACAAGTACTGCAAGAACTCGTTGTTGAGGTATTCCCCACCACGATCAGATCGTAGTGTCTTGATAGTCTTACCCAGCTTCTTTTCTACCTCAGTCCGGAATTCTTTGAATTTCTCAAAGCATTCAGACTTTTGGCGAAGCAAATAGACGTATCCGAATCTTTAGTAATCGTCAATGAATGTGGCGAAATACTCATAACCTCCACGAGCTTGCGTGGACATTGGTCCACATAAGTCAGAATGGATCAGTTGCAACACATCCTCTGCTCGAAACTGACTTGCCTTGAAAGGCCTAGTCGTCATCTTTCCTTCTATACAGGACTCACAGATTTGATGCGGTACCACTTGGAAAGAATCTACGAGCCCATCACATGCTAATCTTTTGATCCTCTTTAGATTGATGTGACCTAGTCTCAAGTGCCAGAGATATGTTTGATCCTCATCGGAAGAAAACTTTCTCTTTAAATGATTATTATTGGATGAGTTTGCAACATTCACGGAAGATTTATGCATACAATCAATGATATAGAGAGAGTCAATCAGTTTGCCATGATAGATAACACCGTTATTACCAATGATAGAAACTCCACTATAAAAAATAACTGAATATCCATCTTGAAATAACTTGGAAACTGATACTAGGTTCCGCCGAAATACCGGCACATATAAAACATCTCTCAAAATCAATACATTGTTTTCAAAGCATAAAGTAAAATCTCCAACGGCTACTGCTGAGACTCGCTCTCCGCTGCCCATTGAGATGGTAACTTCGTCATGCTTCAGCTGCCTTATCGGCCAGAACCCCTGCAAAGTATAACAAACATGGTCAGTAGCTCCAGTATCCACTACCCAAGAATGGGTAGAAACCAATGCTAAACATGTTTCCGTTATAAATGCACATGACGTACCTTGTCTACCCGTGCTAGGCACTAGACAATCTACTTCACTTCGCTTGCGTTTGCATGGCCTGATGACACCTTCTGCTAAATCAGCTTCATCCAACCTTTTAAGCATTTCCTTTGCTTCAGCAACTGTCTTGTCAAAAGATGACAAAGTTGAAGCAAATTCTAATGCCCTAAGATTAGAATCCTCTCGCATCAGGAGTAAGAGTAACTCAGGAAGAGTGAACTCTCGCCTGGTACCGAGGGACTTGATGAAATCATCATAAGAATCAGAGAGAGAGTGCAGGACAATCAATATTTCTGCCCGCTTACTGACTTGTCCACCTCTCACTCTGTACTTTCTCATAATTCTCATCATACTAATAAAGTGCAGAAGCAACGAACTCCCATCAGTCATTCTCTTGCAGATCAGGTCCTCTACAAGATTGTAACTAACAGTTCGTCTCACCTTCCCATAAACCTTCACAAGGTCCCTCCATATCTCAACAGTAGATCCGAACTTCTTGTACTTGAGCTTTAATTCTCTTGACAGACTCTTCATGATGAGTTTGCGGGCAAACCCATCAGAAGCTACCCATCTGTCATAGAATTCTCGCTCATAACCAGTACAGTTCCAATACTTAGGAGTCAGAGGGTCCATGTAAAGAATATGGGCATGTTTTGCAGTGCAGAGTATTTCCATGAAGCATAACTTCCACTCAGGAAAATTCGGACCAGTTAAAGGGTTTGTTATTAAGAGGTTGACAACATGAGCAATAGACATGTCTGAAAACAATAAATTAAAACCAGAAATTAAAACATAGTCGCAAACTATTGAAACAATTAAATATTGAAACCTTATGATAAAGCAATATTAATGTTTCCTCCAATTTGCCTAAGTATTACTATTGCAAGCCACACATGTGGACGTTTACAACAAAACACTTAACCAGACTGCATCTTTCAATTCCAGTCCTTTAATTCCAATCCATGCCCGGGTTCCTTAGACAAATGGAATTAATAATTGGAGACTAACTTAAGACCATATTATCCTACTGAGCAGGGACTTCACATATGAGTTATACTCTGGACAATATCTAAGCTAGCTTACCACCAAAGCCAACCCTCCCATATAAGGATCTATTAGAACACACCCGATCCCTATAATAAGGTTGTCTCATTTAATTCAATCCCTAGAGAACTTATGAAAATTCAATACGCAAGCTACACATGTAGACGTTTACGCATGAACTCCCACTTCTCACATGAAATAAATGTTTGTTTTAAGAAATCCTATCTATTAGAACTTATGAATAATAAATTAAGTAAGCTACACATGTAGACGTTTACCCAATAAATTACCCACTTCCAATAAAGGATCGCTTTGTGGAGGTCTTATTAAAATATGAGCTTAGTAATTTTTAGTTCATAAGGTTCAATTGCACAGATTATTTTACGTAGCCATAATTATAACACTGCTAAAATTCTATCATGCATAGCATGAACCCCGAATTTATAGTTATAATTAATTACATAAAATAAATCACATAGCATGCTTTAAAGCTGTAAATAAAAGCAGTAAACGTGCTCTCTATTATATACAACATGCTTATATGCTGCGCAATTAATTTAAACACATATATCATGCGAAGACAAATAATAAAACAAATAAAAATTGTCCTCGTGGCCCCATGATACAAAATAAAATAATTCTAACTATTACAAGTTGGAATTAATAATACAGATCTTCGACTGGGCTCCCACTACTTGGACTGATATCTTGATTTATTTTCTGAAACTGGGCCTCCAAGATTTGATCCATCAGAAAATTGGACAACTGGGCCAGTTAACCAAATCGCTGGCCTAGGCACACATTGTAAGCCCAATAGCCCACGAGAACATAGCCCGACGAGCCACCACCGGCGAACCACCGCCGCCGGCAACTCGCCGCCGCCGTGAGGGCTCCCGGAGTCACGCAACAGCCATGCACGTACGTGCATGGTTGTAGCCCGCGATCCACCTCCTCCAGCCGTTGCCTGTTTCGCATGCTGCCGCCCCGGCTTGCCCCGACCATCGCTCGAACCGCCGTTCACTCTTCTTCTCCTTCATCGGCCTCCGTGACTCACTGGAATCGCGCAAGATCGAAATCGAAAGCTCGCGCGAACCACGCAAAAACCTAGGGTTTTCGCATGTCCGGCCCACGTGTCTAGCCCCGTCACCGTCCAGCCCGCGTCCCGTCGACCGAGCCACTGCCGCACCACCGTGCCCCCACACCGACGCCGACTGAGGAGGACCCGCGCTCGCTGCCGGCAAGCGCACGCAGGGTCAGCGCGCCCCCTAGCGCACCCCAGCACGTGCGCCGCCGCCTTGGCCGCCGTTCTCGTGCCCCCTCGCGTCATCGGCCACACCTGGGCCCCCGCGCGCCTTGGATTGCCGGCTGTGGCCACGCCGCCCTGCCCGCGTGCGTGCGCGCGCGGCGCGCGCAAAACCCTAGTGTTTCTGCGCCGCCGCCGCCGTGCCCCGCCGCGGTGCCTCGCCGCGCGCCGGTCTGCCGTGCGCCGCCATCGACTGCCGCGCATGGCGCCCAGCCATGCCGGCGCCGTTGTGTGTTGTCGCGTGGTCCTGCATTCTTCGTGTTCTTCGTTCTTTGTGTTCTTCGTTCTTCATTTTATAGATTTAATTTTGAAATAAAATTACATTGAATAATTCTAATTACAATCTAAAAATCTAAATCTAACCACGGATTTATCTCGTGGGTGAAAAATGAATCCATATAAATGGGCGGATTAACCCGAGGAAACACGAGGACGAAAAACATACAATCAATCCATAACCATCCATTGCATGCAATCAATAATAATAATCACGCATGTTCATAGGCAATATTATTTTTCCGATAGAGCCAATTAATTAACCTGGCTCTGATACCAATTGAAGGGATTCGTGAACTGAATCACGAAGTCCGTTTGCCAAGGATCGTTAATTGGAATATCAAAAATAAATTGCTAAGCATATGAACAATCCTAGCATGCTCCTATATTATTATGCATAAGAAGGTTATGCGGAATACCTGGATCGATGAACTCTGAAGAACGCGTGCGCGGAGATGCCCTTTGATCTTTCCCACGCACCAAGATTTAATTTCCTAACAGATTGAGGAAATTAATCTATAGAAAATAAGTAAATATTTTCGAAAAAAGAGGAGAGAGAAGAAGAAAAATCCTCCTGATCTGATCTTCTGATCTGTATCCCAACTAGATCTGAAAATCTGGTGAAGATTGTCTATCAGATCCCTTGCACGGTTGAGAAGCAGAATTTCCTCCTCGTTCTCAGATCTTAGTCGATCACTTACAGCTCCCAAATACTGGTTTGCTGTGTGCAACTTATGATCTTGTGTGGTGTAGGTGTGTTGAGATCTGAGGAACTGAGGCCTATTTATAGGAAATTCTAGGCTCCCATTGGGCTTGAGTTATCATGGGCCAGACCAGGGACCAGAATGCAAATAGCAAATAAGGCCTATCAATTAATTAATTCCCATATTCAACCCAGAATATAATTAATTAATTAATATTGATTCATGCCACCAGAGAATCAATACTGTCCTACCTATTTGCTACCACATTTTGAGGAACGGGTTGCATTGGACTCGGTTTATCCCCACATTTAAGGTTACAAACATTCGTTAATTAATTTAAGCTCTGACAAGCTATTTAATTAATTAACATCTTTAATTCCTGAATCAATCCACTCAAACCTTTTCACTTATGCTTGAACTTAATCAGCCTGCAGGACTTTAGCATAACGAACCTTTTGAGCTGTTCAGGGAATGTCACCATCCTATACTGGATGTGGTTACCTAGTTAAGATACCAGACAGTCATACACAAATTGATATCACCCAAGACTGCAGATGTACATGTTCAACTAGAACCTTCTCTACAACTCAAAGTGATATACAATATATGTAAACTTCTGTATCCTCATATAGGCTTAAGATTCCATCGAGTCATAGAGATCTAGATTCTTTTAATGTCAGATAAAAGAACATTAAAAGAATCGATCTCGACTTAGGTCCTCATCAATGTGTGCCCCACACCAGCATACCAAGACATCCAAGATAAGATGCTTATTCGCATATGCTGCAGCCTACATCGACAGTTTATCCTGGAACTGTCTCAGCTGTGATGACTATTTTTATCTCGCTAGGTCAAACGATCCATACGATCTTCCGTGATCTTCTACACACCGTATGATCTCCCTATCGATGAGATAAGAAGATAATTGTGTTTGCGACACATGTTTGTTAATTCAGACAGGAGATGAACATACAACAATTATGATTACCAATATATTAACCAATAAACCTTGTACATAATATACCAATCATAATGCTTTTAGTATATAAATCCATCACTTCCTTGAAGACGGATGAAATGTGGCTGAATTCCCCTTGATTTTGGTTGGGGAGATGATTTGAGATGAATCTAAGGAGAAGTATCGTGACGGTTATTATAATTTTGGACAAAAGTTTTTCAATAAACTGATTTTCCCCCTTTTATAGGCGAGCAAGCAGGGCCTCGGATCGCCCGAGCCAACCATTGCTCGCCCGAGCCATCCTGGGAGCCTTACAAATCTGGGAAGCACGTTCTGGCTCGGCGGAGCCAGAATTGCTCGACCGAGCCTGCTCTCTGCCAGCCAGGCTCGGTCGAGCCTGCACCGCTTGGCCAAGCGAGCCCTTTACTCAGCTTGGCTCGGCCGGGCGAACTCTCCAAGCTTCCAAAACCCTCCTTTCGTTCCGCTCGGACGAGCCTCACCTCCTCGGACTCCAAACTCGGACGATTTTCCTCCAAAACACCACCAAATGTGACATATTATGCTCAAAACACGTCTTACAATATTTCAAACACGAAAACACGAAAACAAGACAAAAGAACAACGAAAGTCTATGATATGAGGGTAAAATGGCCACAAGCATGCACGCGCACACTTCGAAAAATAGGTCATTTTACACACATATCATAATCACCCAAACTTGAACCTTTGATTGTCTTTAATCAAAACAAAGTAAGGCCATCAATAAACCTCATCAAACAACCTCATAGCTCATATAATCATTTTGGCATGCTCTTATCGAACGAGATCATCACCTAACTTTGTGACACGGTTAATGCTAACGACTCAAACCACTCATCAACATTGGATAAAGAAACGAAAGCACTCCCTTACGTGTTTAGGGCTTGATGAATTCACTCATTCACAAGATATCGAGCACAATTTCCATAGGCTTGAAACAATTCTCACCACTATACTACAATGAATTGGCTCCTAAAATAAAAAAGGTCTTTGTTTTCGGTTATAACGTGGCTTACTAAAAGGTAGGTGGTTTTGGGCTAAAGTGACGAACTTCTTCTATATCCCAAAACCCCCAAATTTATTTTCTTCGATCCACTTCTAACCTTGAGGCTTTTATTCACAACATTTCTCTTCCTTTTGTTTTCTTTTTCTCATTTCCTTTTTCTAGCACCTTCATTCTTCACGGTGCTTTTCTTTTTTTTCTCCTTTTTCTCTATCTTTGTTTTTTTTTTCTTTTCTTTTCTAGCACCCAAAATTTTTGTTGGTTCTCATTTTTCTATGCTTCATTTCCATCTCACAATCATACTTTATTGCCTCAACAATCACAACTCAAACAATTCCCACCCAACTCTCATCTCCATATTCACCCTCATGCACTCATTCCCCAAAAATTTTTCCTAATATTTTCAAAAGAAATATCACGATTAAGCTCAATCACGATAATCAAGTGTATGAAAGGCAAAATTATGATATCAACCACCTTATACTCCCGCAGTGAAAGGAAGGACTAGGAATCGATGGCCTAAGATCATCTCTTAGTTACCAAACTCGTGTCCAATAGATAGAGAATATATTCAAGTTCTAGATTTTGTGCTCTCAATCTTGCCACTCACAATCGATCAAAATATGACAATATCAAAGCTCAAAAACTCTCGGCTTTTGTCAAGTCCTAGGCATTAACCTCGCACAAAACTCGACAACTCAAAAGTTCAATTCAAACATGCCTTTACAACTAGATTATGCCCTATCATTGGTCAAAGCAAATTTTAAGCCTTACAAAGTAAATCATGATTCAAATCTCCAATTCTTGTTTGGGTTCATCATACACACACGACAAGCATACAACAACCTAATTATCAATCTACATGCCATGAACAATTAAATTGAAACTAAATGGTAGGAGAAATGATAGAAAGTGTTACCCATCGGTAGACATGATCAAACCGCTCTCCAATCCTTATTTGCACCTACTACACATCAATACAACACCACCAAACAATTGAGCATAATAAAGCCAAATACGCTCTCATATCCACCAAACTTACCACAAACCAATATCTCGAGAAAAATTATAACAATAATCCACTAGCACAACCATTCATACCAAACCATTATACATATCCACACACCAAATCCAAATAGATAGAATTCAACTCATGCAAGCTCGCAAAATGATTCATCACAACCATTCAATAGAAATGAAAGCCAATCAATTTCAACATCAAAAATCCACAATCCAACAAGAGTAGATCAATATCATATTACAACCATATCGAATGATCAATGTTATTCAAATTCAACAACTAATCTAAACTAAGGATAAGGATAGAGATAGAGATAGAAGAGTAAACCAGATGAGAGCACCAAATACCGACCAATCCCCCCAAACTTAGTCAAGTGAGACTAAGTTTGTAAAAAGGTTAACGGCGCACTCTTACTCCCCTTGATCTGCTGGTGGTTGACGAGGACGGCGAGAATACGGAATTGGTACTCGGCGATGGAGCTCACAAATATCCCCCTACAGGATCTCCACATTCTGGTCGATACCATCGAACCTTGATGCAACGGTGGTTTGATCCACCATGTAACCCTCCCGGAAAATAGCAAAATCATCATGTAGAGAATTCAACCTCATATCCAAACCTTGCAAAGTAGAAGACAAAGAATCAACAGTATCAGTTGTTCTAGTGAGCATCATAATCATCTGTTGCTGCCATTCTGTAGCTGAAGATTGTCTGGGCTGTGGAGGAGCACGAGTACTCGGACCTTCATCTTGTAACTCACTTCGTGCTCTCAGTTCGGCCATAGAACTGAAAAATCCATCAGTCGAAAGAACTCCAACAAAAGATTGGTGATCATCGGAATCAAGTAACGAATTAGAATGATCCCCCAAATCTTTGACAGTAGTCAACCCATCACAAGGGAGTTCCAACACCCTTTCCCCAAACTTATAATAATAACTACTACCCCAAGGATCAGGCACAAGAAACTTCCCAGCAAGCAAAGAATGAGTGTCAAGATATACCGCAGGAGCAAAATTACCCGTTAACTCCACATCAATTTTCTCAAAAATGGGAGTAATCATGCCACAACTAAAGGTACGAGTTTTTGTACTAGCACCCTGACTCCATGCATCCATAAGCATAGCCCCCAAAGAAAAATGAATACCATTCATCAAAGCATACAATATAGACAATTCCGGCGTAATCACATTACTAGATTCATACCTCCCACAGATAGAACCACCAACAAATTTATGAATGTACCTAATCACTAGATTCCTAATTGCAGTAGCACGACAATTCCTAATGTTGAAATGATCCCCCGATGGAATACCAAAAATTTCCTCCCAAAAATCACCTAATCTCACATTCTCATGTACAAAAACAGACTCAGGATCACATCCAAAAATCTCATCAACTTGAGCACGTTGAAAGAAATACTCTTTACCACGGATTTTGAACTTCATAGACCATGGGATTCCCCCTGCGCCTTTCATTATAGTGATTGAGGCCAAGAACTCCCTTGACATATTCATGTATCCGGGGCCAATTTGCCTTGAGCAACTTCTTCCACCCAATACCTTTGAGTAGACTCCATACATTCTCCTTCAATTTCATTGCGTTCAACGTCTCCCGGCACAAATACTTGGTGCCAAATCCCTTTGGGCGTCCACTTGAAGAAGAACCCTCACTCCGTGTTCGTTTGCTAGCCATAATAGAAATTGAAAGGTGAGAAAAGAATAAATCAATGCACAAAAGTATGGGAGAAAATTTTAGAAGAGAAATTTCGACCGAGATGCAAATGGGTCGAGCAATTGCTCGACCGATCTTTTAAAATAGCGCACAGCTTGGCCAAGCGCGAGATGGCTCGGCCGAGCGAGGTGTCTGTCCACGCGGGGCTGATGGCACGTTTGGGCTTGGTCGAGCCAGCTTCGCTCGACCGAGTGAGGCCTCTATCCAAGGCCTTCAACCCAGCTCGGCCGAGCCTGCGTTACTCGGCCAAGCTTCCCCTGCTTCTGCCAATTTCAACCCTCTTTCTGACATCTTCCCGATCATGTTGCCTTCCATCCTTTCTATTCTTCACACACAAATTGTCAATTGAAATTATAGCACCACAAACAATTAGGAACCCTTCACAACAATGAACTATATTATTTAACAAAAATCACAAAAAAACCATTATTCAAAAATGCAAAATAATAAAATTTGAACATTGGATTGCCTCCTAATAAGCGCTTGTTTAACGTCGAAAGCTCGACGATCATACCTCATGTCAATCATGGTTAAAAGGTGCTGAACCGGAACTCATACCTCGATCAATGATCACATGCTCCTTCGGGAAAAGAAGCTTCCTCCTTGCATTCCGTGGTGGATCTGTATCCACTCGAGCTTTCTTCAAACGATTTTGATGAAGTTCTTCTTCATCCCCCGGATCTTTGTAGACTTCATTCTCCTCACTCATAAGTTTTAAACCCGGATCAAGCACATCCTTCATCCTTTTCTTTTTCCCAACTTTCTCAACTTCACTTGCATCCACATTCTTCGGAGGTAGGGAAAACACTACTTCCTTGCCACAACAACGGAATGTAAGTTCTCCATGTTTCATGTCAAACAAGGCATCAGCTGTGTGCAAAAATGGCCTCCCAAAGATGAGTTGAATAACCCCCTTATTCTTCATGTCGACTACAAGAAAATCTCCCGGAAAGGTAAACGTCAACACTTCAACATGGACATCTTCAACCACCCCTTTTGGGCAAAACAAAGCATGATTAGCCAATTGGAGCACTTGACTTGTAGATTTAAGGTTCCCAACCTCCAACTCCTTAAACAAGTCCCATGACATAAGGTTGACACTTGCTCCAGAATCGCACAATGCCTTCTCAATACATTTATCTCCAATCTTACATCCTACTACGAAACCTCCGGGATCTTCCTTTTTACTAGCAATAATCCTTTCTTCAAATTCACAAATGCTACTATCCAAGATCTCTTCTCCTCCGACTAGCTTATCCAACATAGGTACCCTTTCTATCTCCTCCGGTAAAGGCATTTCGATGTCACCTTTCTTCACATAATCAAAGAAATGTACATCTCCAATTTTCTCATCCTTTTCCGATTCTTTGTTCTCAAGTTCTACTTCAACTTCTTTTTCTTCTTCATTGTTCACTTTCAACTCTTCTTCAATTTCCCCCATTTCAATCTTAGGGGTCATCACTTCCAAGTTTTCCTCCATCCTACTTTCACCTTCTACCATGTTACAACCTTTCTTTTGCACCACTTCCGTATCACTCGAAAACTTCCCAGCTTGATGCTTCCCGCTTAATTGTTTGGCGATAGCGGAAATTTGAAGTTGAATTTCGGAAAACATGCCATCGTACTTCTCGAATCTCTTATCCATTTCTTCATTAAAATTCCTCCTCGGTTCTTGGTTTGCATACCTATTATTTCCCCTAGCATATCCTTGACCACTACTTCCCCCTTCAATTTGAAATAGAGGATTTAAAGCGTTGTTAGGATTAGCATAGGAAAAATTTGGGTGGAATCGGTTGGACGGATGATAGTACATGTTCCCTTGTGGATTATATTGGGGACGAGCATTGAACCCCATTCTTTGATTCACAAAATTCAAACTCTCCGGATGCGGTTCTTCATGCCAAACTACCATCATATCCTCATTCCTACTTCCCGATATAGACAATGCATCAAACTTCTTTTGCATAATCGCTATTTGCTCCTTGAATTCTTCACTTTCCTTTGCCTCAATGACCGATTTAACCGATCGGTAGTCTTTCCGTTCCTTGGGCCAATGAAAACTATTTTCAGCCATTTCCCAATTTTCCTCCAAGCTTCTTCCTCTTCAAGATCAAGAAATGCTCCTCCCGATGAAGCATCTAACATCACTTTCATTTCATAGTTTAATCCCCCGTAAAATTGGCAAATATGTTGACTCCGAGAAAGTCCATATCTCGGGCATTTCCGTAGAAGCTCTCAGAATCTATCCCATGCCTCGTATAGAGGTTCATCATATCTTTGCCCGAACGATGTGATATCAGCCCTTCTCTTCAAAGTCATACTTGGTGGGAAAAACTTGAATAGAAACTTCTCTCTCAACTCTTCCCAAGTGACAATATTTGATTTGTCCAAGCCTTCGAACCAATTCCTAGCACCATCTCTCAAAGAGAATGAGAATAACCGTAGTCGTATTTGATCTTGAGGCACTTGGTTGATCTTTATAGTATCAGTAATCTCCAAAAATCGAGAGATATGAACATTTGGATCCTCGGTTATGTGCCCCCCAAATTGGTTGTTCTGTATCATTTGGACCAACTGTGGCTTTATCTCAAATTGCGTGGCATTCACTCCTAACCGAAAACCTCCCGTTAACGGTTCCCCTTGAGATCGGAAAAGATATTGTAATGGTCTCCTCAGACCATTCCTCTCATTGATCATAGCCTTCATCAACTCGAGTTGCCTTTCCAACTCTTCTATCCTAACCGTGTCTTCCCCATGGTTAGCAATCTCAAAATCAATTCGAATATTTTATCTTCCTTCTTGCCTCTTCTTTGCCTCAAACTCTCTAGCCTTTGATCGAGTGATCATAAACCACCTAGGAAAAATTCACAAAACAAATTACAAGTAAACAATTCAACAAAAACACCCAAACACAAATATCCAACAAAACAATGTTAGTAGAACTATTCACACAAGCATTTCCTCAAACACCTAGCATACCATACTTCAACTTTCAATAATTTCACAAAGCCTACTAAGAGTTCCATGGAAACGGCGCCAAAAACGTGGTAGCCGTGTGAAACACACACAATAATCATGTTAAAATTATCAAACCGGTTTCTTTATCATTCGCCCTAGTGGATATCACCTACTCCATTGAAATGTATTAATAACTAGGTAACACAATAGTCGTTGGTTTTTTATCTATCTAGGCAACAAATTGTAAACAAAACTTAAATGCAATCAATCAACTAGTAAACTAATTGCAACTTCTCCAAGCAAACAATCCAATCAAGTGAATAGGTAGATCAAGATAACAAATCCAACAACTTTAGAAGATAGTGAGTGATTGTAAACTTCAATTAATCTGAATTAAACCAAGTTATGTTGCAAACAACTTTTAATTCCTAGGAGGTTGAGCAACCGACTCTTTTCTAGTCAATCCCCTTTGCATGGTGAATCGACCGTTGATGAAATTAGAAACCTCAAACAGTTACGTTATCAATCCCTAACTCACTCCAAACAGCTCGTCAATTCTCGCCCTACAATCCTAGCACCGCACATGGATTGGAACTAGAATTATAAGACTATGCACTTATCAGGACGATTCTGTCCGCGTGTTGGCTGCAACGTTCACGTCAACTACCTAAAGGCTGGCTATTACCTACACCTAATAGGCAAGAACAAGCTCAAGTGCAAATCAATCCCTCATAGGAAAGTAAACAAGCATAATTGATTCAATCCATCACAATATCCGTTATACAACACTCACTAATGAAATTAGTTCTCCATACCTTGAGTTAAGTACAATACAAATTGAGAATTGAAAGAATTCATTACAAATCTTCAAGGTTAACGATTGATCTTCTACGGTTGTCTTCCTTGAATCCAATCTACCTCTCTTCCTTCTTCAATCTTCACCAAATGGATGAAATGTGGCTGAATTCCCCTTGATTTTGGTTTGGGAAATGATTTAAGATGAATCTAAGGAGAAGTATCATGATGGTTATTCTAATTTTAGGCAAAAGTTTTCGAATTAACTAATTTTCCCCCTTTTATAGGCGAGCAAGCAGGGCCTCGGATCGCCCGAGCCAACCATTGCTCGCCCGAGCCATCCTGGGAGCCTTAGAAATCTGGGAAGCACTTTCTCGCTTGGGCGAGCCAGAACTGTTCCACCGAGCCTGCTCTCTGCCAGCCAGGCACGGTCGAGCCAGCACCGCTCGGCCGAGCGAGCCCTCTTCTCGGCATGGCTCAGCCGAGCCTGCTTCGCTCGGCCAGGCGAACTCTCCAAGCTTCCAAAACCCTCCTTTCGTTCCGCTCGGACGAGCCTCACCTCCTCAGACTCCAAACTCGGACGATTTTCCTCCAAAACTCCACCAAATGTGCCATATTATGCTCAAAACACGTCCTACAACATTTCAAACACGAAAACAAGACAAAAGAACAACGAAAGTCTATGATATGAGGGTAAAATGGCCAGAAACATGCACGCTCACACATCAAAAAATAGGTCATTTTACACACATATCAATCATCTCGGTAAAAATTTGCCTCTGTAAGGCAAATTTTGATCGAAATTTGGAGAGCTGGGTCGAAATCTACCTTACAGAGGTAGTTTTCGATCGAAACCAGATGGTTCTTGGTCGAAATTTGGCTCTCCCTCACCCTTTTAGCTCCCCATACACCATTTGGGTCAAAATCTACTTTACATATGCAAGATTCTGGTCGAAATTCATCCCAAAGTTGGCTCTAACTCGTAGATTTATGCTCAATTGCCCACCTCTACAACTCCAACACCAACAAACTCAATAAGACATCAAATTCAATAAAAAACCTATGATATGTTGGTGAAATATGCATGAAATCATCACAATAATGCACCAATAAAGTAACCATTTCACAAACATATCGAATACATTAGTTTATATTTTATTTCTAGTTTGAACATTAGCTTAATTTGTCGTGCTCAAGTTGTTGACCTTTTCAAGACTTGAATATATAATAATGCATGGTTAAAATTGCTTTTTAGTTTGTTCTGGATTTATTTTTATACATGTTTGCAACATAACAATGTACAAGCTTTCAAGATTTGTTGATTTTTTCTAGACTTGAATATATTAATGCTTGGATTATCTAGCTTTTGAGTTTGTTCCAGATTTGTTTTCATACAAGCTTTGCAGCATGACAATGTTGTGAGTTATTTCACTTAAGTTTAGTTTGAAAAGATAAACTAGGAAGATGGACTGGTATTGTACATGTTTCTTGTGTAAAAATATAAAGAAGCACGCCATTTAGGAAACCCATTATTTTGATTTGTGCATTTGATGACCAATTTATTCGTTGACGTATGATAGATGGAAAGATCATGTAGTTTCAATAGGACAATTATTTTCTAAGCATATTATTAGCTTTGGTTTGTGGTTCAGAAGTTATACTACACCAATGCTGAAGTATATTGGATAGGCTAGTTTGGGAAGTCAACAACTCCGGTACATTTATCTAACCTGTTTATTTGTATTAAGTTAGTCATCTATGGTGACTTTTGGTAGAAATACAATTCAAGAGATTTTTACTGTGTTTTTAATTCTATTTTATGCATTTTAAATTACTATGATTTAGCTACTCAACCAAATTTGCAAGCAATATTATGTGCACGACCAATCCTACACCCTTGGATTTGATATCTCATCTCTTTGACTATATTACGTGTTTAACTGTGTATAACTTGCACATTGTTCAAAATTGTTTAGTAGACAACAAGTTTTTTTCAACATTGTCGGGGAGTGGTACTTTGAGTCTATATGATATTATAAAGCTTGAATTGAAATTTGTATTAAGAAACTTGACTACTGCAGGAAAGTAAACATTTTCCTAATTGCAGGAGTTACTTTTGTATTAGTGAAGGAATAGAACAATAATTTTTCTTATGTGATCTAGAAATTGGAAAGACTTTCGGAAATAATTGAAGGAAGCAAAGAGAGGGAGACAAATGGCTAATCTAAATAACCAGAGGTTAATTTCCTGGGAATGCAGGGGTTGATTATGAGATACCTAAAAATATTATAGAATTTGCTATTGATCGGGATAAGATTATTAGAGAATATGATGCACCAAAGTTCAATGAGCTGAATCAGAGTGTTATCAGACCCGAAGTGCAAGCCCAACAAGTTCAATTAAAACCAGTCATGTTCCGAATTATTCAAACTTTAGGACAATTATGTGGACAAGCTACAGAAGATCCACATATGCATCTTAGGTCATTCTTGGAGATAATGACAACTTTAAACTACAAGGAGTCACCTTGAAGTTTTAAGGATGGGGTTATTTCCATTCTCTCTGAGGGATAGTGCAAAGATTATGATCACTTCATAACCAATAAGATCAATTACAACGTCTAATGATCTAGTTGAGAAGTTCTTGATGAAATACTTTGCTCCAACAAGAAATGCTAGATACATAAATGTTCTTATGTCTTTTAAGCGCGATGATGAATCTATGAGTGAAGCTTGGAAAAAATTTAAGGAATTGGTGAAAATGTGTCCTCACAATGGAATACCTTATTGTATTCATATTGAGACTTTCTATAAAGGACTGAATGCTAACTATAGGATAGTTGTTGATGCATCTGCAAATGGCATTTTATTTGCTAAAACATGTAATGAGGCACGTGAAATTCTGGATAGGATTGCTGCGAATATCTATCTGTGGTAAAATTCATGGGCATCTGTATCTTCCACATAGAAAATCCGTACTGTCTATAAATATATATATAATTTTTTAATTTTTTTATTCTAATGTTGCATGTTCTTCAAATTATTCGGCAAACCAAAAATATTATTGAACACCGCTCATACTTCTCTAGTTTATATAACTTTTTTTTTACTTTTACGATTCTTTATTGGCCCTAAAATTGATATGATGAAGATTAGTAACATATATGAAATGAAAATGTCAGATCAAAAGTTTTTTTATTATAGTCAGTCCTGGTCTGGAACAACATACATTAGCTCCGGAGGAGGACGAGCTTCGCTTTTGGTCCAGCTTGGTCTTTATTTTAAGAACCAGCCATGTCCACTAGCATAAGCCGTCCTCCAAGAGTTGGAGCATCGACAATTATCTATAATGAATGAAACTAAGATAACTCTTGAGAATATTTACATATTGAGTTACCCACGAAATGTACCATGCAATGACTTCTAGAACATCCTTCATTGCAAAGGGTACTCTTCACTATTCTTCAATTCTCCATTTTTTTTTATCTCTTTTATTATCTTCCCAGCATCATTTCCATTAAAGAAAAGTTGCATTTTTTTCTTTCTTTTCCATCACTTCTGACTTTACCTGAATAACTTTGACTTCGAAATATATAATAACACTTTAATAGAAATCACATAACGAGGGAGAATTATTTAGCAATCCAGAATAGATAAAAATTGCCTTGCACAATTAACTTATTTCAATTTGAGAATTATCTGATTCTTAAAAAGTGTATGTTTACCAGGCATATCATTCATCAGAGAATTTGACATCAGCGTAATGTAATTGAATACCTCTAGCTTTTGAAAATATTGTTCTGCCAAGTCTTAAGGGCAATGAATACATGAAAAAACATTTCGATACGAATCAAGGAAGAAAATCATTCATAAATTTCTCATACATGAACTTCTAGGTTGTTTCTATTTCACTAAACAAGAGCACATGTTGAATAAGGCCACGAAAAGAGAAAAAATAGAGTGATATTGATATATTTATTATCGATACATTTGGAGTTAAAGATCCATTTAACCTAGGTTATACTTAATCCACTAAGGGAAAACGGATTAAAAAAGTAGAATAAGAAGAGCAAAACATCAAATTTAACCAAGGTCATACTTGTGAATCTAATTTAGACTTTTAACCCATTGATTTAATCTAGTATATGTAGGATTTGAATCTACAATAGACAACGTGAGTTGTCATTTATTTCTTTAGCCATTTGGATCTTTCGTAGGGTACCAAAAACAAATCAGATTGAATAAATCAGGCCAACCTTATGCATGCTCCTAATATTGATTGAAGAGGATGGATCTACGTAATACCTAAACTGCAGTGTGTTATGTAGAGATCAAGATCGGAGATTGCGACAATGGAGTAGATCTGAATCTGCGATCGGTCAAAGTTATCATGTTCGAACATATCTTATCTTTTAATCTGTTCTCTTGCTCCTCAAAACCTGGTGAGGATATGCTACCGAGTTCTACGAATTCTCAAAGAAGTCGATCACTCTTCCTTGAAGTGGTGTAGCCGCCAATCTCCCTCTCACTTGTGTTGTGTAATAATGTATTAGATCTGAAGAGAGAAAGGCTTATATAGTGCTAGGGTTTGCAAAACCCTAACCCTAATGCGCTTAGACCAGGGACCAAAAACAAATAATAAAGTGGGCCCTATTTATTAATAAATTCTTGTTCGTCTGTGAATCACACTAGTGCAAGTGCACAATATCACAAGTAATAATGAAACGGAGTATTCTCCGAGTATCGATCCACAGGGAAGGGTGATAAACACTCATTTTGTGCATTTTACTGATGTGAATCTGCTCACTTTTGACCTTAGATTAGATCATTACGTGATATTCTCATGCGTTATTCATATTTTTTAAAGAATTATTACGTTTAGGTTTGTTTCTGGTTATTTATGCAGATTTCACGCACAATTGAGTTGTTTACAAGATATGATCTAGAACCATAAAGTTAGTTGATGTGTCGTTGCACCAGGAAGATGAAAAAGTGAGAAGAGATCGACGAAAAAGCTTCAAATTCCAGTCAAGACGTGAACGACAACCCAAAATGCATGAACGGCGGTCGTCGATCATGCATATGGGCCACCGATCCCGTATTTTCCAATTTTTCCCTTTGACGCATGAACGGCGACCGAACTGCATGAATGGCGATCATAGTTCATGCATTTTGGTCGTCGATCGTGTAAAAATTAGGTTTTTCTCACGGCACATGGATGGCGACCAGAGCACACGCTCGGCAGTCGCCATCTACGTCTTATGGGTAGCTGATCGTGACCTTTTGGGCAAAAATTGGTCCAAATCCCATATCTCTTTGGGTTTGAACAAGATAAGTATAAATAGAGGCTTCCAAGACTCCAAAAGGTTCCCTTCCTCATTATTTTTCAATCGTTCATCGCCAGAGAGAGAAAAGAGAGCAGAATTTAAGGGCACAAAGCTGAAGATTCAAGATTGAAGACTTGGGTTTTTGATTTCATATTTTCTGTGTTTTCATACTCTTTATTTCTCTGTTTTGTGGAATTTAGCATGATTGGCTAAATACATTTTGGATTATAGGGTTTTGAAACTTGATGAATTTTATGTACATGTTTATTTAATTTTATTTTCCTTTTCCAATGCACATTTTGATTGTCCTGAGTTTTAAATTAATTGCTTGATATTGGTCATTGATGGTGATTTGATTGGTATTTCTTGAACTAAGAAGTGTAGGTTTATCAATAAGTTGCAGGATAATTAGATTTGATAAATTGAACGTCTGAGATGAATTCGAGTTATTAAACGGTTTTAAAATCTTAGGTTTTAATCAAGAGTTGAATTCCTTCTGTGCGTCTGAGAGAAGGCAAGGATTTTTATTTCCATGTTATGATTTAGAGTTCGAGAGAATCGCCTGATAACATATTCGTGATTAACCCATGTGTTTGGAAATTAAATTAGAATTGGATTGAGTAAACTGTTTGCATAATTATTTATCATAGTGGATTGCGCTAAAATCCTATTTTCTCCATATTTTCTAAAACCTTATCTTTTACTTGTCTTTTAATTATTGTCTTTCAATATTGCCTAGTTTAAATAAACAAAACTCTTTTACCGATCTGTCTAGATAGTAGTAAGGTGTCTATGTTTTAGTGCTTGATTATACTTCGAGCCTGCAATCCTTGAGTTCGATAAATTATTACTTGCCCTCTACAGTGGTCTGTACACTTGCAGTTTTAGTGTGTTGCAAAACACGGTATAAAGTTTTTGGCGCCATTGCCGGGGATTGCATATATTTATGATTGACACTAATTCTGATATTACCCTATTTACTCTAGACATTATTTTACGGAATTTTATTTTATTTTCGGTGTTAATCACTTCCGGAATTCTGTGCAGGTAGTATATGAAAACCAGATCAAAGGGTCCAGTACGTGAACCCATAGATCCGGAAATCAAATCCACCTGCCGTAGGAATTCATCCAAAAGAAAGTTAGCATTCCCAATGGCTGACAACAATCAAGCAACGCAGATAGCTGATTTGTAGAGGCAGCTGCAAGAGATGAATCAGAAACTTCAGCAATAGCAGCCTCCGGCTGCACCTCACCAGCCGACTATTGATGAGATGTATGAGCCGATGACCAACATGCATTGTCATGCAGATTTTAGGTTGAAGGTGGATACACCGAACTTTGAATTGAGAACCGGACTGAATCAGACTGCCCAGCAGAATTAATTTGGGGGACTACCGTTTAAGGATCCCCATGTGCACATCCAGTCTTTCTTGTTGCTATGCGACATGGTCAAGCAGAATCAGGTGCCGATAGACTACATCAGATTGCGCTTGTTCTCCTTCACATTGTGTGACAGAGCCCTCTCTTGGTATCTGTCTCTGAATCGCAGTGAGATCACTACATGGGAGGAATTATGCAAGTTATTTCTAGTCCAGTTTTTCCCGCCCAGCAAGACCATCCAAGTGCAGACTCAGATCACGCAGTTCAGAAAGTTTGCTGGGGAGTCACTATACGAGGCATGGGAGCGCTACAAGGATAAACTGCGCGCTTGCCCTTGCCATGGTTTTACTGAGAAGCAGCAGGTCTGCCACTTCTATAGAGGGCTGGACAAGGAGACTCAGAAGCATTTGAATGCTTCAGCTGGAGGTTCTTTGACTGCTAGGCCACCACAGGAAGGCCTAAACTTGCTGGAAGTCACGGCAAAAAGTGAATACAACTGGCCTACAAAGAGTATGGAACACAGAATAGCAGTAGTAGACGATACTGGAGACCTGGCTGTTAAGATTAAGCTAATGAGGCAGGAGGTGGCTGCATCTACAAAATCAATGGAGCAGCGCCTCTCCAAGCTAGAAAACAATGCGCCACAGTATGGGTTTTAGCAGGGAGGTGATTTGTCACAGCTCGAAGATGTCAATTATGTGAAAAAAAGGATCTTCAAGAACAATAGGGGATATCCATCGGGGAACATGACATACCACCCTAACAATAGAAATCATCCCAATTTCTCCTACGCCAATCCGAATAATGCACTGCAGCCCCCACTTGGATTTTCTGCAAGTAATGGGGGTACTAGCGAGCCCAAGGAGCCAAGCATGAGAGAGCTTCTGACCCAGTTCATCTCCATATCCAATGCTAAGACTACAAAAATGGAGGGCCACATCTCTGTACTACAGACTGGTATGGGAGATATGGCGAAACACATGAAGCAGATGGATACACAGATCTCTCAGATTGCTAATGTGATTGGCAATCAGCACACTCCTGGACAGTTCCCAGCAATATAGTGGTGAATCCGAAGGACCACTGCAATGCCATTACTACTCGCAGTGATAAAGGTTATGAGGGCCCACCTATACCCGTTGATATGCCTGTGCAACCTGAAGTTGCACAGCCTGCTCCTGTTCTTCCTGAAGAAGAACAGACTCAAAAGAGCAAGGGAACTTCTCCTGAAGCAGGTCCCAAACCAGCTGGTCCCATCGTTGTTCCTTTCCCACAACGATTTGCTAAGAAACCAAAGGAGGAGAGATACAAGTGATTTCTGAAGCACATGAAGAAGATCCACATCAACCTCCCTCTGGTTGAAGTTGTGCAGGAAATTCCTGGGTACATGAAATTTCTGAAGGATATTGTTACCCAGAAGAAGCCATTCGGCGCATTCGAGACGGTGAATCTATTTGAAGAATACAGCGCCATTATTCAAAAGAAAATTCCGGTAAAAAGAGCTGATCTGGGCTGTTTCTCTATCACATGCGTGATTTGGGGAAGACCTTTCAGAAGGTGCTGTGCGATTTAGGGGCCAGAATCAATCTGATGCCCCTCTCTATTTTTAATAAGCTGAGAATTGGGGACATTAAACCAACTACCATCAGACTTCAGAGGGCTGACAGGTCGGTGAACTACCCTAAAGGTGTAGTAGAGAATGTGCTGGTGAAGGTTGGGGAATTATCTTCCCAGCTGACTTTGTGGTCCTAGACATGGAAGAGGACCGAAATATTCCACTCATTCTTGGGAGGCCGTTCCTTAACACTGTTGATGCTCTTATCGATGTCAAGAAAGGAGAGCTTACTTTGAGGGTGAATGATGAGAAGATTACCTTCTCCATCCACAAGGCCATGGAGCGACATGATTCCGACGACTGCTTTGAGGAGTGTGACATGGTCCAGGTTTTGTATCCCTTTGACTCTTCTAATATTTCTTCTGATTCTTTAGGTTATGGGGTATAAAATTCTGTTTATTCTTGTGATGAGTTATATGATGACTGTGATGAGCTGCTACAGTCTGTTCTAGCATTAGATGGTGCAGGTGAGAAGAAAAAGGTGGAAAGCGCCCATTTTCTAAAGTTAAGGAGCAAGGAGGAAGAAGAAGAAGCTCGCAAGAAGGCTCTTAGGCAGGAAGAAAAGAAAGAGCCACAAGTACTAGAACTTAAACCTGTACCGAATCATCTGAGGTATGCCTATTTGGGGGAAAATGACACCTATCCGGTAATTGTATCTGCTACCTTATCTTCTAGTCAATTAGATAGATTACTGAGGGTTTTTAGAGACCACCAATCTGCTATTGGGTGGTCATTATCTTACATAAAGGGTATTATCCCTTCTATCTGTATGCACAGGATACTACTAGAAGATGGATACAAACCTAAGGTGCAGCCGCAGCGAAGGTTTAATCCTATCATGTAGGAAGTTGAGCGAAAAGTGGTACTGAATCTACTGGATGCCGACATGATCTATGTCGTTTCGGATAGTGAGTGGGTAAGCCCCACTCAAGTGGTTGCCAAAAAGGGAGGTACTACTGTCATCAAGGATGAGAGTGGCCAGGAGATCGCGCATAGGCTAGTTACTGACTGGAGGATGTGCATCGACTACAGAGCACTTAACAGTGCTACTCTTAAGGACCACTTTTCTCTCCCTTTTATTGATTAGATGTTTGATAGGTTGGCTGGGTATGAATTTTACTGCTTTTTAGATGGTTATTTTGGATATAACCAACTTGTCATTGCCCATGAGGACCAACATAAATCTTCCTTTACTTGTCCTTATGGTATTTTTGCATATAGACGGATTTATTTTGGATAATGTAATGCCCCTGCTACTTTTCAAAGATGCATGATGTCTATCTTTAGTGGACTCGTAGAGAATATTATGGAAGTATTCATGGATGATTTTTCTGTGTTTGGTCATTCTTTCGAAAATTGTTTGGAAAACCTATTACTGTCCTGCAGCGCTGTCAAGAAACTAACTTGGTTTTGAATTGGGAGAAGTGCCATTTTATGGTGCGAGAGGGCATTGTCCTCGGTCACAAAGTTTTTGCTGCAAGTTTGGAGGTGGATCACGCCAAGATCATGGCGATATCAAAACTGCCACCTCCTACTAATGAGACGTCGGTGAGGAGCTTTCTGGGTCATGCAGGCTTTTACAGGAGGTTTATCAGGGAGTTTTCTAAAATTTCAAAACCTCTTAGTTCTTTGCTTATGAAAGATGCAAAATTTGTTTTTGATGAACAATGTTTGCAGGCTTTTGAGAAGTTGAAGCTGGCCCTTACTACTGCTCCAGTTGTTATCTCACCGGACTGGTCAGAGCCCATTGTCCTGATGTGCGATGCCAGCGATACTGCAGTTGGGGCTGCTCTGGCACAGACAAGGAACAAGATCTTCAGGGTTATACATTATGCCAGCAAGACCTTGGATGAAGACGATGTTAATTACACAACTACTGCAAAACAATTGTTGGTGGTGGTATTCGGTTTTGATAAGTTTTGGGCTTATCAGGTTGGGGCAAAGACGGTGGTGTACACGGATCATGCTACGATCCGGTATCTATTTGAGAAGAAAGAAGCAAAGCCGTGACTAATCCGGTGGATCTTGCTGCTACAGGAGTTCGATATGGAAATCAAAGACCGCAAGGGGTGTGAGAATGTGGTAGCGAACCACTTATCTAAGCAGGAGAATCCGGTGGAAGGAGATGATCCCCGGATTCGGATCACCGAGGTATTTCTAGACGAGCAGGTGTTCTACCACCTGATCTGTCCTCACATCAGAAGAGGAAGTTCTTGCATGACTGCAAGTTTTATTACTGGATGAGCCATTCCTCTACCACCGCTGTGCTGATATGGTGATTAGGCGGTGCATCGGGATGCAAGTGCACGAGCAGATAATGTGGGACTGTCATTTGTCCCCATATGGAGGCCACTATGCGGCGAACAGGACAATCATAAAAATCCTCACCAGTGGGTTTTATTAGCCTATAGTTTACCGCGACTGTCAGAAGTTCTTGGCCAGATGCGATAGATGCCAGAGGATGGGAAACATCTCGAAGAAGGATGAGATGCCTCTGAAGTTTATGTTGGAGATTGAGCCTTTCGATGTATGGGGCATTTACTTCATGGGACCCTTTCCTATGTCCCATGGATAACAGTACATCCTTCTGGCTGTGGATTATGTGACCCGGTGGGTTGTGGCTATCCCCACTGTGACTAGTGACTCGAAGGTGGTGCTCAGGTTTCTATAAAAGAACATCCTAACTCATTTTGGGGCACCTCGAGCACTGCTGAGTGATGGAGGGTCACACTTCAAGAACAAGTGATTGGGGAGTCTGCTGGCAAAATATGGAGTTCATCACAAGATTACATCCACATACCACCCCTAGGCCAATGGGCAAGCTGAGTTGGCCAACAGAGAAATTAAGCAGATCCTGGAAAAGTCTGTGATTTCCAGGAAGGATTGGGCTACTCGGTTGGGTGATGCTCTATGGGCGTATAGAACTGCATTCAAGACTCCCATTGGTACGTCGCCGTACCAGTTGATGTTTGGGAAGTTATGCCATCTACCGGTGGAATTGGAGCATAGAGCGTACTGGGCAGTAAAGAAGTTCAACTGGGATCTGAAGAATACGGCTGAACAAACGTGTCTGCAACTGACTGAGCTGGAGGAGTTCCGGACTGAAGCACACGAGAGTTCTATGCTATATAAGGAGCGTGCCAAGAGATTCCATGATCAGCACATTCGTAGCTGCGACTTCACACCAGGGGATCAAGTACTTGTATTTAATTCTTGTCTCCGTTTGTTCCCTGGTAAGCTTAAGTCTAGATGGACTGGCCCGTATTTGATTCAAAAAGTTAATTCTAATGGCACCCTAGATTTACTTGGGTCTGATGGCATGAAATTTACTTTAAATGGTCATAGAGTCAAGACATATGTCCAATCTGAGCCTGTGTCATTTGTACGTGAGGAACGTTTAGATGACCCTTAGGTTATATACTGCTGTGTCTAGCTACAGACGATAAATAAAGCGCTTTTTGGGAGGCAACCTAACTTTTATCTGCTTT
Source organism: Plectranthus barbatus (assembly GCA_026898455.1). NCBI lineage: Eukaryota > Viridiplantae > Streptophyta > Magnoliopsida > Lamiales > Lamiaceae > Plectranthus > Plectranthus barbatus. The sequence continues at coordinate 84,925 of JAPKLW010000596.1, forward strand.
TACTGCTTTGTTTTGGTCATTTTTTTCGAGTCATTCTACCCTATTTTCCACATTATACGTTCACTTTTGGTTGTTGAGTTCATTGGGTGCAGGAAAGGAGATAAAACGAAGGAGTTTCACTGGAAATTATGCAAACGGCAAACCAGGGACGTAAACGGCGATCGCCGTACGAGAAATTTGGGTTGCCGGCGTCTACGTCAAAATTTTTTAGTTTCGTAACATGAACGGTGACCCGAAAACATACTTGGCAGTCGCCCAGTATGTTGGCTGGAACGTCATTCATGTAAAATTCTGAAATTCACTTCGGGGGTTGAATGGCGACCCATTTACATGAATGGTGGTCACCCTTCACGTAAACGGATCACCGTTTGTTCATTTAAACGTTTTTTGGTTCGTGACATACTTGGCGACCCAGATGCACGAATAGAGGTCGCCGATCGTGCAATTTGGGTAGCCGATCGTGCATAAATCAGAACAAATCCGATTTTCCCCCCTTTCCTCTTCAATTTTCAATTTCTTTTCCCTCCAACTTCAAAAACCCATGAACTCCACCCATCTTCTCTCTCAATTTCCTCCTCCAATACACAAAATCTCTTCAATTCCATCCGCACATTTCCATCCCATCATATTTAGAAGGCTTTCATCCGATTAGTTTCTCTAATTTCGTTCAAAAACGTGGAATCCCCAATTTCTAGGGTTTGCAATTTTTGTTTTAATTTTGCTCCATAATCAAGGTAACCTTCTTACTTTAACTACTCCATTTAATTTCGTGCATGTTATTTCGTTTCATATTTGCTAATGTAGGTTCAAGTTTGGATAGTTGAGTTCTTCATATCATGTTTGGCATATTTATGATTATTGTTCGTTATTTTAGCATTACTAAGGCTTAAGAGTAGAATTGTGGGTTTGAATTATATTTAGTCTAGGACCTTGAGTTTGGAGTTGTTTCATATGGAGATCTACGTTGTTACATTTAGTGAAATTGCTTGTTCTCTTGCTATTTTGGTCTCATGATTGTTTTTCGTTGCATTCATTTAATTCCGTTGTTATTGATTTCGTTTAGATCTAGGTTTCATTTACATGCTCACTCTTGATTGAGTTTGGGGGTTATGGTTTTTGATATTGGAGTTGTAGATGGTGGGAATTGCTAATTCGAGTTTAGGAAAGTGAATTTAGTTGAGGTTACTCGAGGGGAATTAGTTTACTTGTTTTGTTCGTTCTTCGTTGTTGTCATGTCGACTGGTTCTGATTATAGTTTTTCTTAAGTGCAGATAGATAGCCATGCCTCCGAGACGCCAAGCAATTGAGCCCCCCCCGCCTACCCCGGAATTTGTACAGTCCGGATGCGTGCCGAGCCTCAGGTACTCATGAACTTGGATCGGTTGGCCGACCTCCAACTCATCACCACTAGCCACCCTCCCTTCTACTTTCGATAGCGAAACAAGATGCACTTTCCTCTGCCAAATCCCGAGCTAAATAATGTAGGGATTCAGCCTTACCGCACCAACTGGCGCTTGGACACACTGGCCCACACTCAGGCCATCCAAGCTACAGAGGCCGAGCATGGGCCTCACCGACTAGACGGAGAGGACCGAGAGTGGAGAGGCGATCGACTGCAGGGGGCGAGCGAGGACAGAGCTCTGGCCAGCCACTTCTCTTGGAGTAGCCACCCCCGACCCATACTCAGGCTTGTTCTTCCAGTCGACCCGCGGGGGAGTCCTCCACTTTCTATGAGCGTCGCACACATTATGTGGCGTTCGAGGACCGATTGAGCCGCCTGGAGCAACAATGGGGAGACTAGAACGATCAGCTCCAGGCATTAGCTGCAGCTCATACTACTTATGCTACCGAGCGCCGTTTTTTTTAGGAGGAGCAGCAGCAGGAGTGGACAGCCCGGAGAAACTTTGAGGATCAGCAGTGGGAGTAGTGGGCGACGCAGCAGCGTCATTTTGACCAGGAGCGGGAGCAGTGGCGATGCCAGCAAGAAGCCCATGATCAGATGCGTTAGTTCATGGCCCGTTTTCCACAATACTGGCCAACCCCGCAGTGAGATTACATCGAGGTTTCCACACATCTCCGTGATCTTTTTTCCCCACAAACTTATTCTTTCCCCTTGTATCGAATAAGTTTGGGGGAAGGGGATGTGATTGGGCGATTTGTGTTTCTTCTTTTCTTTATCTTTTCATGTATCTCTAACTGCTCCTACCTGTATTTGATTTAAGACTGCATTTGATGTACTAATTTGTGAACCAGTATTTGATTATGTTATTTACTTTCCGTTATTTCCGTTATTTGCTTTAGTTTAGTTGAGTTAGGTCTGTATTTGGAAGCTCTATTATCTAATGATATTGTAATGGGATTGAATTAGTTTAGGTCGTGTTATCTGCATTATTGATCAAGTTCATGATGATAATATTTTCTTTCTCGTGAAACCTGTACTGATTAATTGCACATGAATTGATGAGGTGTAGACTATTACAGAATTGATTTGTGGCCTCTAAGACATGCTTATAACCAGTGAGAATTTGAGCCTGTGATTCGGTTGATTGAGAGAATGTCACTATGCTTTGTACCTCTAGAACTAGCTCGGTTTTTTATCTCAAAACTACAGTAGGAATGTCAAGGACTTAGATATGATCTTAGGCCATCATTTCAGTAGCCTCATTAAACCCAAACACTAACCCACTACATTCTCCTTTGCTAAACCAGTTGAGCTTAATTGCATTTTCTTTCTAAACCGGATGATAGGAGGTGTGGATGGAGTTATATGGGTATCTGTTGATGATAGGTGGTGAGATTAAATAATTTTGTGATAATACATTGTCCAGAAGCCTTGTGGTGGACAATAGAGTTGTACTCTATTTCTATATATATATATATATATATATATATATATATATGTATATAAAGGGTCATGAATAATACAATAAAACAAATGCACAAAGTGTGCATAATGTCATTGTTGAGTTTAAAAATGCACAATGTGTGCATGGTGTTGTTGTTGAGTTTGTTAGTGCACAAAGTGTGCACAATGTCATTGTTGAGTTTGAATCCTATTGAATTGTACTTATGGGATGCGTAGTTTTTCAGTTGAATTGTGGTATATTGTATAAGTCAGACAGTCAATAAAGTGGTATGTAATGAGGAGTTAGTTGTGTGAATGAAGTTATAAGGATGAATATATTCAGTCACTTAGCCAAAATATTCCATACCTTTCACCAATGTGCCTACATTAGAACCTAAAATAAAGACCTTTTTTATCTTTGTTCTAACATTCCCAAAGTCAATAGAGAGTTTAGACAATGAGCAAGCCTATGGTAGGGAAAGTGTACAGTTGACAATTTGAGAGTATACACTAGCCTATCTTACCATTCGAGCGAAATATGAGTGATACACTATCTTGTGAGAAGTAGACTTCTAGAGGTCAAGATTGAAACTGTTTGGTTTGCATTGAGTTAATGATTATTGGAGTGTTGGTGTTGGAATCACAAACACTTTTGTGTCTGAAACAAATATTGATCAATTAATGCACCCATCGTGTTTATCTTTTTCTTTTAATTGTTTTCCTCATTGTTCGAGGACGAACAATAGTTTAAGTTTGGGGGGTTGATAAACACTCATTTTGTGCATTTTACTGATGTGAATCTGCTCACTTTTGACCTTAGATTAGATCATTACGTGATATTCTCATGCGTTATTCATATTCTTTAAAGAATTATTATGTTTGGGTTTGTTTCTGGTTGTTTATGCAGATTTCACGCAGAATTGAGTTGTTTACAAGATATTATCGAGCACCATGAAGTTAGTTGATGTGTCATTGTACCAGGAAGATGAAAAAGTGAGAAGAGATCGACGAAAAAGATTCAAATTCTAGTAGCGACGTGAACGGCGACTCAAAATGCATGAACGGCGGTCGCCGATCATGCATATGGGCCGCCGATCCCGTAAATTCCAATTTTTCCCTTCGGCGCATAAACGGTGACCGAACTGCATGAATGGTGATCACCGTTCATGCGTTTCGGTTGCCGATCGTGTAAAATTAAGGTTTTTCGCACGGCATATGTATGGCAACTCGAGCACATGCTCGCCGATCACCATCGACGTCTTATAGGTCGCCGATCGTGACCTTTTGGGCAAAAATTGATCCGAATCCCATATCTTTTTGTGTTTGAACAAGATTAGTATAAATAGAGACTTCCAAGACTAAAAAAGGTTCCCTTCCACATTATTTTTCAATCGTTCATCGCCAGAGAGAGAGAAGAGAGCAGAATTCAAGGGCACAAAGCTGAAGATTCAAGATTGGAGACTTGGGTTTTTGGTTTCATGTTTTCTGTGTTTTCATACTCTTTATTTCTCTGTTTTGTGGAATTTAGCATGATTGACTAAATCCATTTTGCATTCTAGGGTTTTGAAACTTGATGAATTTTATGTAAATGTTTATTTAACTTGATTTTCCTTTTCCAATGCGCATTTTGATTGTCCTGAGTTTTAAATTAATTAATTGATATTGGCCATTGATGGTGATTTGATTGGTATTTCTTGAACTGAGAAGTCTAGGTTTATCAATAAGTTGCAGGATAATTAGATTTGATAAATTAAATGTCCGAGAGGAATTCGAGTTATTAAAGGGTTTTAAAATCTTAGGTTTTAATCAAGAGTAGAATTCCTTCTGCGCGTTCGAGGGGAGTCATTAGGATTTTTATTTCCATGTTATGATTTTGAGTTCGAGAGAATCGCCTAATAACATATTCGTGATTAACCCATGTGTTTGGAAATTAAATTGGAATTGGATTGAGTAAACTGTTTGCATAATTATTTATCATAGTGGATTGCCCTGGAATCCTATTTTCTCCATATTTTCTAAAACCATATATTTTACTTGTCTTTCAATATTGCCTAGTTTAAATAAACCAAACTCTTTTACCGATCTGTCTAGATAGTAGTAAGGTCTCTATGTTTTAGTGCTTGATTATACTTCGAGCCTGCAATCCTTGAGTTCGATAAATTATTACTTGCCCTCTGCAGTGGTCTGTACACTTGCAGTTTTAGTGTGTTGCAAAACATGCTATCAAAGGGGTAAGGTGTACAAACACTCAACTTGATTTAATTAATGAGGAAAAATGAGTTGGCTGGTTTGATTAATCTACGCATGATTGAATGGACAAATAACAGCAAGCATATAAACAAGGGATGTAGAAAAACAGGGGAGATACTATACGAACAATCTTAGCAAATTCTTTAATCAAATGAGAGAGACGACTTAGGCTATGGATTTAGCTTGCTTCAAAATAGTATGTAATAGCATCGCAACAGCACTGAGTAAATTGCCGCCAAATTTATGATCTCAACTAGATTTCCCAAAATAGGTGAGATAGCTTTCCCTAATTTAATTCCACATATTCCTATGTCCTAATTCAAATTAAATCCAACTCTATTGACAACTCTCTTAGGAATTTTAGCAAACACAAACCCACATATTCCTACTGTTGGGAGAATTATCTAAGTTTCCCTTCCCCAGTTGATAGCTTAGATCTTTGATTCGGTGTTTAAGTGTTTTGGTGGATCAAATCCTAAGTCCAACCAGCGTCAGTTTGTCTCTAGAATAGCTCTAGTCTCAAATGTAAAGTCCTGTTTAGGTCTTTTGAGTTGTAAGTCGTAGCTGATCAAGACTCATGCTGGCTACTGTTCACCAGCATGAGATGTGCTTACCAGTTGAGAGAAGTCTCACCAGCAGACGACTGACAGACCCATGCTGACACTGTTCATCAGCATGGAGTCAAGAGCTAATGACTGGCTACTGTTCACCAGTTGGAAGGATTTCACCAGCAGGAGGCTGACATATCCTACCAGCAGAATACGTGTTCTGGCTGACACTATTCACCAGCGGTGAAGCCACCAGTCATGGGAGATTCCAAGAAAGAGTTAACATCAGACAAATTGGTAGACTAAGATTGTGCAAGCGCTAAGTCACCAGCAGAGACTGCCAGCACTAGATCACCAGTCGGATTTTACCAGCAGAATTCAAGATTCGCTCTCCCAGAGTCTTAGAGACAAAAAGAAGATTCGTCTGAGGAATATACTGACAAAGTAAGACTTTAAGGAAGGATATCCTTAAAGTCTATCAGTTCAAGACACCAGTTCCGATTCCTCGTACTGACGAATAGAGCCGTTCTGACACAAAGAGGTCTGTGTCAGAAAAAGCGGACACAAGCATGGCGCTTTCCGGAAATTCCTACCTGCCGCCGTCAGAAGGACATGCGGGGACAGAGACCATTCCGGACGTGTCCAAATGGCTAGAATATTTGAATAGGATCCCTCGGCTATAAATACCTGGGATCCATCAACATTCAATGTTCTTGGCCAACTCTTCACCTACCGAAAGACTGAAATTTATTATGCTCAAGCAAGTAAAAGCATACAACTTTCGAGGCCTCTCAAAAGGCTATCCGTGTGTTGATTTATTCAAACACGAGACTTCAAGCTTCCAGCTTGTAAGTTACAGACCTCGCTTGGTGTTCTTTCTCTTTCTGAGGAAGAACATAGCAGCTCTAGAGCCAGCCAGCTCTTGAGTTATTACGGGCAGTTTGCCGTAGAGGATTTACGTTCTTGGGAGAACTCAACACCCAACCAGTCAGAGGAGGAGGTTGAAGTGACGTGCTCGCACTCCATCCATCTGACGAAGAGTTGAAGAAGGACAAGGACCGGGAGCGGTTGATCCAGTGGACTGGTAGACGGGGCATCTACCAGCTGGAGATAGATCGTAGGAACTTTGTACCGGATTACTCTTATAGTGAATTTCCAGTGAGTCGACTGGAGAGTGGACGTAGATCAGTTGATCGAACCACTATAAAAATCCTTTGCCTTTATCTGCTTTCAGTATTTAAATTTGTATTTGAAACCCAGCACTCAAGTGCTGGTGTATATCTGAAAACTGATAACTGTGCAAACTAGGCTTAAAATATTCTAAGTGTGGAGCTATCAGCTGACCAGCCAGTCAGCCAGCCAGCTGAGCAACCAGCAGGACAGAGTGCAAGTTAGACTTATAAGTTCAATATTTCCGCTGCGTAACGTTATACACTCTGATAAACCGGGACCAACACCTACGCTTGAATTGTGTAATATTTGAGTTACTCTTAGTCTTAATTTTCCCAAATCTCAACTAAGCATAAATCAACAACTTCAAGTTCCCACAGGAACTGCGATTATATAAACTAAACCTCCTAATATTGAAACTCTGCACCATCAACGATGCATCACATAAGTTTTAAGCATAAAGAAACATCATCAATTGCCCAAGCCTATTGAGTTTAGCTCATATTTACAAAAGAAGGAGCTGAAATCATTTCTTGAAATGTAGAGTTCATAATTAAAAAGCTGAAATCAAGGTAAAGAAGACAAGGATTAAGTTTCACCCTTCGATCGGCTCAAACAAGGAAGAATTCCTCAGTTCCAAGCTAGCTTCACGGCGGTTGAGCTAAGATAACTTGTTGTTCTTCTCTTCCAATCTTCCTTCCAGCTGATTTCCTCCCTTTTCCTTCGATTCTCTCTCTCCTCACAGCCGATTGAGAGCTCCCGTAACGTGTGTGGTGATAATTGCAAGATGGGGCTCCCTCTTCTCTCTTCAAAAGGTAGTATTTATATCTCCCCCAATTTTCGGTTTCCTCTTTTAGCAATATTCCCAAACTGTCCTTGGAGAAAGTGGGTGAAATTCAGCCTTTTTCACACTTCCCAGCTAGCTAAATGAATTTTGTGATGTCATCCCGCTTTTTTTACTCGAGTTGACTAAGAAATTGCCCAGCTCGTAATGCTACAACATTATTTCCTTTGCTCTAGCACAAGCTTCATAAACAGGACAAATTCCTGCACGGGATTTTCACTCCAAATCCTTCAAAAACACCGTTATTTAGTCTAAAACTTGAAATAAACATAAAAATACTCTAACACCTAAATACTAGACCAAAACAACATTTATTTAACTAAACATAAGCGAAAAACTTTCTAAATGAACTAAAATAAAGGGAATATAACTCTTTTACAAGAGTTATCAATTCTTTGTCCAACCCAGAACATAATTAATTAAAAAACATTGTTTTAACCTTTACCACGGTAACAATGTTGACTCACCTTTGATTACCATGCAATTTGAAACAGGTTGCTTAAACTTGATTGATCCACATAATTAAGGTTCTGGACAATCATTAATTAAATTGGCTAACGACAATCAACCATAATTAATTAATCTCTTATTTCCTGAGTAGTACCATTCACTCCTTTTCACTTATGCCTAAATTAAATAAATCAACTTGCAAGGTTTAGCATAATGAACCTTTTGACCTCCCCAGGGAATGTCCCCATCCTAAAGAGGATATGATTACCTACATGTCCAGCCTATGCTGTCCACACACAAACCGCCTCACCCAATATATAGGTATAAGAGTACAAGAGAGACTCGCCACCATAGCAAGTCAAAGTTTTGTCAACTTATGTATGCCCATTATCATTTGATTAGGTTTAAGATTATAAGAAGTATCAAGAGATCTAGGTCATTGATATGTTAATTAGAATGGCCAATTTCAATGTTGATTCCACCAATACATAAAATTGTACTGACACATCAAGTAGCTAGGATAAGCTCACTTATAAACTGATATGTCGCAACCTAAACCAACAGCCTATCAAGGGATTGTCTCAGTCGTGATACTGTTTATATCTTGCTAGGTCAAACGACTCATATGATCCTCTGTGATCTCCTACACACCATATCATCATCCCTATAGGCGAGATAATAAGATATTATAGTTCGTATAGTATGTTTGTATATCAAGTAGCGACTACGTTGATGTAACACATTTATGAAGACCAGTGTATCAAACGAAGACACTTAATCATAAATGATTTTAGTATACAATCCCAACAATTTCCCACTTATACTTAAAGCATATTACCATTGTTTTATCAAAGTATTAAGTGTGTCTATATCAGACCTAGCTTATTTACATGATTATCATAGTGCAATCGATTCTACCTTCAGATCTAGACAACGAGTGTGACCCTCATAAGTCTTCTGAAGTGCACACCATGTAAATAAATCTGCTAGACCTTCATATCAATCGCTCGCACTTTATACACTTCGCTTTTCATCATGATTTCTCGTATGATGTGGTACTACATATTCTATTTGTTTCACCACCCTTGTGAGTTCCCTTAAGTTTGTTATTGCACCAGCATGATCAGAGTACCTTCTGATTCTTTTAGACAAACTCGGAATACACACCTCTAGAGGACAACACCGGAGTTATACTGCTCATTTCGAAGCTAATGAAGGTGTCACACACTCAGTCTTCATACCGAAATTTGCAACACACTTCTATGATAGATTCCTATAACTCCTCCTCCAAAGTCAGCACATAGTTAGAGGTTGATTTCCTTCCTTATGATCCTCCTGGATATCCGATACTATTCAACCTACAGGTCACATTTATAAACCAATGTGTCTGTACACGGTTGGGTTGATTTCTGTTCAACATGCCAACAACATTATAGATATCTAACTTCGTCCATCTCCATATAGAGAGATAATAATCCTTTCTTTTAGTGAAACGAGTCACCACAGAATGAATTTAAGCAACTTGAGATACCTGAACTTCCTTTTATTGTGGTAACACAAGACTTTGATCCAAAGGATATTCTAGTATCTCATATGTTCTTCTTGTGAAACTGTTTGGATAACCATCTCTTTATGCCTGAAAATATCTCCACATCGTTTCCAAATGTGAAAATACCATCTACATAATGAGCAAGGAAAACCACGCTTCCGCTGACACATAACTGGTACACGAAACTCTCATTCTCAATATATTATAGCAAAACGTCTATTTCATGACCTTGAAGCTCTCTTAAGTTCATACTTTAACTTCCTAGGTTTCGACACAAGATGCTGCTCATCATACTACATGTAACTTATCTGGTTGTTGCATATAAATGTCATGACCTTTTATTAAGGTACCGTTTGTGAAAACACAGATGATGTCATCTACCATCCAAATACTTAGGTTCATGTGTGCTGTTATGGACAAAAGAAGTAGAATGAGTTTAATAGTTTCAACCAGTGAGAAGGCCTTGTTTTGAAACATACCTAGCTCACAAACCTAGACTTTTGAAATATTCTAGTTTGCCTTTCGAGCATTTCTTTACTTGTATATCAATCAGTTTTCTATAGCTAGAATGCTATTTGATAACACTGATACTGATATACAGCCATAACTGTTAATTATTCCTTTCATAATCCATAACTTGATGTCATTAAACTGCATCGTTTGTCAAAAGAGCTTCGTTGTGCATTAAGGGATTAGTACAACATTGTTCATCAATTGAGAATAAATATGAAGACTATTTCCCATGAACCAGTACTGTAAAACCTGTTAAGGCAACCTCCCACTACAACAATGCTCCTTTTATGTTGTCAGTTATTGGTTCATTAATTTGTGGTTTAACACCCTCCACGGGCGATCGTTCAATTGGTACCATACCTACCAAGCTATGCTCAATATGCCACGGGGTATTTCATAATGGATTTGAATTGTCTTCTCCAAATCGTTGGAGAACAATCTCATATTTGGATTTTTGGTTTCATCCTATACAACTTACTTGTATTTAGGATACACAAAGCAACCACCTTTTTCGTTTAGCTAGGATAGCCCTCAAAGTTGTTTTAGCTTAAAACATTCTTCTAGACGATAAGCTTCCTTCATCAGCTTAAAATCCGAACAACCCACCATTGCTTTTGACAAAGTCAAGATCTGCTATGGTATTTGGAACTGATTTATTATCAGTTTGATCCTTTGCAAAGTATAGCAAACATGATTAGTAACCTCAATAACCACTACCCACTAAGGAGTAGAAACTTGATGCTAAACATGTCTCAACAACTAATGCAAAAGATGACTACATTGTCCATTAATTACCAAACTTGGAAAATTTACTTTCCTGTGACCCTTCTTGCCACACTTAAAACATTTGTCTTTCTTGCTATCTTTCTTTCCTTTGTTCCTCTCTCATTTCCCATTCTTTTGTTTCATGTCATTACAACGTGACTTAGAAGAACTCTTAGTAAGAGATCTGAAAAGACTTGATAATGAAAGATTGGTCCCAGTGCTTCCTTCATTCCTCTTTTCTTTGACATCACTCTCCTAGCTCGGAAGCAAGTCAGAGCGACTCACAGAAAAAGCTGAAGAAGCTTCTACTGACACAAGATCTTTGAGCATACTGTGAACAATATGCTAACTCTTGTTTTTCTCAACATAAATTCTGAAGTAATAAAATGAATTCGGTAGCGTGTTGAGTATCAAATCAATTTTGACATCATTGTCTATTTGACTACCCATTTAATGTGTACTCATCGATGAGCTGAATGAATTATTCCACATGTTCACGCACTGAATAGCGTTGTCCCATTTTGTGTCTTACAATGCACTTGATAAGACTGGATCTAGCATGTCCATCGAGTTTGCCATATGCTACGTCAAGATGTCGCATAATATCACGCACATACCATACAACACTAAAATGAGAACACAATGCATCTCACATACCACCGAAGATGTATTGTCTGGCCATGCCATTTGACCACACCCACATGTGATACTGTGCACGCTCCTCGTCGGAAGATACATTAGTTGGCAGACTTGAATAGGGACTTTGCAGAACAGAAAAATGTCCAAATGAGTCCAAAAGTTTTACAATTGCACTTTTCCATCCACAAAAATTTGGACCAGTCAAGGAATACTTTACAATTGAATTAACGAGTGATGCAATAATAGACATATCTGATAAAAAAAATATGTTGATTAAAGTAAGCACATTCTACGAACGAGTGAAACAAACAGGCACAGAACCTTTAGATAAAATGATGCAATTTGCTTTCTCCAATTGCCCAAGTAAATTCACCGCAAGTTGCTTCAGTAGACGTTTCGGACAAACTACTCAACTAGACCAAAATAGGCCCCTTAATTTCTCTCCATGCCAAGTATACGCTTGCAAAAGAAATTAATATTGGAGATCCTTATACCGTGTTCACCTATCCGGAGCAGGAACATCACAAATGAGTTATACTCAAAGCCACATCTAAGCCAAATAACCACAATCCTAACTCCAGATGACAAAAGGCGATTTAGCATGCGTACTCGACCCATACCACATGCCCTTTACATCCTTCCTTATCTCATTTATTTTAATCATAGAAACTAGTGAAAGTTGTCTCAATGCTAACCGCTTCAACAGACATTTTCTTAGAGGCTCCCACTTCTCATCTTAAACTAAATGTTTTATTTTGAAACCTCATCGCATTAAAACCTGTAAGTTATTTCTAACGCAAGCTGCTTCAGCAGATGTTTACGCTTCGAAATGCCTTACTTCTAATGAGAGGTCGAATTTATGGAGGTCTAATGATTTTAGTTGGAAAATAACCAAAATCCAGCTTAGTATTTTAATTTCTAAAGGTTTCATGCGCACACATTATTTTATGTCTCATAAACTATGTCACATCTAAAATTCCATCATAAACTAATATGATTCCGGAATTTATTGACACAATTTTAAAGCATGCTCAATAATTTAAAATCACAACATGCTTAAACAATAAATAAATAAAACAAGTAAGCATGCTTTCTGATTATTTACTAGTGTGCACATAATAAATCATATCAATTCGAGAATAAATAGATAAACAAATAAATTCTCGTGGCACCTCAGATGCGATTTCATGCAAATAAATTAAATCTAACTCTTACAAGATTTAATTCTAATATAGATCTACTAATTGGACCTCCGTTGGACTTGAAATCTGAATCGCGCTAAAAGATCAGCAGATGGTCCATCAGAGGAGAGCAAGAGAGGAGATCGAAAATCAAGAGAGGAAGCAAGAGAGAAGAGAATTAAATTGAGAGAAACATCACAAGGAAGAAGAAGAAGAAGATCATTGGGTTTGAGATTGAATCTTTGGGGAAGATTTAGTTTTCCTTTTCATCTTTTCTTTTCTTGTTCATTGTCTATGATGATTAAGATTAGAATTATGTGCAACTAATTGTCTTCTCAGATTCTAGGTTTTCAAACTATCGATGTATGCATGTTTTGATTAATTGAAGTTATTTTTCCTTTCCCTCACAGTTTCTGAAATCTGGTTTTATTCTTAATCTTGGGTATGTTGGCCACTAACTTAGGATTACTAGTTGGAAATTAGAGACGTAACTGTAATAGTTTTCAATCGAAAGAGATTTTCACAATATAATCTGATTTCTTGTCGTAACTGAAGGGAATAGATTGTAGGAATAAATCTGTAGAACTGTAGGAGTTAGTTAATTAATCTTGAGACCGACAGGAGATAGATAATTAATTAATCCACTTTATGAGTTGTCCAACAAAGAAGTTCATAATAGCTTTCTGATGTTTCACTGTATAGAGGAATTAAAATTGGAAAATAATCAATTTGGTTATGCATGTCATACTTGACAGGGAGAAAAACCTAGAATCTGTACTTCTTATCCTTTAGGTTTTTCAAAATAAGTTTATTTTCATAATTGTTTTCTTGAGGTAATCAAACTTCAAAACCCTTTATTTTTAATTCTACCTATCCAGTACTTTAAGAACTTTTAAGTTGGTACTTAGGATTTTTCGTTGTTCCTTTCCTCGTGGGATCGATAATTTAATTTGCCGCTATATTATTAGCTTTGCTAAGTCACGGGTTGAAAATATACGCGATCAAATTTTGTCACCGTTGCCGGGGAAAGGACAAAATTATCCTACTATTAACTTTGTGATTAGAGTACTAATTTAGGCTGTAACATCTTTTAAACAATCGTTTTTATTTCTCTTTCTTTCTTTCAGTACGAAGGGCCGTCGATCGACACCCACTCTAGCGTCGATTGATCCTTCATATTTTTTTAGTTTTCAGTTTTATTTTGTTTCGTTTTTGTTAATCCGCAGTGCCATCTCACAAACTACTTTACTGTACAGGTAGTGCATGAGTACAAGAGCCCGAGCAAAGGACCCGCTCTATTACTATCCGGACATCGAAGCCACGTGCAGAAAAATCCGAAGGAATAAGCGCGCCCAAGAAGGCTCAAGTAATCAAGCAAAGGCAGACGAAGTACCACAACCTAATGACAATCCACAACAGCCGATTGTGCAGCCACAACCACCACCAGGACTAACCTTGGAAGAGCAGACTTCTCTGGTCCAAGAAATCCAAGCCATGAGAGAACAAATGCAACAATTGATCCTAGATCGAGACAGGGGGAGAAACAACAGAAACCCTCGGTTTGGTCATAGGAACCCACTATTTGAGGATCAACCTGAGGGTGAAGATGACGAGGATCATGAGACTCCTAATGACTCAGATGATGAAGAGAAAGACGAAGAAGCCATGCAGAAGAGGTATCGACCTCAGTTCAAAGAAACCGACTTCAAAATCGGAATTAATGCAAATAATTTCGAGTTGAAGACTGGACTAGTTCAGATGGTTCAACAGAACCAGTTCGGCGGAAGGGCTACTGAGGATCCATATGCCCACCTAGACAAATTTCTGATGCTCTGCAATACCGTCAAGATTGGAGGGGTCAGCAAAAGTGCCATCCGAATGCGTCTGTTCGCATTCTCACTGCGGGATAAGGCACAGTCTTGGTTTACTGCACTGGACAAGGGGAAGATCAGTACGTGGAGTGATAACTCTTGAAAAAGAGTTATATTCTCCTTTATTTTAGTCCGTTTTAGAGAGTCTTTCGTCTATGTTTAACCAAATAAGTGTTGTTTTAGTCTTGTATTTAGTTGTTCGAGTCTTTCCTTGTTTAATTCGTGTCTTGGAGTAAATAATGTTGTTTTTGGAGGATTTGGAGTGAATTGTTGTGCAGGAAATTGCCT
>JAPKLW010000596.1:99847-246239 GCA_026898455.1 Plectranthus barbatus
AACTTGAATGTTTGTGATTCATGCTTAGCTTAGATTTGGAAAAATTGAGGCTAAGAGTAGAAGCCCCAAATATTGCACACTTCATGCATAGGAATATGTGGTTTTGTGTTTGTAAAAATGCCTAGAAGAGTGATAATTGGTGCTGAATCTAAATTGAATTGGGCATAAGAATATGTTAATTAATTTAGAAAATGCTATCTCACCTATTTTGGAAAATCTAGTTGAGAACCATAGTTGGCAGCAACTTTACTCTGTGCTGTTTGCAGTGCTGTAGCATATTATCTGTAGCAAGTGATTCCATAGCCTAGGTCGTTTTCTCATTCGATTAAAAAGGAATTTGTCTGATCCGTTTTGACCATTTTTCCCCTGTTTTTAGTCATCCCCTGCTTTTATGTTTATTGTTATTTACTCATTAAATCATGCCTAGGATAATTAAACAAATCAAATCATTTTACCCATCAATTAAACCAAGTTGAGTGTTTGTGCACCTTTAACCCTTCCCTGTGGAATCGATACTCGGAGGGTACTCCGTTTTATATTACTTGTGATAGTGTATACTTGCACTAGTGTGTTCACACGCGCGAACATGGAGTGAACTACGGAATGAGTTCCTCGAGAACTTCTTCCCTCCAAACTTCATCAGACAAAGAAGGAAGGAAATCATTAGGTTTGCTCAAAGACCGGATGAGAGTTTCTATGAAGGGTGGGAACGCTACAAAGAATTACTCAGAGCCTATCCCGGACATGGTCTACCTCCAGGTGAACAAGCCGAGGCGTTCTATGAAGGCTTGAATGAAAGGACTGTTGAGTTGGTAGACACCACACTGGGGATACCATCATGACAAAGAGCGGAAAGAAGGCCATGGAGTTCTTCCAAAAGATGGCCAACAACAATCAACGCTGGTCCTCAAGCAGAAATAGACCCGTCAAAGCCGTCGAAAAAGTAGTGGAAAAGAAAGCTGCAGAAGAGCCTGACTTGGTGGCTGAAGTCAAGAAGCTTCAAGAGGAGTTCGCTTCCTTGAAGCAAGAAAAGGCAGTAGCCGTAGTGGAGCCTGTACAACCTCCCCTTGAAGGAGAACAAGCTGATGTGAATTTTGTTCAGAGGGGTTGTTACCAGAACAATAACTACCGTGGAGGTTACCAGAAGCAAAACCAGCACTACAACTACAATCACGCTAGGAACCACCCTGGGTTCTCCTACGCGAATCCACAAGCTGCTGAACAACCACCTCCTGGATTTACCGTACAAGACGGAGTAGTGGTTGACAAGAAGAAGCCAAATCTCGAGGAGATTTTGACCAAATTCATGGAAGGATCCACTAGCAATGTGAGTAAACTGGAGCATGAGATCTCTGGTGTGAATACCAAGATAGAACAAATGCAAAAGCACGTCCAGATAATAGAGACTCAAGTCAGCCAGATCGCTGATGCTCTCGGAGCACAACATAAACCGGGGCAACTTCCAAGCAATACACAGGTTAAACCCAAGAATCAGAATCAGAGAAATCAAGTGAACGCTATTACTCTGAGAGGGGGGAAATCCTATGAAGGCCACAGAAAGCAAGGGCTGAATTGAAGGAGAACGAAGACGTCGAACAGGGCGATGAGGCTGCTAATGATGAGTTACTGTCGATCGACGGTGAGCAACAATCAATCGATGCCAGCAAAGAAGTGTCGTCGATCGACGAGCACAACCATCGTCGATCGACGCCTGCTCCAGCTCCGTCCTCGAAAAAGCCGCCCTTGCCGTATCCGCAGCGGTTCGCCAAAACCAAGATGAACGAAAGGTATGCACGCTTCCTGGAAAACATGAAGAAAGTACATATCAACATTCCTCTGGTTGAAGCACTCCAAGAAATGCCGGGATACATAAAGTTTCTAAAAGTCATGGTCTCTCAGAAGCGACCCTTCATGGAACATGAGACGATAAATCTCTTTGAAGAATGCAGCGCCATCATACAAAAAAAGATGCCAGTCAAACGAGAGGATCCAAGTTTATTCACGATCTCTTGTGTCATCAGCGGAGAAACCTTCGGAAAAGTTCTCTGTGACTCGGGCGCCTCAATCAATTTGATGCCACTGTCAATTTTCAAGAGATTGGAAATCGGGAAAATCAAGCCAACGACCATAACCTTACAGATGGCCGACCGATCGGTGTCCTATCCAAAAGGTATAGTGGAAGATGTGCTTGTAAAAGTGAAAGATTTCATAATTCTCGCCGACTTCGTGGTGCTTAACATGGAAGAAGATCGGAACATCCCTTTGATTCTGGGAAGACCGTTCCTGAAAACTGGTGGGGCTTTGATTGATATTCGAGACGGCAAACTGACATTCAGAGTCAACAATGAGTCAGTAACTTTCTCTATATACAAGGCGATGCAGAAGCACAACGATGGTAGCTACGAGGAGGAATGCCATATGATCGATTATTTTAGGCCAGTATTATCCTCACCATTTGCCTCTATCAAAGGTGAGCCGGATTTTCTGGAAACTTACCTACAGCACTCACTCTTCTCGTCGTCAAATCTGGAGGAAGCAGAAGGAGAGATCGTGGATCTAGTGATGGAACTAGATGTACTTGAGGAAGTAACTCGAGAGAAAGAGACCAAAAGAGAACCACTGTCGGGCCGATCTCCCCAAAATGTCATGACAGCAAGTCATCGTCGATCAACGGCGAAGGATCATCGATCGACGGCAACTTCAGACCTCCGTCGATCGACGATGGGTCAGCGTCAATCGATGCCCGAGCAGCAGTACCCCAGAAGTTTTCTTCGACAGATACAGCGAGACGTGGAAAAGGGATTTCAGTTGTAGAATCATCATCGATCGATGGACAGCAAGCGTCGATCGACGCCCCCTTCTGCAAGCCAAAGTCTAACTCCGATCCGGCAAATCTGGAACTCAAACCTCTCCCAACACATCTCAGGTACGCTTTTCTAGGACCAAATGATACTTACCCTGTTATTGTTTCTGCATACTTGACACAGGGGGAGTTGGAGAAGTTACTGCGAGTCCTACGGCAGTACAAAAGCAGCATTGGATGGACATTGGGAGACATAAAAGCGATCAGCCCCACGCTTTGCATGCACAAGATCATTCTCGAGGAGAATGCTGCACCAAAAAGACTATCACAGCGGCGGTTGAATCCTATCATGCAAGAAGCTGTGAAGAAGGAGGTTCTCAAGCTTCTTGACCATGGGATGATCTACCCAATCTCCGACAGCAAATGGGTGAGCCCTACACAAGTCGTAGCAAAGAAAGGGGGGATGCAGATAGTAAAGAATGATGATGGAGAAGAAGTGGCGACAAGACCCGTCACGGGTTGGCGATTCTACATAGATTATCGGGCATTGAATACCGCTACGTGCAAGGATCACTTTCCTCTTCCCTTCATTGATCAGATGCTTGATCGTTTATCTGGTTACCCTTTCTATTGTTTTCTTGATGGTTATTCAGGGTACAACAAGATAGCTGTGGCGCCGAAAGATCAGCACAAAACCGCATTGACATGCCCTTATGGAGTTTTCGCCTACCGACGGATACCATTCGGACTGTGCAATGCACCGGCTACTTTCCAGAGATGCATGATGGCAATCTTCCACGATCTGATCGAAGATGTCATGGTGGTATTTATGGACGATTTTTCTGTGTTTGGTAGCTCATTTGATGTCTGCTTGCAGAATCTAGCTACCGTACTGGAAAGATGCACCGAAATAAACCTCTTTCTCAACCGGGAGAAGTGCCACTTCATGGTGCAAGAAGGAATTGTGCCAGGACACCGAGTATCAGCCGAAGGACTAGAGGTTGATCGAGCAAAAGTAGCAGCAATAGAAAAGATGCCGCCACCAGCAAATGTCAAAGCGGTGAGAAGTTTCCATGGACACACAGGGTTCTACAGAAGGTTCATCAAGGACTTTTCAAGGATCTCGCGGCCGTTGTGTACTCTACTAGAGAAGGATGTCTCTTTCGTCTTCGATGAGGACTGCATGCAAGCCTTCGAGAAGTTGAAAGCAGCCCTCGTGACTGCTCCAATACTTAATTCTCTGGATTGGAGCGAGCCGTTCATCCTAATGTGCGATGCCAGCGACTATGCCATTGGAGCAGCCTTGGGGCAATTGAAAGGAAAGCTCTTCCATGTGATTCACTACGCCAACAAGAGTATGAACCCAACCCAGTGTAACTACACCACCACGGAGAAAGAAATGCTAGCAGTGGTATATGCCTTCGACAAGTTCCGGTCCTATCTGATAGGATCCAAAACTGTTGTCTACACCGACCACGCAGCTATCAAGTACTTGTTCGCCAAGCAAGATGCAAAGCTGAGGCTGATAAGATGGATCCTGCTGCTCCAAGAGTTTGACCTGGAGATCAAGGATAGAAAGGGAAGTGAGAACGTGATTGCCGACCATCTTTCAAGACTCGATCCTCCAGCTGAAGGAGATGATCAGGAACTGAGGATCCGAGAGACCTTCCCGGACGAGCAAATATGCGCCCTAAGGGATCTGAGAAAGACGTACGAGTTAAAGACACCATGGTATGCGGACTTCGCCAATTACTTGGTAGGTGGCGTACTTCCACCAGACTCCTCTCCTTATGCAAAGAAAAAGTTCCTCCACGATGTCAAACTTTATTATTGGGAGGACCCTTATCTTTGGAGGAGATGTGCAGATGGGATTATCCGGCGTTGCGTGCCTCAATCAGAGTGGCATCAGATCTTCGCTGTCTGGCATTCTACTGGCCTTCCATCTACGAGCTCTGTCGAAGATGGATTACAAGCTGTGATCGATGCTAGAGAACCGGCAACATCTCGCGTAGGGATGAAATGGCCCAAATGCCGTTGGTCGAAGTCGAGATATTTGATGTATGGGGGATCGACTTCATGGGACCATTCCCGCCATCTCATGGTTTCTCCTACATCCTGCTCGCGGTGGACTATGTATCAAGATGGGTTGAAGAAGTTCCAACAACCGCCAAGAGCCCTAGTAACTGATGGGGGGTCTCATTTTTGTAACAAATGGTTTCCCTCTCTTCTTTGTAGGTACGGAGTCAAGCACCGTGTTACTACCCCTACCATTCTCAAAGGAACGGGCTGACTGAACTCTCCAACAGAGAGATAAAGCAGATACTGGAGAAAACGGTGAAGCAGCGGAAGTATTGGGCTTTGAAGCTCGATGATGCTCTTTGGGCGTACCGCACTGCTTACAAGACTCCCATTGGAACCTCTCCTTATCAGCTTGTCTTCGGGAAAGCTTGCCACCTCCCCGTAGAGATGGAGCACAAGGCTTGGAGAGCCGTGAAAGAGTTAAATTTAGACTGGAAAATAGCTACATCGGAACGTGCCATGGCACTGAATGAACTGGAAGATTTTCGAGACGAGGCCTACGAGAACAACATCATCTACAAGAGACGAGCAAAAAGGTTCCACGACAAAGGAATCCGCCCACGTGTCTTTGGTTTGGGTGACAAAGTTCTCTTATTCAAATCTCGACTTCGCTTCATGCCCGGGAAACTGCAGTCAAAGTGGGCTGGGCCGTATACCGTTACGCGCTAATTTTGCAATGGTGTAGTCGAACTAGCTAGCCAAGAAGGAAGGAACTTCACGGTAAACGAACAGAATTTAAAGGCGTACTACACCCCACTCGACATCTGCGTGGTGGAGAAGTGCTATCTCAACCGTCCGTAGGGAAACAGGTATCGTCGAGCTAGCGACATTAAACCAAGCACTTGTTGGGAGGTAACCCAACAACTTTCGTTTTTCAGCTTTCAGTTTTTTCAAATTCCAGAGTCAGGGTCCCGTCGATCGTCGAAGGAAGTCCCGTCAATCGACGGAAGTTTTTAGGCATTGTCGATCGATGCTAAACGAGCGTCGATCGATGCTCGTGATTCAGAGGCGAGGGCAGAGACTTATATAAAGGGATTTTTATCCCCTTTTCAAACACAAACACACACGCACGCACCCTCTAAACCCAAAACACCCACGGTTCAATTTTTCTCCCCAAAACTCGCAAAATCCACGCAAGGTACGTATCCTAGACTTCTCCTCTACGATTATTTAACGATTTTTGCATGATTTTTGTAAATTTTGGCCTTGGAACCCTTATTTCAATTTCTTGCTTGTATGTCGATTTCATTGCAAACTTCGCTCATTGGTCGATATGTGTACTTTATGTGAACTTGTTTCCGTTGGAATTGCCCAATTTTGATGGTAGCAAGTTTTGGGGGAATCCTTAAATTGGGGGAATTTTTGAATTTTCATTTTTAAGGATAATTGTCGAATTGTGGATGTACATTGGGTGTTTGGGATGTGAATTGCGTGAATGTGGATTCAATTTTGCATGGGTAGAAGCACGTTGGGTATAATTGCGATCTTTGTTTGATAATTTTGAGCTTGGAAATTGCTTGATTGTTGGATTTTTTGCTAAACAATTCCTTAACTACCCTTGCAGCAAAAATGACTGATGCACCGACCTTCACCACCCAAGAGGCCGTCGAGCGCTATCATAGGTTTGGGGGTAGGAAGTACACCATCAAGCTGATGTTGTACCCCTGCTCAAGGATGATGAAGAAACTCGGCATCCGGGAGGATGTTCTAACCATGCTGAACAAGGTTGGATGGAGGACCTGGATGACACGGCGATGGCCGACTTACCCATCGCTCGTGCTGGAGTTATTGGCAACCCTTGAGGTGTTCGAGGTCCAGCCGGAGTCCGAGCCTACCTCCATCAGTTTCCAGCTGAACAATGAGACCCACATTCTTTCGAGGAATGTCCTCGACGAGATATGGGGGGTCCCAACTGACGGCACTGGCACCCCTACAGCACGTTTCAACAATGTCAAGTTTTGGAGGCTGATTGCAGCCGATGCCCCAACTGATCCAAAACTTTTCGACGTCGGCAACCTGAAGGTGAGAGTGGGGGAGCTCTACGCCTTGTCCTGCTTCCTCACTGGAGACCACTTCAGCTTCGCCGCCCTCATCATGGACCACTGGAGGCACCAGCTCAAGGCCACCAAAGGCAACATTTGGAGTGGGGGATCGATCACTTCCGATTGCCGAGCATCTGGGACAAAGATCTGATTTGTCAAAGGAGGACTGGTTTGTCAAAGTAACTTGTAAGAAGGAGAAAGATTTGTCAGCAATGAGTACCAAAGAAGTGTTCGCTTAACTGAAGCCGCATGAATGGGACATCACGCAGATAAAAAAAAACAAAGTTGTTCGTGTTGCAGCACATAAGGATGCAACATTCTTCGTGAAGAGAGACGGACAAAAGTGGAAAACTAAGAAGCCATTCCACTCAGATCGACCAGCTCAATTCTGTTCGATAAAGGAGATTCCATCCACCAGCGGATCTCATGTCAAAGAAGCAGAATAGCAAGCTGGAAGAACAAATGAAGAGATTACCAAAGTTGCTGCTGAAAGCCAAAGTTGAAGAATCTCGATATGTGCGTAAAATGACCTTTATTTCGATGTTTGTGAAGGGATTCGTGTACTGAATCACGATGTCCGTTTACCAAGATCGTTAATTGGAATATCAAAATTAAATTGGTATGCCTATGATTATTCTTAGAATGCTCCTACTGATTATGCATAAGGGCGTTTATGCGGAATACCTGGATTGTAGAAACCTGAAGAACGAGTGCGCAGAGATTTGATCTTGAACACTTTTCCCGCGCACAAAGATTAATTCCTAACAGATAAAGGGAATTAAATCTGTGAAAATTAATAAATAATTTTTTAAAATAACAAGGAGAGAGAAGAATGATGACGATCCTCCTGATCTGATATTCTGATCTGTATCCCAACTCAATCCCAATATATAGTGAAGATTCCCTTTGTATTCCTTACCCGGTTAAGAAGCAAAATTTCCTCCTCGTTTCTCAGATCTAGTCGATCACCACAACTCCCAAAATATGGTTTGTTGTGTGCAACATATGTTGTGGTGTGTTGAGACCTAAGGAACTGAGGCCTATTTATAGGAAAATACTGGACTTCTATTGGGCCTAAGTTTTCATGGGCCAGACCAGGGACCAAAATGGAAATTGCAAATAAGGCCTATCAATTAATTAATTCCCATATTCAACCCAGAATATAATTAATTAATTAATATTGATTCATTCCACCGGAGTATCAATATTTTCCTACCTATTTGCTACCACGTTTTGAGGTACGGGTTGCATGGACTCGGTTTATCCCCACATTTAAGGTTACAGACATTCGTTAATTAATTTAAGCTCTGACAAGCTATTTAATTAATTAACATCTTATATTCTTGAGTCAATCCACTCAAACCTTTTCACTTATGTTTGAACTTAATAAGCCTACAGGACTTTAGCATAACGAACCTTTTGAGCTGCTCAGGGAATGTCACCGTCCTATACTGGATGTGGTTACCTAGTTCCAGTACCAGACAGTTATAGACAGAATGCTATCACCCAAGATACAGATATACAGGCTCAACAAGAGTCTTTCACTGTAACTAAAAGTTATACACAATCTGTACCTTCATTTAGGTTAAGGATCTCATCAAGCTATAGAGATATGGATTCTTTTAATGTCAGATAAAAGAATTGATCTCAACTCAAGTCGTTATCAATGCGTGCCCCACACCAGCATAACAAGCCATCCAAGATAAGATGCTTATTACTGCGTATGCTGCAGCCTACGCCGACAGTTTATCCTGGAACTTTCTCAGCTGTGATAACCATTTATATCTCGCTAGGTCAAACGATCCATACAATCTTCCGTGATCTACTACACACCGTATGATCTCCCTATCGATGATATAAGAGGATAATTGCGTGTGCGACACATGTTTGTTAATTCAGACAGGAGATGAACGTACAACATTTATGATTCCTAGTAAATTAACCTATCGGCCTTGTACATAATATACCAATCATAGTGCTTTCAGTATATAAATCCATCAATCTCCCACTTATACTCAAAGCATTATACAGATGCTTTCCAGAGTATAACACGTCTAAACTAATCTAGCTATTACATCAATCATTCTACGTGGCTGGCTTTGCCATCAGCCCAAGGTTATGCATATGCATCTCGTAGACCTTCTGAGGTTGAGCTTTTGAGAATAGATCATCTAGATTATCTTTTGTATCAATCTTCTCTACTAGCACATCACCCCTTGCTACGATTTCTCGTATAATATGATACTTCCTTTAATTGTGTTTTGTTGCTCTGTGAGTTCTTAGTTCCTTTGAATTAGCCACAGCTCCCGAATTATCACAATATACCGTGATGGTCTTGGGCAGCTTAGGAATCATGTCCAACTCTAAAAGGAAGTTTGGAAACCATATTGCTTCTTTCGAAGCTTCAGAAGGTGCCACATATTCAACTTCAATGGTGGAGTCGGAAATGCACTTCTGCTTTGCACTCCTCCATGATATGGCCCCACCTCCCAATGTAAACACATAGCTAGAGGTGGACATCTTTTTGTCTCGGTCTGCCTGGAAATCCGAATCAGTATAACCCACAGGGCACAACTCCTCACACTGATAGACGAGACAATAGTCTCTAGTCTTTTTCAAGTATTTGAGTATGTGCTTTACCGCGGTCCAATGCACCTGTCCTGGGTTAGACTGGTATCTTGCTACCATGCCTACAGCAAAGCAGTTATCTGGCCTTGTGCATAGTATGCCATACATGAGACTCCCTACGGCCGAAGCATACGGCATGTTGCTCATCTCATCTTTCTCCTTCTGTATCACCGGACACTGATCCTTGGAAAGATGTAAGCCATGTCTGAAGGGTAGCAGACATTTCTTGGCAGTTTGCATGCTGAAACTGGCAATCAGAGTATCCACATATGACCCTTGAGACAAGGTCAGCATCTTCTTATTGCGCTCCCACAATACTTTTAACCCTAGGATATATCCTGCCTCCCCAAGGTCATTCATATTGAACTGTTCGGATAACCACCCCTTTATGCCCGACAATACTTTCACATTGTCGCCAAATAGGAGAATATCATCTACAGAAAGTGCAAGGAACACCACGCTTCCTCTGACACATAGACGGTACACGCAACTCTCGTTTGAAGCTTGCTTAAGTCCATACAGCGACTTCTTTAGCTTTGAGACCAAATGTTCTTCGTGCTTCTGCACATAACTTTCTGGTTGTTGCATATAGATGTCCCTACCTTCTTCAAGGTACCAGTTTAGACACGCGGTTTTGACATCCATCTGCCAGATCATAGGTCCTTATGTGTTGTTATAGCTAGGAGCATACAAATGGACTAAAGCATTGCTACCGGTCAGAATGTGTAGTCATAGACTACACCTTCTTTCTAACTATAACCCTTCACCACCAGCCTTGCTTTGAAAGCTGTAATTTCACCATTCGCTCCATTCTTTCATTTGTATAATCATTTTCACCCTATGGCTCGATAGCCATCTGGCAAATTAGTTTTCTGGTATACATCCATAGCCGTACCGGATTGTATTTCCGAATCCATGGCAATGAGCCATTTGTCTGCATCTTTATCAGATACCACCTTGTTATATGCCAGGGATCGGTATCATCCAGTCAGCTTTCCAGGATCAAGTCAGAAGACTCTCCCAAGAACATATACCTCTCGGGTTGGTGGACAACCCTCCCACTGCGACGAGTCATCTGAGCCATGTCAGTAGTTGGCACAATACTCGTTGGTCCCATACCTTGCATTGATAACGGTGTTGGTATTACCTCACCTATTACATGTGGATTTACCACAACACAGGGCTTTCTTGATGGAATCGCTTCCTTATCGTCAAGCTCTTGGAGGATAATTTCACTCTTGGATCTGTGGTTTCTTACAAATTCGTCCTCCAAGAATCTTGCGTTAGTACTGACAACCACTTTCTGATTCTCAGGACAATAAAAGTAACCACCTTTCGTTGGGATATCCAACAAACAACATCAACTTACACCTACTTTCTAACTTATCAGGTTCCTTTGTCAGCACATATGCTGGACAACCCCAAACCCTCACTCTGTTCAAACTTGGCTTTCGCCCATACCAGAGTTCCAGAGGCATTTCAGGAACGAATTTAGAAGGTACCAGGTTAAGCAAATAGGCCGCTGTTTCCAAGGAATATCCCCAAAATGAAATCCGCCACACCATTTTTTGAGTGGTTCCTGGTGCAGACCATTGGGATGTAATCCCGTTGTCCGAAAAGTACTTCAAGAACTCGTTACTGAGGTATTCTCCACCACGATCTGATTGTAGTATCTTGATAGTCTTACCTAGCTTCTTTTCTATCTCAGTCCTAAACTCTTTAAATTTCTCAAAGCATTCAGACTTGTAGCGAAGCAAATAGACATATCCGAATCTTGAGTAATCGTCAATGAATGTGGTGAAGTACTCATAACCTCCACAAGCTTGCGTGGACATTGGTCCACATAAGTCAGAGTAGATCAATTCCAACACATCCTCTGCTCGAGACTGACTTGCCTTAAAAGGCCTGGTCGTCATCTTTGTCTCTATACAGGATTCACAGATTTGATGCGGTAACACTTAGAAAGAATCTAAGAGCCCATCGCATGCTAATCTTTTAATCCTCTTTAGATTGATGTGACCTAGTCTCAAGTGCCAGAGATATGTTTGATCCTCATCGGAAGAAAACTTTCTCTTTAAATGATTATTATTATTGGATGAGTTTGCAATATTCACTGAAGTTTTATGCATACAAAGAATGATATAGAGAGAGTCAATCAGTTTTCCACGACATATAACACCATTATTCCCAATGATAGTAACTCCACTATAACAAATAACTGAATATCCATCACTAAACAACTTGGAAACTGAAATTAGGTTCTGCCGAAAAACCGACACATATAAAACATCTCTCAAAATCAAAACACAGTTTTCAAAGCATAAAGTAAAATATCCAATGGCTACTGCTGAGACTCGTTCTCCGCTGCCCATTGATAAGGTAATCTCGGCATGCATCAGCTGCTTTGTCGGCCTGAACCCCTACAAAGTATAACAAACATGATTAGTAGCTCCAGCATCCACTACCCAAGAATGGGTAAAAACTGATGCTAAACATGTTTCCGTTATAAATGCACATGACGTACCTTGTCTACCCGTGCTAGGCACTAGACAATTTACTTCACTTCGCTTGCGTTTGCATGGCCTAGTGATGGCTTTTGCCATGTTAGCAACTGCCTTGTTAAGAGCTGACAAAGTTGGAGCAAACATGAATGCTATCATGTCAGACTCCTCTCGCAACAGGGCCCTGAGTAACTCATGGAGAGGAAATTCGCGCCTGACACCGAGAGACTTGATGAAACCATTATAAGAATGAGATAGAGACTGCAGGACGATGTTTATTTCTCCCTCCTTAATGATATGTCCACCTCTCTTTCTATGTTTCTTCGTAACTTTCATCATACTAACGAAGTGCATAGCCAACGAACTCCCCTCAGTTATTTTCTTGCAAACCAGGTCATTCACAAGATCATAACTGATAGTTCGTCTCACCTTCCCATATACTTTCACAAGTTCCCTCCATATCTCAACAGCACTTTGATATTTTCTATACTTGGGCCTTAATTCTCTAGAAAGATTGTTCATGATGAGATAGCGAGTAAAGTCATTAGAAGCTTTCCATCTTTCATTGAATTCGCACTCATAGCCAGAACAATTCCAATACTGAGGAGACAGTGGGTCCATGTAAAGTATATAAGCATGTTTTTCAGTACAGAGCAGTTCATCAGGCCAAATTTCCATTCAGAAAATTCGGACCAGTTAAAGAGTTTAATGCTAAGAGGTTAACAATATGAGCAGTAGACATGTCTGAAAACAATAAATTAAAATATAAATTAAACCATAGTCTCAAACAATTGAAATCATTAAATATTGAAACCTTATGATAAAACAATATTAATGTTTCCTCCAATTTGCCAAAGTATTACAATTGCAAGCCACACATGTGGACGTTTACAACAAAACACTTAACCAGACTGCATATTTCAATTCCAGTCCTTTAATTTCAATCAATCCCCGGGTTCCTTAGACAAATGGAATTAATAATTGGAGACTAACTTAAGACTATATTATCATACTGAGTAGGGACATCACAAATGAGTTATACTCTGGATAACATCTAAGCTAGCTTACCACCAAAGTCAACCCTCCCTTATAAGAATCTACTAGGACACACCCTGATCCCTTATAATAAGGTTGTCTCATTTAATTCAATCCCTAGAGAACTTATGAAAATTCAATACGCAAGCTACACATGTACACGTTTACGCATGATCCCACTTCTGACATGAATTAAATGTTTGTTTTAAGAAATCCTATCTATTAGAACTTATGAATATTAAATTAAGTAAGCTCCATATGTAGACGTTTACCTAATAAATTACCCACTTCCAATAAAGGATCGCTTTGTGGGGGTCCTATTAAATAATCAGCTTAGTAATTTTAATTCATAATGTTCAATTGCACAGATTATTTTATGTAGCCATAATAATAACATTGCTAAAATTCTATCATGCAAAGCATGAACCCCGAATTTATAGTTATAATTAATTACACAAAATATATCACATAGCATGCTTTAAAGCTTGTAAATAATAACAGTAAACGTGCTCCTATTATCTACAACATGCTTATATGTTGCGCAATTAATTTGAACACATATATCATGCGAAGTCAAATAATAAAGCAAATAAAAAATGTCCTCGTGGCCTCATGATACGGAATTAAGAAATAATTCTATCAATTACACTTTGGAATTCTTTCACAGATCGTCAACTGGGCTCCCACTAATTGGAATGTGATCTGATCTTATTTACTGAATTTGTGCCTCCAGGATTTGATTCATTAGAAAATAGGACAACTGGGCCAGTTAACTAAATTGCGGGCTGCACACACATTGCAAGCCCGATATCGCACGAAACTAGGCCCAACGGGTCACCACCAGCGATCCACCACCGCCGGTGACCCGCTGCTACCATCGATTTGCCAGAATCGTGCAGCAGCCATGCATGCACGTCGCATGGCTGCAGCCTGTGAAACTGTCGCCACGACTATCGCCCCGTTCGCCTGCCGCCGCTCCGGCCTGCGCTGCTATCACCCATCAACGCCGCTCCGTCGGCCACCACAGCTCGTAAGAATCGCGCAGGGAGCGCGGCGCAATGACTGTGCGTGCAGCACACAAACCCTAGGGTTTGCATAGTTGTCGTGTGCATCGCCTAGCTGTCGCAGCGCGCGCAGGGCTTGCCGTCGTCGAGCGCATGCAGGGCTGCGTGGGTACCGCACGCGCGCACACAGAACCTAGGGTTCCGCCGTGTCGCACGTGCCCCTCGCGCCCAGTCCATCGCCGCTCACCGTCATCGTGCGGCCCTTCGTTCTTCGTGTTCTTCGTTCTCTGTTTTAAAGATTTAATTTAAAATTTTAAAAATTACATAGAATTGCATCCAAATACATTTTGGAATTCAAATCTAACCACAGATTTGTCTCGTGGGTGAAAAAAGAATCCTTATAAAATGGCGGATTAGCCTGAGAACCACGAGGACGAAAACACGAACATACAATCCATAAACCATTCATGCATTCATTCAATAATAACTATTATGCAAATCATAGGCAATATTATTTTTCCTGACAAAGCAAATTAATCAACCTGGCTCTAATACCAATTGAAGGGATTCGTGTACTGAATCACGAAGTGCGTTTGCCAAGATCGTTAATTGGAATACCAAAAATATATTTCTATGCCTATGATAATTCCTAGCATGCTCCTATTGATTATGCATAAGGGGGTTTATGCAGAATACCTGGATTGTAGAAACCTGATGAAGGAGTACGCAGAGATTTGATCTTGATCTCTTTTCCCGCGCATAAAGATTAATTCCTAACAGATAAAGGGAATTAAATTTGTGAAAATTAATAAATAATTTTTGAAAACATGAAGGATAGAGAAGAATGAAGATGATCGTCCTGATCTGATCTTCTGATCTGTATCCCAACTCAATCCGAATATCTGGTGAAGATTCCCTTCGGATTCCTTGCCTGGTTGAGAAGCAGAATTTCCTCCTCGTTTCTCAGATCTAGTCACCACAGCTCCAAAATTCTTGTTTACTGTGTGCAACATATGATCTTGTGGTGTGTTGAGATCTGAGGAACTGAGGCCTATTTATAGGAAAATACTCGACTTCTATTGGAATTGAGTTTCATGGGCCAGACCAGGGACCAGAATGCAAATAGCAAATAAGACCTATAAATTAATTAATTCCCATATTCACCCCAGAATATAATTAATTAATTAATACTAATTCATTCCACCAGAGAATCAATACTGTCCTACCTATATGCTACCACGTTTTGAGGTACGGGTTGCCTGGGCTCGATTTATCCCCACATTTAAAGTTACAGACATTCTTAATTAATTTAAGTTCTGACAAGCTATTTAATAAATTAACATCGTATATTCCTGAATCAATCCACTCAAACATTTTCACTTATGCTTGAACTTAAGCAGCCTGCAGGACTTTAGCATAACGAACCTTTTGTGCTGCTCAGGGAATGTCACCATCCTATACTGGATGTGGTTACCTAGTTCTAGTACCAGACAGTCATACACAGAATGCTATCACCCAAGATTCAGATATACAGGCTTAACAAGAGCCTTTCACTAAAACTCAAAGTGATGCACAATCTGCATATATTTCTGTACCGTCATTTAAGTTTAGGATCTCATCAAGCTATAGATATATTGATTCTTTTAATTTCAGATAAAGGAATCGATCTCAACTTAGGTCCTTATCAATGTGTACCCCACACCAGCATACCAAGCCATCCAAGATAAGATGCTTATTACCGCGTATGCTGCAGCCTACACCGACAGTTTATCCTGGAACTATCTCAATTGTGATAACCATTTATATCTCGCTAGGTTAAACGATCCATACGATCTTCCATGATCTAATACACACCGTATGATCTCCCTATCGACAAAATAAGAGGATAATTGCGTTTGCAACACATGTATGTTAATTCAGACAGGAGATGAACATACAACATTTATGATTCCTAGAATATTAACCAATCGACCTTGTACATGATATACCAATCATAATGCTTTCAATATATAAATCTATCAGTTTGTGCATGCATGTTTGAGTCCAATTTACTCCCATATCATATATTTTTTGCTTCTTTTTGTTGAGTTTTCGTATTTTGTGCGTTTCGGATGGTATAGGTTAGGTTTTGGGCATAATTTAGCATTTTCGGCTAAGTTTTGGAGGAAAATCGCCCGATCCAAAAGTTAAGGGATGTGGAGATCAACTGAGAGGACCAGGGAAAGAAGTTGGAGGATTTCAGAGGTGATTCTCTGTCAATCCATTTCTAGATCGTCCGATCAGGCTGTTCAGAGGCCCAGCTCGGCCGATCCTGCAGGGTCTCGGCCGAGCTAGAATTTCAGAGAGATATCTTGATCGACCCTGTGCCGGCTCGACAAATCTGCACTTTAAAGGCAGATTTTGGTTGAGCCAAACCTGTCTCGGCCGATCATAAGCAAGCTGTTTTGGCGGTTTCACTGTTTCAAGCCATCCCGGGCGATCCGAGGCTCTGCCAACTCATTATAAAAGGGGGAAATTCAGATATTTTGAGGACTTTTGTCAAATTTACATGAAATACACTTAGATTCTCTCTACGATTCCGTCCTCCATCACCTTCCAAACCTCTTCCAAGGTGTCTTGGAGCTAATCCAACATTCCTTGGTGAAGAATTCATTATTCCATGGGTAGATCAAGATCAAGATACTCAAATAGGGGAAGAAATCTATCTAGACCTATCATTTGTAATGATTTGCTTTCAATTGAATATTGTATTGATCAAATTGATATGTATTGCATTCTAATCTTCTTTGGATATTGATTTGAATAAAGGTGAGAGATAATTAGGTTGAATTGTGCAAGTTTACCTCTCTTTATGAGATTGAATCATACTAGAGCTTATTCCTATTCACCTAGGTGTAGGTAATAGCCAATCTTGGTGATAATTGATGTGAATATTGCAGCCAACACGCAGATAGGAGCTTCGTGATTAGTATATATTTTTGTGTTCCTCGATCCAATCCCTATGCGGAAGAAGGGCATAGGATGATAATTTACGTGCTATAGGGAGTGAGTGAGGAGCCGATAACCTAGCGGTTTGAGGTTTCTATCATCATCTATGGTCAATTAATCTTGATAGGGGGTTGGCTACTATAGGGTAATAGTCCATCCATCTAGGGATTAAATTGTGTTTGCATCTAAGTTCAATTTAATTGGAGCACATCCGCATTCTTATCAAAATCCATTCTATCTCTCTTGAGTATTTGTGAGTCTTGTTCTACCAAAGTGTTTAAGAAATTCAAGAATTGTTTGAAATTACCGATTGTTGAATGATGAGTTTGTATATTGCTTTTAATGTTGTTTTTAGTTAGTTTAAATTCAAGCTTAGGATATTAAAACAAAACTCAATGACTTTAAATTTACCTAGCTATAAAAGTCCACACAACTAGATAGTATTCCTTTTGGGTGAAATGAGTAAGTTCATTGGATTAATATTATTACTTGATAAACATTGAATTTGAGCAATCAATTTTAGTGTAGTCAAATTCCAGCAAAGCAAACCAGCAGACAACAGTAGTGTCAAAGACGCCAAGAACATGCTATGAATGCGATTCCCCGGATCATCTAAAGATTGAGTGTCCTCAACTAGATCGAGAGGAAAGGGAACGGTTGAGGAAGTTGTTCGAAAGACGAGCATCAAAAGCTACTACTAAAGCTTTGCTGACAAGGATAGAACTACCAAACATCCCGGATCATGATGACAAAAAGTACTCATCAGAGGATAAAGGGGATGTTCTAATGGTGTTAATGGCCGACATCAATGAATAGCAGACAGGTGAATCAGCTGTAGCTATCGAAGGAAACCAGGTAACAAATTATATTTTGTCTGTTGTTTCTACTTCAGAAAACATGCCTGATACTGCTGATTCATGTTACTCAGAATGAGATGATATAACTGTAGAATTTTTGCTAAAAGAATTTTCTAAAGTTCATGCACTAAAGGATATTTTTGTAAAAGAAAATTCCTTGCTGAAGTCTCAGCTTTCTACTTTGACTAGTGAGATTGAGAAATCTAGGTTAGCAGACGGGCAACTTTTAAAGATAGCAGATGAGGAACTTTTAAAGATAAAAAAAGAATTCTCCTCCTTGAATGAAAAACATAATATTTTTAAACAGGAGAATGAAGTTTTGAAAAGTAAAAACTTCATGGAAAATACCTGTCAATGAAAATTTTTAAAAAGCACAAGAGATTTGAATGAGATTCTAATTGTCCAAAGAAGTTCGAAGAACTTCGCTGGATTAGGCTTTGATGAGGGAGAATCATGTGATGCTGAATCAAGTAAGGCAAAGAAAATAGTTTTTGTCCCAGCAGTTGGGAAGATTAAGCAACCTGCTAGGAAAGACAAGAGGGAAAACACTAAATTAATTACGATTGCTCAGCAGAAATGTTGGTAAGCTAACATCCCTTAACTGATTGCTCAGCAAAGACTAAATTATTTGTTTGCTAAGAAAATGCCAGCAATGTCAAGGCATGCTACCCAAGTAACCCAACAGACTGTTGTATCTGCTAGAAAGGTTCATACAAATCCTAGTAAGGCTAAGCAATCTGTTGAGATCGCAAGGCAGCCAGCATACGCACCAAGTAGGAGGAACACCTACTTGAGGCCAGAGTCTATTATAAAACATTTTCAAAAGACTGTGATGGCTCAACACACTACTACACATTCCTATGCTGATTCAAGGTATTACTCCAGTAGGAACGGTAAGGTAGTAAAACGTGATGACAAACGAAATTTCAGAATCATGAAGGTTTGGATTCCCAAAGG
Source organism: Plectranthus barbatus (assembly GCA_026898455.1). NCBI lineage: Eukaryota > Viridiplantae > Streptophyta > Magnoliopsida > Lamiales > Lamiaceae > Plectranthus > Plectranthus barbatus. The sequence continues at coordinate 118,742 of JAPKLW010000596.1, forward strand.
AATAATCCAGAGAACTAATCCAGCAGGACCCTAAATTGATCGGGTACCTAAAATATAACTTCTTTGTTCGCAGGAACATGGTCTAGGAAGAAGAACTCAAGAAAACTAAAAGAATGGATCCTAGATGATGCTTAGGTCACATGACAGGAGATGAAGAGATCTTCAAAGAACTTCACAAGATTAGAGGACCTTCAGTCTCATTCGGTGATAACTGAAAAGCTAGAGTAATCAGAAGAGGATGCATCGAGCACAGTGGAATGTGAATAATCAATGTGGCCCTCGTTGATAATTTCAAGCATAATCAATGGATATATTATTTCTTTCTTTGATACAGGTTGTGAGATTGCTGATAGGACCACTGGAGATGTAAAACTTAGAGGAATCAGGAAAGGAGAACTCTTTGTTGTGGATTGGGAATATGGTTAGTAATCATCATGCTTCATAGCATTTAGCAAGGAAGAGACAAACTGGCTATGGCACAAAAGGCTAACGCATCTAAACTTTAAGACTATCAATTATATTGCAAAAAATGATATTGTTGCAGGACTACCCAAAGAGACCTTCAAGAATGAGGAATATGTAGAGCCTGTCAACAAAGAAAACTAGCCAATGCGTCCTTCAGATCCAATCTAGAAAAGGCCACATCAAACAGAATCCTTGAGCAGTTATACGTGGATTTATTCGGACTGGTGACTCCACCCAGTGTAGGTTCTAAACAATATATCTTGGTTGTTATTGATGATTATTCTAGTTACACATGGGTGAGACTACTCAAAAGCAAGGACGAGGTGAAGATTGCCCATCTGGAGCTAATAAATCGAGTTCAGGATTACAAAGAGCTCACGGTGAAAAGGATAAAATCTAACAACGGTACAAAATTCTGTAGCGGAGCATTAATGGATTTTTGTGCCGACGCTGGGATAGGACATGATAGGTCCACTGCAAGAACACCTCACCAGATCGGTCTGGCACAAATAAGAAACGGGACTCTCAAGGAATTTGAGCGAACAATGCTTGCGGATACAGATCTGAGTCAAAGATATTGGGGAGAAGCTGCAATCAACGCTTGCTACGTGCATAATTGAAGTTGATTGAATCTTGGCTTCAACAAAACATCGTACAAAATTTATCATGGCCATAAGCCTTCTATAGCTCAACTTCGTGCTTTTGGTTCACCATGTTATATCCATAATAATGGGACATCAAAATTAAGTACTTTTTCTTCTAAAGCTGATGAAGGAGTGTTCCTTGTATATGGACATCCATCGCACAAGGGATATAGAGTACTTAACAAGACAACCAAGCTTGTGAAAATAACATGCAATGTTATTTTTGATGAAGCTATATTAGTGCGCAGGACCATGAGAAGTCAGAGAGAAGGGTTAACGGATTGATCCGAGTAGGTGGATGACTGAGTAGTCATCTCCATTGGAGATCTTCATTGATCAGCAGTCAGTCAAGATGGCCTGTGTTGCAAATGGTAATTCTGAGGCCACTATAAATTCTCTCAAAGAATTCACATGTCGAGAGGGAACTCTACAAGAAGAAGTCAATCAGCAAGATGAAGATACTGTTGAGAATTCTCAAAATGGTGAGAAAATTACTGAGAACAACACGGCTGAAGTTAACCAGGAGCGGACTGCTGAAGATGGGGGTACTACATTAGAAAACCCAAATCCAACAGACAATATGCCAGAAAACTATCCTTCAGCAAAAGTTGATCCAACAAGTGTAGCAGACAACTTGGATAATCTACAGCTTGTTGATGTACTAGCAGTCAAAAGTCAAGCCATTCTAGTAGAGGAACTACAATGACCGAAGTGACTGCTTTATTTCTTAAGAAGCGATCTTAGGAGATCGTACAGATCCAATCCCACAGAAGCGATCTTAGGAGATCTTACAGATCCAATCCGAACCAGATACAACGCCATGTTAGCCTGCTTTATTTCTTAAGAAGAGCCTACCAAAGTGGCAGACGCACTTAAATCAACTGATTGGATCAACGGGATACAGGAAGAACTATCAGAGTTTACAAGGAATCACATATGGGATCTCGTCGATCGGCCAACACATCAATCTGTAATAGGAACTTAATGGTTATTCAAGAATAAACATGACAAAAATGTGCATGGAATATGCACGAAGACATTTCGTATGTTCTAAGCGTATGTGCTAGATATCAAGCAAATCTAAAGAAATCGCACATGGAGTACGCACGAAGAAATGTCAGATTTCTGAAAGGATCAGAATCCTTAGGAATTTGGTATCTTAGAGCAGATTATCTCACATTCGTTGGATATTCAGAGTCGGACTTTGGCGGATGTCGAATTGATCGAAAAAGCACGAGTGGGACATGCTTATTCCTTGGTCACAAGCTGATAAGTTGTTGGGAAATTATTCCTAAAATCTTCCTTAGAATTTATTTGTAAAAAGGTTTTGTTGGATCAAACCTTAGCATTTGGTCGATCATTTGCTGAATTCTAGATAGTCTAGCATACCTTGTAAAGTCCTGTATAGGCTATAAATTGAGTTGTAATAGATTAGCCTGCTGGAGGATTCCTAGCAGATACGGAAGGACAGCGTCTGCTAGAAGACATGCGCTATTCCTAGCAGATACCGAAGGACAGCGTTTGCTAGAAGACTTACGAAATTCCTAGCAGATACCGAAGGACAGCGTCTGCTAGAAGACATGTGTTAGCAGAATGCTAAGGTTTTAGCATTTGCTAATAAATCCTGAAGGATGCTAGCAGAATAGAAGTCAAAAGTTTGAGTGTCAACGAAAATATTCAGCAAATCAAGACAAATAGCAGATCGCTGATGACCATTAGCAGAGCAGCAGAATGTCAAAGGCTGAAGCCTTACTGCCGTTCTGACAAAAAGTACACACAAAGGACGAGACTTTCCCGAAGTAGCTCGGAAAGTACAGATCGAGAACAAAAAGCGACTGAACAAGTCTTATCACTCTCGGACAAAAGAAATGTTGTGTCTAACGGATATGGAGATTCAAAGATTTGAATCTCCACCTATAAAAGGAAGGTCCAAAAGAGAGAATCGATTACTACTACTGCTTTTCTCACTTCAGACATTCACGAACACTCAAGCAAGAGATTCCTTTGACAAAGTGAACAAAGTAAAAGTAGTCAGTTGAGAGCCTTGTGAAAGAATATTAAAAGCTCTCAACAACCAGAAGTGTCGTTCATTGATTTACTGACACTCCATTGAAGATATTCTTGATTGCATTCAAGAATTTTCAATCATTTGGGATTCCTTTCTTTTCAGAAAGAATCTAACAGTCGAACACCTGAAAAGGTCTAGACTAAGACTGGCACTTTGCCGTATTCAAGGAAAGTCAGGAAGTGACTATAAAACTTCCAAATCAGGCAAGGCAGGAGTTTCGAAGGTGTGCTCTTGACCCAGCCGAACCAACATCTAAGGAGTTCAGGTTATCGGAGGATAGCTGTCAAGTAGCCAGGCCGAAAGCTCACTGCCTACTTAACTGTAAAAGGCGAATCCTTGTAATCTGTATACTTACTTAGTGAATTCTTAGCGTATCGGCTAAGGAGAGGACGTAGATCTTTTTTGGGTCGAACCACTATAAATACTGTGTTCTTTTACTGTTACATTGCTCATAAGATTTGAAACCTAGCAATCATATTGCTAGTGTATAACTGTGAAGAAACTTAATCTATCTCCGAGCATAACTAATCTTGAAAGGAAAAACATAAAGTGTAAGTGACGATTTATTATTCCGCTGCATTTCGTGAGTTTATATAACACGACGACTCTGATATTTAAGGACCAACAAGTGGTATCATAGCAGGAGGTTGAAAAACCGACTGCTTCTGAGTCGCTTAAGACCAGATCTGTATTTTCCTTGCACTTTTACTTGTTTCTCTGTGTTTCGCTTGTCTAGCTCAGGAGACAAGATGTTGAACCATTCTCTTGGGAAGTATGACAGAGAGAACTTTACTTCATGGAAAAAGCTTGCTCTCATACAGCTTCAGAGTATACATCCAGAGATGGCGGATGTATTGGTAAGAGGTCCTATTAAAATCATGAAAGCTAACACTTTTATAGGACACGATGATGCTGAAGATGCTGCTGATGGAGAACCAAGAGCTCCAAGACCCCCGAGACCTGATATAGTCCCAAAACCTTTCGAGGAATACACAAGTGAAGATAAGAAGAGAGCTCAACTAGAGCATGTGGCAAAGAAACAAATTCTGGATTCCCTACCTAAGTTGATGAAAGACAAAGCACTTGATTTTGACACCGCTAAGGAAATGTGGGAATACGTGTGCAATTCCTCTCAGGAGACAGACCAGATGAAACGTAACAAACTACAGGTAGATGTAGATAAATATGAATCCTTTTCAATGCTTGCAGGAGAATCCATACAAGCTATGGAGGAGCGTTTCAACACAATCATTGGGGAACTCAACAACCTTGGAAAGAAATATGATAATGGAGAAATGAACCACAAAATCATCTCCAAGCTGTATCCCAGAGATGACTGGTTTGTTAAAATGACCAGTCTGAGTGAAAAAGACCTCAACAACATGACTACTTCTGAGGTATTCGCTCAACTTAAATCTCATGAGTTTATAATACAACAGTCAAAAAGGAACATAGCAGCAATAGCACAAGCATCATCTACATCCGCTGCTGGCTTTGAGGATATAGTATATTTTGCTAAAAAAGATTTCAACAAGTTCAAGTTGAAAAAGCCCTACCACAATCAAGAAAGATCCACTCCAGCAACACCAACCAAGGAGGTCCCGACAACCTCGAGCCCCCAGCCTATCGATATAAAGATCAACGAGCTGGATGAACAAATGAAAAGGCTCCAGAAGTTGCTGATGGAAGCTAAAACCGAGAAATAAACCAAGGATGCTCAGTCGTCATCCTCATTTGCTCGCTCAGCAGAGCGAAAGGTTAGGACTTGCTTTGAATGTGGTTCTCCTGACCACATGAAGCATGATTGTCCAAAAGTTAGCAAGGAAGAAAGAGAGCGACTAAAGGAAAGATTTGAAAGACGTGCTGTTAAAGCAGTCAAAAGGGCGCTCCTGACAAGAACCGAAGCACAGGACATTCCTGAAAATGATGAAGAATATTATCTCTCTTCCGAGGAAGACGATGAGGAGGCCATGCTCGTTCTAATGGCAAATATTGAGGGTGATCAGTTCGCTAATTCAAATGAGAACCAGGATACTGAAACGGCTCTAGCAGCCAAAGATAACGAGGTAATTTCAGTAAGCATTCCTAGTTTCGCAACTATAGAAGAGTCAGAGGAATTCACCTTAGATTCTGAGGAAGACTATCTCACGAAGCTAAGTGTAGAATTCTAAAAAATGTATGAAATTAAAAATGCAATTGTTGGGGAAAATGCTTCTCTGAAACTCAAAATTACAGACTTGACCGAGGAAGTCGGAAGACTAAGGTCTAAAAGTGAAGATTTTTCAAAGCTTAAGGCAAAATTCTCCGAATTATTGACAAATTTTCATAATCTAGAAAAGGAGAACCTTACTCTGAAAAATAGACCCCAAGAAAGATGCATTTGCAATTACACATCCAGCAAGGCAGTACTCAATGCCATTGTCAGCTAACAGAGAAATCACAATGATCGCTCTGGTTTAGGCCTTGGATATTCGAATAGAGCAACCACATCTAAGGAGAAACCAATTCAATTCGTTTCTGCTGGATTGATAAATGCTGAAAAGGAGAAATGATTTGTTATTGCTGAATCATCTACTGCTAAGCCAAGTGCTGAGCAAAAGAATGAACGTTCGCAGAATACGCCTGCGAGATCTCAGCAGAGGTCTCCGGCAGAGACTGCTAAGTATTCGTTTGCTAGACCTCAGCAGAAGCATAAGTCAGAATCTGCTAAGCATACTACTCATGAACCTCAGCAGAGGAACTCAAGAGTGAATGCTATGCACAAGTCTACTAAACCTCAGCAGAGGAACAACAGAACAAATACTAAGTATATGTCAGCTGAACCTCAGCGAAATTCAAGAGCATATACTAGTTCGTATTCAGCAAAACCAAGATATGCTGAGCGTTATGTTCCAAACGCAAGAACAACTAAACCTACCTTTCACCACATAATGCAATATCGGTATAATACTGAAAGGTCGATATATCATGAAAATGCACTACATAGGAGGAACACCTATGTAAGACCCGAGCCCAATTCGTTTGTATTTTCAAGGGCAAGGAAGGTCAAACACACTACTACACCAAGCTATAAACATGTCAAACATGTTAAGCCAAAGGTTGAAGCAAGGGTAAATGGTGAAATCAAGAAGAACATCTTGAAAATCACTAAAATGTGGGTTCCAAAAGGAACAATGATCACCGCTAATCCGGCAGAACCCGACGCTAAACGGGTACCTAAATCAACTTAATCATTTATGTTGCAGGAACAGGATCCAAAAACTCATATTACTTCAAATATATCAAACGAATGGATCCTTGATAGCGGATGTTCAGCACACATGACAGGAAATGAGAATCTGTTCTCCGACTTGCAAAAATTTCTATATGGATCAAGAGTCAAGTTTGGAGATAACAGCAAAGGCAAAGTTGTGGGAAGAGGATGCATAGAGAGCAATGGGCTGAGGATAGTCAATGTCGCCCTCGTCTCCAACCTTAAACACAACCTGCTAAGCATTAGCCAACTTTGCGAAAATGGGTACACTGTCTCATTTGTCAATACAGGTTGCACTATTGCTGACAATGTTACAGGGGAAGTGAAACTTCGAGGCATCCGCAAGGGTGGTCTATATGTTGTTGACTGGGAAAGTGGTCAGCAACATTCTTACTTCCTGACCCTGAACAAAGAAGAGACTACATGGCTATGGCACAAGAGGTTCAATTATTTAAATTTCAAAACTATTAATTACCTTGCCAAAAATAAGCTTGTTGTAGGTCTACCCAATGAGACTTTTCGCAAGGAAGGAATATGCAAAGCTTGCCAACAAGGGAAGCAGACCAAATCATCCTTTAAGACAAATCCTGAGAAAGAAACATCACAAAGGATACTAGAATTACTTCATATGGATCTCTTTGGTCCCGTCACTCCACCCACTGTAAGTAAACGTTTATATACACTTGTGGTGGTTGATGATATTTTCCAGGTACACATGGGTACGTCTATTAAAGACCAAGGATGAGGTGAAACTTATCCTACCAGAACTAATCCTCAAAGAGCAAAACAGTAAAGAAGTTACTGTAAAAAGAATTCGCTCTGACAATGGAACAGAGTTCTGTAATGGAGTGCTAATGGATTTCTGTGCTGAAGCTGGAATATCACACGAAAGATCCACAGCTAGAACTCCTCAGCAGAATGGTTTAGTAGAAAGAAGGAATCGGACGTTGAAGGAAGTCGTTCGTTCGATGTTAGCTGATTCCCAACTACCTGCTAAGTACTGGGGGGAAGCTGTTATGACTGCATGTTATACACATAATAGAAGTGCTATTAATAGCAGATTCAATCAAACTCCCTACGAAGTGTACAATGGTCGTAAGTGATGGATTTATATACTGAAAGCATTATGATTGGTATATTATGTACAAGGTTTATTGGTTAATATACTGGTAATCATAATTGTTGTATGTTCATCTCCTGTCTGAATTAACAAACATGTGTCGCAAACACAATTATCCTCTTATCTCGTCGATAGGGAGATCATACGGTGTGTAGAAGATCATGGAAGATCGTATGGATCGTTTGACCTAGCGAGATATAAATAGTCATCACAGCTGAGACAGTTCCAGGATAAACTGTCGGTGTAGGCTGCAGCATATGCGGATAAGCATCTTATCTTGGATGTCTTGGTATGCTGGTTTGGGGCACACATTGATGAGGACCTAAGTCGAGATCGATTCTTTTATCTGACATTAAAAGAATCTAGATCTCTATGACTCGATGGAATCTTAAGCCTATATGAGGATACAAAAGTGTACATATATTGTAAATCACTTTGAGTTGTAGAGAAGGTTCTAGTTGAACATGTACATCTGCAGTCTTGGGTGATATCAATTTGTGTATGACTGTCTGGTATCAGAACTAGGTAACCACATCCAGTATAGGATGGTGACATTCCCTGAACAGCTCAAAAGGTTCGTTATGCTAAAGTCCTGCAGGCTGATTAAGTTCAAGCATAAGTGAAAAGGTTTGAGTGGATTGATTCAGGAATTAAAGTTTTTAATTAATTAAATAGATTGTCAGAGCTTAAATTAATTAACGAATGTCTGTAACGTTAAATGTGGGGATAAACCGAGTCCAATGCAACCCGTTCCTCAAAACGTGGTAGCAAATAGGTAGGACAGTATTGATTCTCTGGTGGCATGAATCAGTATTAATTAATTAATTATATTCTGGGTTGAATATGGGAATTAATTAATTGATAAGCCTTATTTGCTATTTGCATTCTGGTCCCTGGTCTGGCCCATGATAACTCAAGCCCAATAGGAGCCTAGAATTTCTTATAAATAGGCCTCAGTTCCTCAGATCTCAACACACCTACACCACACAAGATCATAAGTTGCACACAGCAAACCAGTATTTGGGAGCTGTAAGTGATCGACTAAGATCTGAGAACGAAGAGGAAATTCTGCTTCTCAACCGGGCAGGGGATCTGATAGACAATCTTCACCAGATTTTCAGATCGAGTTGGGATACAGATCTGAAGATCAGATCAGGAGGATTTTTCTTCTTCTCTCTCCTCTTATTTTCGAAAATATTTACTTATTTTCTATAGTTTAATTTCCTCAATCTGTTAGGAAATTAAATCTTGGTGCGTGGGAAAGATCAAAGGGCATCTCCGCGCACGCGTTCTTCAGAGTTCATCGATCCAGGTATTCCGCATAACCTTCTTATGCATAATAATATAGGAGCATGCTAGGATTGTTCATATGCATAGCAATTTATTTTTGATATTCCAATTAACGATCCTTGGCAAACGGACTTCGTGATTCAGTTCACGAATCCCTTCAGTAAGCCCTCTATAACTCATCTCCGTGCATTCGGTTCCACATGTTATATTCACAATAACGAAAAATCTAAACTCAATACTTTCTCGCCTAAGTCAGACGAGGGTGTACTTCTTAGTTATGGACGCCCCACTCACAAAGGTTATAGAGTACTAAATAAGACTACCGGTATTGTGGAAATAACATGCAATGTTATTTTTGATGAGTCTACTTTAGTGCGCAGAGAAAACAAAAGAAAAGAGGATAGCAATCATGAGACTGATGATGTCAATGATCATAAAATTTTAAATTCTTTTGAAAATATGCGTATTGATCCGACTAAGTCTATGAATGACTGCAATCCAAATCAGACGCACTCAGCAGGGGACCAAATTGCTGACCAGGCCGGTGATGCAAGTGATCATGCTGAGGCCACACCTACCAACATTCTTGTTGACTCAGACATTCTAGAAGTGCTTAATGATGAAGAAGAGGAGACATCAAGGAATATTCCCCTTGGGGAAGGCATGGCTACTCATGAACATCTTGGCAGAGGCGCTGCTGAGATTCCAGTTGCTGAAAGAGTTGCTGAAGAGAATCCCGTCCTAGAAAATCCCGCAGCAGTTATTCCAGTTGAAGTCAATCCAGATGCCGAGAACCAGGAGGGTGCTATGGAGAACAATGTACAAGAAGGAAATGTGGGCAGACTAACATGGTTGCGCGCCCATCCTCTTGAAGATATCATAGGAGATATCAATGACCCCATGATGACGAGACAAGGGAACGCTATGCTGGCTTGTTATATCTCCAGTGAAGAACCCAAAAAGGTCGAAGAGGATTAAATGGATCCGGATTGGATGAATGCTATGCATGAAGAACTTGCAGAATTCACACGGAACAATGTGTGGGAGCTGGTAGACAGACATGAACATCAAAGTGTTATTGGCACTAAATGGGTGTTCAAAAATAAGAAGGATGAGTGTGGTTTAGTTGTCAAAAATAAGGCGAGACTCGTAGCTAAAGGCTACAGGCAATGCGAAGGGATAGATTATGACGAAACGTTTGCTCCTGTAGCACGGCTGGAAGCCATTCGCATATTTCTTGCATACACTGCTTATCATGAGTTCGACGTGATGCAAATGGATGTAAAGAGTGCCTTTTTGAATGGTGAGCTCAAGGAAGAAGTCTACGTTGAGCAACCACCAGGATTTGAGCAGGGTAATCAAGTGCACAGGCTCAAGAAGGCTCTCTATGGATTGAAACAAGCACTGAGGGCTTGGTATGGAACTCTATCCAAATTTTTGCTGAAGAATGGTTTTCAGAAATGGAGGATTGATCAGACTCTCTTTCGCATTGAAGATGAAGGAAGTATTTTGCTGTTACAAATATACTTCGATGATATCATTTTTGGCTCAAAGAACCAAGAATTATGTGATAAATTCTCAAAGCTCATGACCAGCTATTTCCAAATGAGTATGATGGGAAAAATGTCTTATTTTCTTGGGCTGCAAGTTCAACAATCCAGCGAAGGAATTTTCATCCATCAGAAGAAGTATACTCGCGATTTAATTGCGAAATACTGTCAAGAAAAGACGAAGAGTCTAAGGATTCCTATAAGCACAACGTGTATTGCTACACTCGAGAAGGAAGGAGATGCTGTGAATCCAACTCTCTACAGAGGCATTATTGGTTCACTGCTATATCTCACCGCTAGCAGACCAGACATATCCTTCGCCGTCGGATTATGTGCTAGATATCATGCAAATCCTAAGAAGACACATCTAGACACTGCTAAGCGGATTGTGCGCTGCTTGAAGTGCACAGAAGGTCTAGGAATTTGGTATCCAAGAGAAGATAGTCTCGCTCTCAGTGGCTATTCGAATTCTATTTTTGGAGGATGCAAGATCGATAGAAAAAGCACGAGTGGTACGTGTCAATTTCTGGGACACAAACTCATTAGCTGGTTCAGCAAAAAGCAGCACTCTGTCGCTACATCAACTACTGAAGCAGAGTATGTAGCCGCTGCTAGCTGTTGCTCGCAAATCTTATGGATAAGGCAACAATTACAAGACTATGGGATTTCTCCCGAGTGTGTGCCTATTTACTGCGACAACAATAGCGCTATGTGCATTACTAAGAATCCGGTTCATCATTCCAGAACCAAACACATTGATATCCGACATCACTTCATTCGTGATCATCAGGAGAAGAAGGATATCGATGTCCGGTACATATGCACAGAAGACCATATAGCTGACATATTCACAAAACCGTTAGCCGAATCCAGATTCAAGGAGCTATGCATCAAGTTAGGTCTCATGGAGTTGGAAGAGACCTTGGATGAATGAAATGTCATTTTCATTCTTTCTGGACTACTTGGTTTTCGTGAAGATTCTAATCATATTATCTGGATGCTGATTTAAAATTGTTAATGAAATTATGTGCTAAAGTAGGGCACGTATTGCTATTATTGTTTCAAGAAGAAGCTGCTGAGCAGATGTCTCCACAAACTCAGCAGATAGACTACGCAGTGACAGTTGATATGATATAAACATTATTTACTGCCAGCACATGATTATTAAGGTGTATCGTGCGATCTCACTTTGAGGAAATGGCAAATGGGAGTTCAAAAGTTCATCATATGAAATTCAACAAAAAAAAAAGGATAACATCTGATTCATTAATATTTGACAAACGATGCTTACATCCAAAACAACAACAAAAGGAAATCTATTCGACAGATGGATAAAAGTCGGAGTCAAGAAGGCGAGATGGTCCCTCGGCTAGCTCAGGGAAGTTCTGCTCCATTAACCAGCTCAGCTGCATGCCATGAAGGAGAGGAACTGCTGGATAGAAACGGACGCAATCTCGGACATCCTTGAACACGAGGCCAACCCAATCAGCCTCAACAAGCTCTGCGTCCAAAGCCAACATGACTTGCCAGACCTCCTTCGTAAGGCAAAAGTCATTGGGATTCTCTCCTAGCAACATGTTGTTGGCGATATGGAACAACTCACGGTACTATCATTTGAGACCTGTTGCCGAAGGAGTTGGCGTGAACCTAAACCATGGAGAAAGGCGCCATTTCCTCCACGCAGTCCATTCTCATGCTGGCTCCATGGATCTGTATCCCATCACTGATACTGGACCTCGTGGAAGTCCAAAGTCCCGAGAGAAAGACTCTCGTGACCATCGAATCAGCCTCCCTCGGAAGGACCCGTATAAGGCGTCCTTCTCAGTCTTGCAATCTTTCAGAAACTCCCGAAGGAGATCTTCATGAAAGTGTTAAGGAGCAGTTGTCACGAATTGCTTCAGCCCTGTCCCAACAACCTTCGCCATGACCATGTCGGCCACGGCAGGACGGTCGTGATAGTAAAGACGAAGGACCGCTTCGTCAAGGATGTTGTTTCGGGTGATGTCGAGAATGTTACTCGGTGAACCCATGATCTTAATTCTTTTTAAGAAAAGAAGATTTTTTTTGTGATGTCCAAATAAGCGCCACAAGAAGCTCCTTTTATAGAACAAGGAAATCTCTCCGCAATTATGATTTCGTGGGAATCTTTAAAGGAACGTGATGATTCATCTTCTGAAATCTGAATCGTCGCAAGAAGAGAGAAAGTCGTGACGGCATGGGAAATCTAATCAGATCAATAGTGACGCTTGGCAGTCAGATCAACGTTTGGCTCGAGGAGACTATTATCTTTGGTGATCTCCTAAACTTTGACCGACTCTTGACACGTCGATGCATTTCTCAAAGGGTAACGTATTCAGGAGAGGAAAGCACTTGCCGGTTCGAATATGCTGAGTCATTTTTTTTGCCACATCACATTCGAGGAGAGGAGATAATATTTGGAGGGGAGAAGATATCCTTGAAAGCCAATCTGATTAGACCAGATGTGTACAGACGGCTGTATCAAGTTGGAACGTGCCACGTTAGATCACTCGAGTATTTCTTGAAAAACGAAAGATATCCTGCGTATCTCGAGTTTTCAAGACCGTTGATTTATCATCTCATCTGACATCAGATCCCCAACCGTCAGATCTCGTATCTAAAAGAATAGCAAGACTGCTAGATCTTTGAGCAATTGATTGCTGCTGAGCAGTCAGCAGATTGACGGGGTATGCTAAGTTAACCCATCTGCTAGGAAGCTAGCAAAACTGACTCAGCAAACTAATGAAGTTGATTTCTACTATTTTTTTAATTATTATCAATGCTCAGGCGTGTGGTTGATATTATGTGGTTTGTTAAGATCACAGAAGTTTGAACATGAGCATGAGAAATGAAAATTCTGTCATTTAATTATATACGTTCATCTACAGAAAATATTTATATGACAAGGAGAGATTACAGCTAAGGTGGCAAAGGCCTAAAAGGATAGAAATCTATCTCCCGAAGGTTCGAGGGAACTAGAATGAGATCCTGGAATCTCTGCTCTAGCAGCCAACTTAATGGCATCCCGTAGGGGAGAGGGAGATGTGGGAAGTTCTGGACACATCGCTGCACCCTTTGAAAGACGAAGGCCGCCCAGTCGGCCTCCGCCTGATCATCAATCGCCATCATGGATTTCCATATCTCGCGAGAGAAAATCATGTCATCAGGATTTTCCCCGACAATCATGCCATAGACAATCTCGAAGAGGACCTTGTACCGAGTTTGCAAGCGATATGCTGAGGGAGTTGGAGAGAAATCAAACTCAAGAGAAGCTCTCCACTTCATCCATGACGTCCACTCGGGGGCTATTTCATCGCTGCGATAATCCATGATGGAAATTGGACCCCTTGGCAGGCCGAACTCTGAAGCGAAGGTGCCAGCAGTCCACCTCACTAACTGGTTCCTGAAGACACCAACAATGGAGTCTCCAACGGCATCACTCGATCGAATGAAGTACCGAAGATGTTCCCTCTGGAACGTAAGCGGAGTAAGGGACACAAATCTGGCCAAACCGCTGGCATGAAGACTTGTCATTGTCATCTCAGCCACCTGGTAATCTGCTTCATACTTTTCATAAAAACCAGAATCACACAGGATTCTGTTTCTCGAAACAATGAGAGCATGGGCTGGTTCCATATTTGTTTTTGGAGAAAAGTTTTCTTTCGATTGAGAGAATGAGAAGAGAAGGCAATGTTCGCAAGAAGGCGTATCAAACAAATCTAAAGATCATGCTATTAATAGATTTACTTATGATTACTGCTCATCTCAGAATTCGAACGGTTACTCTGCTGAAGATTTTATTCAGACGCGGGAGATTGCTTTTCATAAAGAGGTGCATTTAATGCGCACCGACGGTGGCGACGAATTAGGTCGTGCCATGTCACCAGCACTCAAGTTCTGAAGAACGTGGGTACTCGCACGATTTGACTACTTACCCTAGCCGTCGATTGAGATTAAAAGGAGAACAATCCCAACCATTGAATTCTTTCCTTGTTCCGAAATCTTCTACCTATACACTAAACAAATTTCAAATCCACAACATTCTGAAACCCTTCATATCCCTTCTTCTCAAAAATCATCCGAAAATCCTTACTCTCTAAAAATCCCCAACCATGGCAACCAACCCTAACTCTCCAAATATCCAGATTCAAGACCCCAATCCCACAGAAAACCCAGAAAATCCTATCTCTTTTTCTCCATTCCAACAACCCACTTTCATCTATCCACCTCCGACAGACTCGCCACTGCATGTTCGTCATGCGCCCAGATTCACTGGGATAATAAAGAAAGAAGACATAGACAAGTCAGTGCCTTACAGCAAATTGGTATTTTTGGCTCGGAGGAAGTAGTTGTCAAATCATTCGTCGGAACAGAGGCGGTTGGCCCAAATCATGAAGGACAGGATCTTATACATGCCTCTCGCTACCAAACACATTCCAAAATAGATTTTGGATCTACTCGACTCAGAATTACTGGTAAAATATCTCTCCGTAGAACCAGTTCGATTTCATCCTCATATGGTTTCAGAATTCTATGCTAGGGCTGTTATACAAGAAGATAATAAATCCTTCAAAACTAGCATATATGGTAACATTGTGGAAGTTAGCGCAGACTTACTCTCAAGAATGTTCGGGCTTCGAAATTATGGGACCAAGATATCTCAATACAAGATCAATGATCTTGCGGAGATGGAGAGACGTTGGAACTTGTGGAGAAAGCCAGGAGGATTGAAGGACAAAAAAGGACAGGTGATTACTTTCAAAGTTGCTACACCGATCAATACTCTGTCTGAGGAATACAAGCTTCTTGCGGAGATAGTAATCAAGATGCTTCAGTGTGATGCTGGTTCCTACTCCGAACTATCTGCTAAGAAATATGCTTTGATGATGGCCCTAATCGACAATGTCAGAGGAAATTGGGCGGAATTCTTTTTCGAGCGATGGGCTGAACATGCTCGGAAGAATGATCACATGGCAGTAGACAGAACGTTCTCATCGAACGTAAATTTTGGGCTGAAGATCAGTAAATACTTAGAGAAGTTGTTCACCAATACGAAAGTTGATCGTGGTGAAAGTCTACTTCCTACAGATTACATCCCAGCAACACGGAAGGAGCCCAAGCCCGTGAATAGTCGAAACCCTTGGAAGTTGATAAGGAAGTCTAACGTGGACAAAGGCAAACCCACATCTCCTGAAGAGCCTGATGCATCCACTTTAGCTCCTCAAATCTTACAATCTGCTATTCCCATGTCTGCTGAAGAGATTGCTCTACTGCAAACAAACGCTGAGACAGAGCATTGCTTCAAAAATCTCGAGGAGATTGAGAAATTGGGGAATTTACCTGCTGATCAAATCAATGAGATAATGACCGCAAAGGATGCCGAACAGCTTCCACCTACTATTGGGGCGATGGCTATACCAATTCTAACGAAAAAGAGAACCAAAGTCACCCCTCCTGCACCTAAAGCGAAGAAGAAGACCAGGAGAAGGTTGGAGCTACTCTCTGAGAAGGAAGAATTAGAAAAGGCAGAAGAAGAAAAGAAGGCTGCTGAAGCCACCGCAAAGAATGTTGCTGACTCTACAGTAGAAAAGGAGTTTGCTAAAAACACAACAGAGGACACTGCTGATATTGATCCAGACTACATTCCCAGGTCTTCCAGAACCCTAGAAGAACGTACTCAGGGAGGAAGAAAAACTAAGTGACAGCGCGCAGCTGAACTGAAAAAGGCCGAAGAAAAGGAATATATGAAGTTCATTACTAAAATGACGTTCGAATGAAGAGACAAAACTTTCGAACGAATCAAGTCAGCCGCTGAAGAGTTTAAGGCTTGGAAGAGAGCCGCTCAACAGGCACCAATGGAAGAACAAGCTGCCAAGAAAGGGAAAGGCATCCAAGACAGAAGAATCACCGTCTCAATTCCCCCAGTCAGCAGTGAAGGAGCTATCATATCCTCACAAGATGCTATGTCAGATGAAGAGCTTGACAAGGAAATTCACGAAGGCAGATTCAGTGAAGTTAAGTCAATTGTGGCTTTAGACAGCAGTTCAGATGAGGAAACTTCTTTTCAAGACTTATCCAGGAGATTACCAGGAAATCCAGAAGCAGGACCTTCTGGAATTGAAGAAAGGGAAAGTGATGATAGAAATGAAGCTGCTGAGCAGATTGAACACATGGAGGGTGGCTCATCTGCTGCGCATGTAGTTTGCCAATCACAGATTGCTGAGCAAGACACACAATCTCCACAGACTGCTGTCGAAGAATCGTCTACTAGATGTGAGGAAGTGATTCCTAAAGAAGTTCCTCACACAGAAGATCTTCCTAATGTCATCTCTGACAAAGAATCCACAGGCATATATGATGCTAAAACTCTGACGTTAATCTCTTCAAAAGGCATGGATCCACTTCGATTATCATTCACGAGAAGTAAAGCAAATCCTGAAATTTGATTTGCTAGGTCAAGAAATTGATAAATTCGTGTCCCTGATGGTTGAGGAGGACATAAAAGGTGTATTTGCTGGAGTATTGAATGAAGATACTCCTGAAGGGAAGATATTGGGAGAAGAGTTCAGACGATGGAAAAAGCTCATGAACTTGGTATGGAGGAAAGAGAGATAATGATGGCTTGGAAAGGGTCGAAATTCTGGAGGCATGAAGAGTTGTGGGCAAACGAATGGATGGATCAATCTCCTTGCACAAAGCAATACTCTGATAAGGCTGTCAGCGAAATGCTTCAATTAATTGAGGCTCATCGGAGAACGTCCTCTCCTCGTTCTCTGCCAAAATCAACTTTTCCTCCCGACGAATTAACTGTTGGACACATACAACTCTCAAGACGACAAGCCGAAGCTGCTGCCGCATACAATAAACGCCAAGCAGAACTCCCTATGCTCGAAGAATTATTGCATCAAGCCCGGTTGGCTGCAACAGCAGAGTACAAAACTCAAACGTTCGAGATTGTCGCCTATGAGGACAGAGAGGAGGAATTGCAAGCCTACATGCTAGCATTCTCTATAGCAGAAGCACGAAAACTCGAGGAAGCTGAGAACGCTGCTGCTGAAGCAGAGTTTCAAAGAGGGATCGAGGAGGCAATACATTTGCTAGTCACCACTGATCAAAGAGCATTTGCTAACACAGATAGGACAGAAGTAGTCATGGAGGAAATTTCCACCTCCACTGCTAGGAGTCAAGCAGTCATTATTCCTACCACTTCATCCTTCCTTGGTACTCCGATTAGCACGCTCCATCTTCCAACATATCTAGACTTTGTTGTTCAAATGGTCGTTCAAAGTGATGTGTCAACTATATCTGAGAGAATGGTGATTGAAGCCACGGACAAAAGGAGGGAAATTTCTGTAGTCAAATCCAACGTTGATACCGTAACGGCCAGGGTGAGAACATCGAGTCCAACATTTCCTCTGTCAAAGAATCTGTGCAAGAAATAAAGACATATGTAGCAGAACATAAGCAGCAATTGGACAAGAAGGTTAATTCTTTTTCCCAGACTTTTGGATGCAATCAAAGAGGGGGAAGAAAGAAGGGTTGCTGAGGCTATAGAGAGGAAGAAAGCGAAGGAAGCAAGAGCCGCTGCAAAGGAAGAACAGAGGAGAGTTCTTGAAGAATTCAAACGGAAAGAAGCAGAGCTCAAACAAAAGGAAACAGAAGCGAAAATCAAGATGCTCGAAGAAGAGAATGAGCGTTTGGCCAAGGATCTGGAAACAAAAGCTGCTGAACGTGCATCTGCTAAGGAGCTTCTAGACAAATTCGTGGAGCTAGCCTCAAACAAATTCGATGAATTTGACAAGATGAAGAAACCTGCTCCAGACTCCTAAGCTCCTCCGTACCTCTCTGATATATTTTTTTTTGCTAGCTCTTACTTTGTCTCCGTCTAATCATTTTTCATTGTACTAGTAATTGATATATCATATGAATGAAAATTGATCAGACAGAGACAACCTCTCATTGTCAATCTCTGATTTTCACCGTGTGTCTTAAGTTGAAATACACTATTTGTGTATTCAACACATTTGAAAACATTTGGATTGAAAATTGAAAAGTAATATGTCTGCTATTTTTATTTGGGTGCTAGGATTCCTAGCATATTACCTTTGCAGCACTTACTTAGATGTCTAATCGATAAATATTTCCCAGCACTTGTTGAGGGGGAATTTCAATTTTTTTTGTGTTAGTTAGTTGCTTTAACTAAGGTGGATCAACTCTGTGTTAGATTGATAGGATAACATATCGTTTGTAAGCACAAACTTTCTTCCTCTTAGCTTCAGCAAATGATAGTAAGCTTTGATCGCACCAAAAAGGGGAAAATTGTTGGGAAATTATTCCTAAAATCTTCCTTAAAATTTATTTGTAAAAAGGTTTTGTTGGATCAAACCTTAGCATTTGGTCGATCATTTGCTGAATTCTAGATAGTCTAGCATACCTTGTAAAGTCCTGTATAGGCTATAAATTGAGTTGTAATAGATTAGCCTGCTGGAGGATTCCTAGCAGATACGGAAGGACAGCGTCTGCTAGAAGACATGCGCTATTCCTAGCAGATACCGAAGGACAGCGTTTGCTAGAAGACTTACGCAATTCCTAGCAGATACCGAAGGACAGCGTCTGCTAGAAGACATGTGTTAGCAGAATGCTAAGGTTTTAGCATTTGCTAATAAAACCTGAAGGATGCTAGCAGAATAGAAGTCAAAAGTTTGAGTGTCAACGAAAATATTCAGCAAATCAAGACAAATAGCAGATCGCTGATGACCATTAGCAGAGCAGAATGTCGAAGGCTGAAGCCTTACTGCCGTTCTGACAAAAAGTACACACAAAGGACGAGACTTTCCCGAAGTAGCTCGGAAAGTACTGATCGAGAACAAAAAGCGACTGAACAAGTCTTATCACTCTCGGACAAAAGAAACGTTGTGTCTAATGGATATGGAGATTCAAAGATTTGAATCTCCACCTATAAAAGGAAGGTCCAAAAGAGAGAATCGATTACTACTACTGCTTTTCTCACTTCAGACATTCACGAACACTCAATCAAGAGATTCCTTTAACAAAGTGAACAAAGTAAAAGTAGTCAGTTGAGAGCCTTGTGAAAGAATATTAAAAGCTCTCAACAACCAGAAGTGTCGTTCATTGATTTACTGACACTCCATTGAAGATATTCTTGATTGCATTCAAGAATTCTCAATCATTTGGGATTCCTTTCTTTTCAGAAAGAATCTAACAGTCGAACACCTGAAAAGATCTAGACTAAGACGGGCACTTAGCCGTATTCAAGGAAAGTCATGAAGTGACTATAAAACTTCCAAATCAGGCAAGGCAGGAGTTTCGAAGGTGTGCCCTTGACCCAGCCGAACCAACATCTGAGGAGTTCAGGTTATCGGAGGATAGCTGTCAAGTAGCCAGGCCGAAAGCTCACTGCCTACTTAACTGTAAAAGGTGAATCCTTGTAATCTGTATACTTACTTAGTGAATTCTTAGCGTATCGGCTAAGGTGTGGATGTAGATCTTTTTTGGATCGAACCACTATAAATATTGTGTTCTTTTATTGTTACATTGCTCATAAGATTTGAAACCTAGCTATCATATTGCTAGTGTATAACTGTGAAGAAACTTAATCTATCTCCGAGCTTAACTAATCTTGAAAGGAAAAACATAAAGTGTAAGTGACGATTTATTATTCCGCTGCATTTCGTGAGTTTATATAACACGACGACTCTGATAGTTAAGAACCAACATAAGTTGCTTCAGCAAAAAGCAACATTCCGCTGCAACGTCAACGACAGAAGCTGAGTATGTAGCAGCAGCAAGTTGCTATACACAAGTGTTGTGGATCAAAAAACAGCTTCAAGACTATGAAGTCAGCACTGGTTGCATTCCTATATACTACGACAACTACAGTGCGATGTGCATAACAAAGAATCTCGTGCATCATTCAGGAACAAAGTACATCGATATCAGACATCACTTCATTCGTGACCATATAGAGAAAAATGATATCTCCGTGCATTACATCATAATAGAAGACCAATTAGCAGACATAATCATCAAACCTCTAGTAGAGAACAGATTCAAGGAGCTTTGTCTCAAGCTCGGTGATAAGCTCGTTATTTCACTCACTTATCTATATTATTTTTATATTATTTTATGTATTTTTATTGAGTTTATATATATATTTTATGCATGATGTCAGTATTAGGTGGTTTTAGGTGTGTTTTGATGTTTATGCAGGTTTTTAGGCCTAAACTCACGAGAAAACCGTTCCGAAAGTAGTGACATGTAAGAGTAGCAGTGAAGAGTTTTTCCACAATAGGAATTCGGACTATTGGCGCATGCCAATGGATGATGCTTTGAGTTAGCTCTCCAACGCAATTGGAATCGGGTCAATCGGAGTTCGGATGAGGAAGTTATGGCCAAAACCGTGAGACCGCGCAGGAAGGGCTGAGTCAATATTTCCACGTCGATCGACGGGGATGCTGCGTCGATCGACGCAGACCTCCTGGCGCGGGAAATTGGCTGAATTCGAGATTTTTCATATCTTTAGCCCTAGATTTGATATGATACACCTCCACCTCTATAAATCACCTTGTAAAATCCAGTTTTAAGCATGTTTTATTCCAGATTTCAGATTTTGAAGGATTCAAAGAGTTTTAGAGTTTATGTTTGAAGATAGAGTTTTGTGGGAAGACATTCCAACCCAAGTTTTTATGCAATTCAGGTTTTACCTTTCTATGATGAATATTACTCTGAATATGTGTAACTAATCTCTTTCTCAGATTCTAGGGTTTCGAACTATCAATGTATACATGTTGTGATTAATTGAATTATTTTTCCTTTCCCTTCGTAGTTTGTGAGATCTGTGTTTATTCATAATCTTGAGTTTGTTGGCCACATCTTAGGATTATCTAGTTGATTACTTGAGACGTAACTGTGATAGTTTTCAATGGAAATAGATTTTCACAATATAATCTGATTTCTTGTCGTAATTGAAGGAGATTGATTGTAGGAATAAATCTGTAGATCTTTGGAATTAGTTAATTTATCTTGAGACCGAGCGGAGATAGGTAATTAATTAATCTACTTTATGAATTGTCAAACAAAGAAGTTCAAAATATTTTTCTGATGTTTCACTACGAAGAGGAATTAAAATTGGGAATTAATCAATTCGTTCATCCATGTCATACTTGATAGGTAGATATCCCTAGAATCTGTGCTTCTCTTATTTGACTTCAAAAGCTTTTTAATTTCCTGTTTAATTTTCATTAGCAAGTACTGCGATTTCCAAAAGAACCAAAACTTTTTATCTGATTTTCCTAACCAGTATTTTCAAGAACGTCTGATTTAGTATTTAGGATTTTTCGTTGTTTCATTCCACTGGATCGATAATCTTAGGGTTTACAAATTTATTTGCCACTATTTCTATAATTATTCTGTAGAAATTACAATGATCAAATTGATGCCGTTGCCGGGGAGTGAACAGAATTAATCTTACTATTAAATCTGTGATTGAAATACTGAGTTAGGCTGTAATTTTTATGTAAGTTTCACAGAATTTTCGTATTTTCTGAAATTTTTCTCGCTTTTTCGTATTCCACGTCGATCAACATTATCCCTCGTCGATCGACGAAGTTGCTTTCCTTTAGTCGATCGACGCCACTTCTTGTCGATCGACGCCGTGTTATTTTTTTCAGAATTTCAGTTGTTTATTTCAGTTCGTTTCTTTTATTTTCCAGTTTTACCTCACTACCTCCTTTGCTGTACAGGTAGTGCATGAGTACAAGAGCCAGAGGAAAGGACCCGGTGTATTACTACCCGGACATTGAAGCTACTTGCAGAAAGATCCGTAGGAATAAGCGTGCTCAGGAAAGCTCAAATAATCACACAATGGAAGATAACGTACCACCGCCTCCACCAGTGCTAACTGCAGAGGAGCAGGCTGTGCTTCTCCAAGAAGTCCAAGCTATGAGGGCACAAATCCAACAATACCATCTGGAAAGAGACCTCGAGGGGAACAATCCGAATGGAAGGGATCTTCGACATAACCCACTGTTTGAGGACAAGCCCGACGATGAAGAGGACGACAATCAGGATCCTCCAGAGGAATCCGACGATGAGGAAGAAGAGGAAGCCATGCAGAACCGGTACAAACCTCGATTCAGGGAGACAGACTTCAGGATTAGCATCAATGCAAACAATTTTCAGCTGAAGACCGAATTGGTGCAGATGGTGCAACAAAATCAATTCGGAGGAAGGGCTACTGAGGACCCTTATGCACATCTGGATAAGTTCCTGATGCTCTGCAACACTATCAAGATTGGAGGAGTCAGCAAGAGTGCCATCCGAATGCGTCTGTTCGCATTCTCTCTGAGGGATAAGGCACAGTCATGGTTCACCGCACTGGACAAAGGAAGCATAAGCACATGGACTGAATTGAGGAATGAATTCCTGGAAAACTTCTTCCCTCCGAATGTCATCAGGCAGAGAAGGAAAGAAATCATCAGGTTCGCTCAAACGCCTGACGAGAGCTTCAGTGAGACGTGGGATCGATTCAAGGAGTTTCTAAGAGCCTGTCCCGGACATGGTTTTCCGCCGGAGAACAAGCTGAGGCGTTTTATGAAGGGCTCAATGATAAGACAACCAAATTGGAGGACACCACACTAGGAGACACAATCATGACGAAAAGTGGAAAGAAGGCCATGGAATTCTTCCAAAAGATGGCCAACAACACTCAACGGTGGTCCTCAAGCCGAACTCGGCCTGTGATGGTGGTCGAGAAGGAGAAAGTGGTGGAGAAAGTTGCCGAACAACCTGATTTGGCAGCCGAGCTGAAAAAGTTGAGGGAAGACTTCGCTGCACTGAAGCAGGAGAAAACAGTTGCTGCAGTGGAGCCAGTGCAAGCTCCTTCTAAGGGGGAATGTTCCGCTGTAAATTTCATTCAAAGGGGCGGTTATCAAGACAACTACCGTGGAGGATATCAGCAACACAACCAGCCCTACACTTTCAATCACGCGAGGAACCATCCTGGATTTTCCTACGCAAACCCCCAAGCAGCTGAGCAACCACCACCTGGGTTTGCAGTGCAAGATGGAGAAATAGTGGAGAAGAAGAAGCCAAATCTCGACCAAGTTTATAGAAGGCTCTACTGATACTGTAGCCAAGTTGAAGCAAGAAATTGCAGCCGTGGATACCAAGGTGGACCGAGTCGAGAAACACGTACAGATCATAGAGACTCAGGTCAATCAGATTACCAAAGCCCTCGAAGCCCAGCACAAACCCAGGCAATCGCCTAGCAACACTCAGATGAACCCCAAGAACCAGAATCAGAGGAACCAAGTGAATGCCATCACTCTAAGAGGGGAAAATCCTATGAAGGGCCAAAGCAAGCAGGGACAGACACCCGAGATGAAGGAGAAGCCGAGAAAGAAAAAGAAGCTGTCGTTGACGCAGCCCCATCGATCGACGGAGGATTGCCATCGATCGACGCCAATCCAAAGGCCACATCGATCAACGAGACCTCACGTCGATCGACGCCCACTCCTGTCGAGCTACCTATGTATAAGCCTCCCCTGCCGTTCCCGCAGCGTTTTGCTAAAGCAAAGATGAACGAGAGGTATGCACGCTTCTTGGAGAACATGAAGAAGGTGCAAATCAACATTCCGCTGGTAGAAGCATTGCGTGAGATGCCCGGGTACATCAAGTTTCTGAAGGACATGGTCTCTAAGAAAAGACCCTTCATGGAGCACGAGAGGGTCAACTTGTTCGAGGAATGCAGCGCGATTATCCAAACGAAGATGACGTTGAAGAGAGAGGACCCGGGATCCTTCACGATCCCCTGCGTCATTGGAGGAGAGACCTTTGGGAAGGTCCTTTGCGATTCCGGCGCATCCATAAACTTGATGCCGCTGTCAATCTTCAAGCGGTTGAAGATCGGAAGCATCAAGCCCACAACGATCTCACTTCAGATGGTCGATCGATCAGTCACTTACCCGAAAGGCATCGTGGAAGACGTGTTGGTGAAGGTAAAAGATTTTATTATTCCAGCCGACTTTGTGGTGCATGATATGGAGGAGGATCGAAACATTCCTCTGATCCTAGGAAGACCATTCCTGAAGACCGGAGGGGCATTGATCGACATTCAAGATGGCAAACTGACGTTCCGAGTTAATGATGAGTCGGTCACCTTCCCCATCTACAAAGCAGTGCAGAAACGTAATGAAGGGAGTTACCAGGAGGAGTGTCACATGATCAAATGTTCAAATCCGGTGATTTCCTCTCCATTTCCTTCTCTTAAAACTGATTCGGACTTTCTGGAGAACCGCTTACAACATTCTTTGTTTTTGTCTTCAGATTTGGAGAAGGCGGACGATGAGCTCGTGGATCGGGTGATGAAGCTGGATGTATCCGAGGGGATAACACATTAAAAAGAGAACAAACAAAAGCGGTTGTCAAGCCGATGCAGCCAGAAAAAGAAAAGAAAACGTGGAAAAGCACCCACGTCGATCGACGAAGGAGCCTCATCGATCGACGCAGCCTTAGGATCCTCGTCGATCGACTCTACATTCACGTTGATCGACGCACGACGGAAGAAAGAGATAGAGTTTTCATCAGCGCGACGTAGAAAAGGGATTGCGGCGGTTTCACTCATGTCAACCGACGCAAATCGGGGAAAACTGCAATCTAACTCTGATCCGCTGGTTCTGAAACTCAAGATGCTTCCGGCATACCTTAGGTATGGGAAGTTGGACAAATTACTACGAGTTCTAAGGAAGTACAAGTCCGCCACTGGGGGGACATTGAAAGACACCAAGAAACGGGGGATGCCAGTTATCAAGAACAAAGATGGAAAGGAGGTCGCGAAAGAACCTGCCTGGACCCGACCTCTCTGATGGTGATTGAAGACTCCGGGGGATAAAAAAGTTGATGTCTGAGATCAACTACCAGGTATCGTTCCCTCTCTAGTCTGATTTTCAAACTTATTCCACTCTTTGAGTTGGAAATAAGTTTGGGGGGATGTGGACAAGAGTTGGAACGTCCTATCTTTTATTTATTATGCTTTCCGTCTTTAAATTTTATTTATTATTCTTTCCGTCTTTAAATTTTATTTTCGGCTTTTGTTTTTAATTTTTCGTATTTTTATGCTATTTTGTGGGGAAATTTTTTGAGTTTTGAGATAACCTGAATGAGATTGTGAGATTAGAATTGATTGAAGGTTGAGTATTGAATTGATTGAGATTGCGGTTAGATGCCTATGAATGTAGAATACCGCATGATATGACTGATTTGACACTTATACTTGCATGCTGATTGAGCTGATTTGAAATTGACTGTGGAAGAAAATTTTTGAATCCTTGTGTGAGAAATTGAGCCTTTCTTTTGTTTGATGTGAGATTCACATGTGTGTTTTTATTTCTCTAGAACTTGCCTATTTTGTGTGTTGAGACTGCATAGTGTGCACAAGTTAAGAAAATGATCTTAGGCCATCTTTGTTAGCCCCATTTCCTTAAACACTGTCCCTTCACATTAAATTTTTCCCTAGTTAGCCACTTTGAGCCTGTACAATTTTTCTTTCCTTGTCTATGAGATTAAGAAAAGTATTGTCTCACTCATGTCTTGAGTTGTGGTATGTATGGGGTTGATTGGTGAATTGGTGATAAGATATGATAAATTAGTGGTGAAAAGATATGTGAAAAAGAAGCTCAAAGAAATAATTAGAATTCTCATAAGCTCTCTGAAAAGAAAAGAATACAAAATTATCGAAAAAAAAAAAGCATAAGAGATTCGAAATGAGCTAGAAAAAAAAAAGGGGTTGTGTATTTGTTGATATATTTGAGGAGATGAGGTAGATGATGAATAGAAGGTGGTTTGGATTGATTAAGGAAGTACAACTTGATTGATTTTAGTCACTTGGCCATATTTTCCTACCTTTCACAAAAAGCCTACATTACAACCTAATGAAAGCCCTTTTTGATTCTAGACTTGTGTGCACATTCTAGCAGTGGAGATATTAGAAAATTTGCAAGCCTATGGTACAAATTTCTTCATACATGTTTTTGAGTGCTTTCATCTTTACCTTAAACACTTGAGAGTTGAGCGATACACTTCTTGTGAGTTCTTCCACGGTTGATGAATTTTCTGTCTCTTTCAAATTGTTTGTGGGTAGCGGATTCTTGGTTCTTGACTGTGATGAATCTTGTGAGGCATTGCACTTTAACCACTTGATCTTTTGATTTCTTTCTTGCCTATTGATTGAGGACAATCAAACGTTCAAGTTTGGGGGGTTTGATAAGCTCGTTATTTCACTCACTTATCTATATTATTTTTATATTATTTTATGTAGTTTTATTGATTTTATATATATATTTTATGCATGATGTCAGTATTAGGTGGTTTTAGGTGTGTTTTCATGTTTATGCAGGTTTTTAGGCCTAAACTCACGAGAAAACTGTTCCGAAAGCAGTGATGTGTAAGAGTAGCAGTGAAGAGTTTTTCCACAAGAGGATTTCGAGCTATTGGCGCATGGCAATGGATGATGCTTTGAGTTTTCTCTCCAACGCAACTGGAATCGGGTCAATCGGAGTTCGGATGAGGAAGTTATGGCCAAAACCGTGAGACCGCGCAGGAAGGGCTGAGTCAATATTTCCACGTCGATCGACGGGGATGCTGCGTCGATCGACGCGGACCTCCTGGCGCGGGAAATTGGCTGAATTCGAGATTTTTCATATCTTTAGCCCTAGATTTGATATGATACACCTCCACCTCTATAAATAACCTTGTAAAATCCAGTTTTAAGCATGTTTTATTCCAGATTTCAGATTTTGAGAGATTCAAAGAGTTTTAGAGTTTATGTTTGAAGATAGAGTTTTGTGGGAAGACATTCCAACCCAAGTTTTTATGCAATTCAGGTTTTATCTTTCTATGATAAATATTACTCTGAATATGTGTAACTAATCTCTTTCTCAGATTCTAGGGTTTCGAACTATCAATGTATACATGTTGTGATTAATTGAATTATTTTCCGTTTCCCTTCGTAGTTTGTGAGATCTGTGTTTATTCATAAGCTTGAGTTTGTTGGCCACATCTTAGGATTATCTAGTTGATTACTTGAGACGTAACTGTGATAGTTTTCAATGGAAAGAGATTTTCACAATATAATCTGATTTCTTGTCGTAACTAAAGGAGATTGATTGTAGGAATAAATCTGTAGATCTTTGGAGTTAGTTAATTTATCTTGAGACCGAGCGGAGATAGGTAATTAATTAATCTACTTTATGAATTTTCAAACAAAGAAGTTCATAATATTTTTCTGATGTTTCACTACGAAGAGGAATTAAAATTGGGAATTAATCAATTCATTCATCCATGTCATACATGATAGGTAGATATCCCTAGAATCTGTGCTTCTCTTATTTGACTTCAAAAGCTTTTTAATTTCCTGTTTAATTTTCATTAGCAAGTACTGCGATTTCCAAAACAACCAAAACTTTTTATCTGATTTTCCTAACCAGTATTTTCAAGAACGTCTGATTTAGCATTTAGGATTTTTCGTTGTTTCATTCCCCTGGATCGATAACCTTAGGGTTTACAAATTTATTTGCCACTATTTCTATAATTAATCTGTAGAAATTACAGTGATCACTCGGTCTATTAAAATTAGAGAGGTTATGGAAGAATGAGTCCACGCTCTCATACTTTTCTTTGTTTTCTGAAAGTATTGGAATTCTGTAGTTGTTTGGATTTCTTGGAGAAGATGCGAACTAATAGTGTGTCCAAGCTCATGCTCTTTAGGGAAATGCTGAAGTCTTACAACCGATTGCTGAGTCCCAGCACTCAGCAATCTAGATGATCAGGTATTGAAGAATATTGGTTCTAACAGATTAAGTCTGGAGATTACTGAATCCAAGCTATTAGCAAAAGTAAACGACTGTTGAATCAATATATGCTGAATCAATTTTGGAAAATTGATCAAGTAAGGTAACAAATATCGGGATACTCAACCGACGCAGAAATTAAGATCATCATCAATGACAAAGGGACGATTGATATTCGCTATCATTATCGGAGAGTTTGTTCAAGGCTCGAGACGATTCAATTTTTAAAATATCAGCTACTTGGAAAGTCATTGCGAAACTGTCGATTCCCAAGGCAGACGAAGTGATTGGTTGAACAAATCTCTAGGGCGGGTACTTCTATTTAAGGGACGGTTATCTTTCCTAGGAGATTTATATTCATAATCTTTGAAACCTAGATCTATCACATGCCCTTCATTCCCTTGGCTTGAAATCACGTTGCTCAAAGAAACCAGAAATGTCGTCCCTTACCATTTCACCAAAATACCTCAAAAATAGGTTCGAGCAACGTGACTTGGAAGTCTCCAAATTGAGAGGAAGAGTCGTAATCTTCACCAAGATCATATCTAAGAAGATTCTCTCAATTCTCGGTTCACCATTGACGATGAGATTTCTTATATTAAAAACGAACAGAGACGATCCATTTTGTCAGGCCATGACAGCTTTCTCGTTGGTGAGATATAAGCTTGTCAGGTGAGTCTGAGGATGGATAATCCTTAGTCACATGGATTGGGTAGCTCTTCTTCTTAGTACAAAGTGGTACACGCAGATGAGTATATCCAATTTCTTCCAATCTCTTCTTCAGAAATTTCATGTTGAAACCATGAAAGAAGAAGACGAGATCGAAGAAAGGCTTGTGGATGGAGTAGATGCAACTCAATAGCATCTTCTTGGCCTCTAAAGCTTTGACAGCCTGTCGGTGATGCGGATGATACCTAAATCAGGTACATTTGTATGGTACTAGACGTTGATAGGGGAAAGCTGCAGACTAAAGCAAGAGTCTGAGCAGATGGTGAGATCTACTGGTCTCGGACTTCTCAAATTCCTAGGAAGTCTGCAGATGGAGAAGGCTGTAGCCGATGAGATGTCTATGTACATAGCACGAGGAGGTAAAACATTGAGTGACAAGTTGACCTCTCTCAGCCAACAAGACATTGCTGCGCAAGTGGGGTGACTAGCAACAATGAGCTCGGGGAAAAGACCAGGAAGGAGCAAAATCTAGCAAAGGCGTTATTTGGAGAAGTCTGAAGACAAATTGATCATTATAAACTTGTAGCATTATACTTTGCGAAGTGTAACTCTTGTAAATAAATGATATCAATAAAATGATTGTTTTGATGACGATACTCTGTTGTCTAAAACAATATAACAACCTAAATAAAAATGCTAGATCATTAAACTACTTGTGTATATAGAATCCTATCCAAAATTCATATGATTTTCCCGGTAAAAGTTAGAAAAATATATAGGAAAATCAAAAAAAGATAGGAATTTCTCAAAGGTCTCCCTAACTTTAGTCGGATGCAGAGTGCTTGATAGCTGAAATGAAGAATTATTTCAAGCAAACTATTCTCTATTCACTGCTGAGTCCAAGCTCTCAGCAGATTGCCGACAATTACTTAGACTGAGCTCTCAGTAAAGACTCGAACTAAAAAAGATTCAAGGAATCAAAAGAGTTTAGAAGAACTTCTGAATCCAAGCTTTCATCAAATATCTGGTGTATGCTGAGTCAATACAGAAGGTCTAAGGAATGCTAAGATCACAGCAGAATCAAAGAATTGAATGCTGAGTCCAAGCTCTCAGCAAACTATGCGATATACAATATTCGAAAATAGAGGGGTATATCAGATAATTGTATGCTGAGTCCAAGATCTTAGTATAGGCCTTTCCAAATTGCTGGATACACTACTCTTAGCAAATGCACTTCTGCATGTTGATCAGCAAATAAGGGAGAGATAATCATTCCTAATCTCTCGAAAGGCGGGATTATCTAATGTAGGAAAAGCTGCAGAGTCCACAGTAATTGAAAAGGTGACTCTAGCTCAGGGCGGCGATGAATACTCATTAGACACATCAGCAACACACAAGATTCCTACTTTGTGGGACGTAGGGCGAACAGGCACCAACTGCCCAATCGTTGATTCATCCAGATCAGAAGGAGATATCCAACCCCAAATAGAAATGACGGTTACTAGGGATGGTATAAAGAAAGTTTGAAGAAACATCAATGGCGGAATCTTCCAACCATGCCAGTCCCCCTACTGAATCATCTAGATGACCTATTATACATAGAGAACCTCAAAAATCCCAACCAATGTTCACAGAAATCTTCAAGACAAAGGACATTGATGATTCAATTCCCTACTATCGTCTAGTTGCCATAAGTCTTGGTAAAACGCCTGGTAAACTCACCTACGAGCAGAATAGGACGGCTCAAGTCAAGAAAGACAAGATACTCTACGAGCTATTGTCTAGGAAGCACTACTTCGATAATCTCCTAAGCAGAATTGACTGGGAGAATCTGCTGAAGTATCTGTTTGTAAAACATCAGAAATTTCGTCCGCACATAGTTGTAGAATTTTTCGCTCGCGCAGTGGTTGATGGAAGTGAAGAGTTTTTCACTACAAGTGTTTTGGGCACGAAAATTGTTGTGAGCCCAGAGGCATTAGAACAAAAGTATGGACTACAAGGAGATGGAGAAGATGTACCCAACTACAAGTTTAACAACGAAGCCGAGATGCAGAATAGATTGCTGAGCTGGAAAACAGAAACCTTCAATGATCCATGGAAGATAGCAACACCCCTAAGGTCACTTGCAGAACCAATGAAGAGCCTAGCTCAGATTTTCATAAGGATGTTAGTAGGAGAGGTTGGTTCGCTTTCATAACTCAGTGCGAAGAAGTTTGATGTTATGATGGCAGTTGAATATCAAGTCCAAGGAAATTGGGCAAAGTTCATCTATACCAAGTGGCTAGCACATGTATACAAGAACAAGAACATGAAGACAGATCATACGTTCACCCAGGATGTGGGTTTCGGACTCAAGATCAGTCACTTTCTGGAAGGAATCATACCAGAGGGTAAGCGTGGTCGTGGTGAGAATCTATTACACTCCGACTACATACGGACCAGGAAATAGCGACCACCAAAGAACTACTAGGATCCCTTGATTCCGAAGGGAAAGAGTACTGGCAACCCAAATGATCCAGTCTTTGATGAAGGGGACCCCTACCAGGGACATGCTATCATGCCAACTGTTGTTCCATATACTGCAAAAGAAGTTGAGGAAGAAAGGAGGAAAGCAGAACAAGATGCCCTGTTTGAAGAATATGAAAGCTTGGTTGACATCACACAACTGGAAATCGACACAACACCCTGAGCCAACCATTTTGAAGAAGAGGCGCTCACAAAGAAGCCCTCAACAAAAGAGGAGAAAGCCAGCAGGTGATGAGGAGCACGCCAAGAAGAAGGGCAAGCATGACCAATTTCAAGGATCAACTGTGAAAGTTACTGTGTAAGAGGTAAACATTTTTCTACCGATTACCTATGTGATTCAGGAAAGTGAGGCAGAGCCCATTGAGACAGCCTCCAAAGATGCAAAGAGAATGCGTAAATTCCCCGATGAGGAGGAGTCATGGAAGAAGATTCGACAGCAGAAAGCACTCCAAAGGGCACACGAACAAAAGGGGATTGAGATGTTCAAGCTGCAAATGACTCTTGAGCAGAGGGATGCTTAGTACGAACAAGTCATTGCTAGCTACGCCGAGCACAATGCAAAGATTCAAGCTGGTGAAAAATCTGAACGCATCGCTAGATGGCACGTCGAGAAGGCACAAACCGCCAAAGGAAAAACCAAGGTTAGGTTTGGTGAAGAAAGGATTGACAATCCAGATGTTACGTCAGATGCCGATTTTGATAGAAGGCAAATAGAAGAAGCCGTTAAGGAATCCAGGAAGTCGCAGACTCCTGTGCAGGGGGAAAGGAGTTCTGCTACCCTTACCATTCATCCCGCCACCACTCAAGGGGGAAGCTTAAGTGCTTAGGTCAATACTTGGAGAGTTTTGTCACAGAATGCTGCGCAAGGAGGAAGTAGTTTGGTCGTTGAAGGAAGAACTAAGAGAGAACAACTGGCTTTGCAAGTAGAAAGCCAGATTGTTATGATTTTGGCAAAATTTGATTTAGTGAAGGATGGAACCCAAATCCCAATTGTTGAACAAGAAGACGAGGTAACAGATTAGGAGAATGTTGACCTCGATAAAGTAGAAGATGTGGTTACAGCACAACCCAAGGTAGATATACATGAAGGTGTTCAGCAAATCATCACTACAGCAGAGGAGATGAATGTTGATGGAAGCACTGCTGAAGAAACTCCAATGGAAGAAGAAGCCACTACGTCTGTGTGTGCTGAAGCCCAAGTACGAGCAAGGAACGAGGAATATCTACAAAACTTGGGAATACATCCATCTACCATTCCAGGATGGAACTCCAAAGCAGATACTACGTCTGTGCTGGAAGACACCATCGAGTCACTCTGACAAAGATGCATTACAATTTCTACCTCTCCCGCAGTGTCAGGTATATAATTTAGTGACATTCCTAGTTCTGATATTCAGGAGAATGCAGGAACTATGGGAGCTTCCACAGGAAGTGTGCTACTCGAAGATGGTGAATCCATATTCCGAGGAGAAACTCTAAGAGTGCCCATAGAAGGACTACGTGACAGGAACTTCAAAGCCAAAAGGATTGCTAAGTGGTGTCCTCCTATCATATTGAGAGATGAGAAGAATGATAATCTCATCTCATAGGAAAAAGATATTTGTATTTTTATTGAAGCCCAAGTTGCTGCCGAGGTTGAGAACTCATATCTTGCAAAATAATTGGGCGAGTCTTCTGATATTGATTGGATGAGAATAGAGTTCCAAAGATGGAGGTTTTTTTACTATGCCACTCATGAACTACATTACGAGGACCACATGATTATGATGGAGAGGACGGGTCTTAACTACTATTGAATTGAAGTGGAATGGGCAGACGATTAGATGGATAAGAAATACAAAAGATAGTATACGGAGAAGCAGGTTGCTTCCAGATTGAAGAAGATTAAGGCACACAGAACACACACTGGAGATCGCTCATTGCCACCATCCGAGTATGCTGCTTAGGATTCTCCACCATTTACTCTGCACTTCAAATCTCTAGCCACGAGAAAACAGATGGCCGCAGCTGCAGAGCTAAAAGCGAAGATAGCAGAAGAACAAGCCTCACGAAAGAGAGAAGAGGATAGGAGGAAGATTTTGGAGTTCAAGGATAAAATCTTTACTCAACTGACCAACAAGTTATCCAAAATGGATAGCTTTAGGCCTCCTTCTCCCATCTTTACTGAAGAAGTAGAAACTAGGGAGATTGACCCACAGTAGCTCATGCTGATCTACCATCCACTTCAATCATGCACTGCCTACCGCTACCCGTTTGCCTACTGCCCAGAATCAAATAGTGTTATCCGAGGAAGCCCAAGTCAGAAATTAGATTGCCAAGGTGAAGGACGAAATTCGCGCTACTATGCAAGACGACCTTAAGACCTTCTCCACAAGTCTTTTTGCTACGATCACAGAGGAGGGTTAAGAGAAGAGATTTGCAGAGGAGGAAAAAAGATGAAAGGAACAAGAAGACAGATTTCGTTGCCTCGAAGCTCGAAGAAAACTAGAAGAAGACAATGAGAAGTTGTTTCTAGCAACTTAGTATCGAGTCAAATGTAAAAGTCCTGTATAGGCCTTAAATACTCGAGTTATAATAGGACTTGAAAAGAAGAATCAAGAATGCTGAGGGAATTAGCAGACTTGATGATTGCTGAGGATTGTTGAAGAAGCCAGTAAAGGCTAGCAAATACGGAGAAATGTTGAACGCACTAAAGAATGCTGAAGAAGTAACTCCAGTATAATTCGAAGATCTTAGCGAACACTTCTGAGATGCCAGCCATATGCCAACCACCAGCAAACGCTCAACAACAATCAAGAGAAGCATATTAGCCATAAATCAGAAGCATATTCTAGAAAAGAATCTAGCAGTCACGTTGCTGTGCAAGCATGATTCTTACGGGCATCGCCAACTAAAGGATAGGTTCTGGGAAGAACTATAAAACTCCCAACAGTCGGCGTCCAAGGAGAAGGGAGGTTTGTCCTCACTCTACGGAGCGACAAGGTGAAGATTGAAGCCTGACTTACTCAATCATTTAGTGAATTTTCAGCCGGAGGACTGAAGAGTGGACGTAGAATATATGTTCAAACCAACATAAATCCTTGTGTCCTTATTGCTTTATTTCATTATATTGCATGTGTGTACATTTAAAACTCAACACATCAAGTGATTTTGTATAAATTGTAATTGATCTAACAAATATTGAAGCTAAAATACGTTTGATAAATGCATGCTAACTCGATACCCTAGCAAGATAAGTGCAAGATCGTATTAATACATCCGCAGCATATATAAACACTTTGATCGGGGACTAATAGTCCATTTTTGGGGATCAACTCAGATGACTCTCCCACGAACATGTACCTTTCCGGCTGCCGAACAACCCTCCCACTGCGACGAGGCATCGGAGCCGTGTCTGTAATTAGCACAGGACTCGTTGGTCCCATTCCTTGCACTGATGGTAGTGTTGGTATTCCCTCACCTATTCTAGGTGGATTTACCAATACACTGGGCTTCCATGATTGAATTGCTCTATTATCTCCAAGCTAGTGGAGAATGATTTCACTCTTGGATTTGTGGGTTCTTACATATTCGTCCTCCAAGAATCTCGCATTGGTACTGACAATGACTTTCTGACTCTCTGGACAATAAAAGTAACCACCTTTTGTTAACTAGGGATATCCTACATACAACATCAACTTACACCTACTCCTAACATATCAGGTTCCTTTGTCAGCACATACGTTGTACAACCCCAAACCGTCATTATGGTCAAACTTGGCCTTCGCCCATACAAAACTCTCAGAGGCATTTTGGAACTGATTTAGAAGGTTCCAGCTTAAGCAAATAGGCTGCTGTCTCCATGGCTTATCCCCAAAATGAAATCGGCAAGCTTGCACAACTCATCATGGACCTAACCATTTCCAAAAGATTCCTATTTGTCCTTTTTGCTACACCATTTAGTTGAGGGGTTCTGGTGAAGTCCACTGGGATGTAATACCATTGTCTGATAGATACTGCAAGAACTCGTTATTGAGGTATTTCCCACCACAATCCGATGGTAGTGTCTTGGTAGTCTTTCTTAGCTTCTTTTCTACTTCTATCGAGAACTCTTTGAATTTATCAAAACATTCAGACTTGTAGCAAAACAAATAGACATTTCAAAACCTTGAGTAATCACCAATGAACGTGACGAAGTACTCATAAC
This sequence comes from Plectranthus barbatus, assembly GCA_026898455.1. Taxonomy (NCBI): domain Eukaryota; kingdom Viridiplantae; phylum Streptophyta; class Magnoliopsida; order Lamiales; family Lamiaceae; genus Plectranthus; species Plectranthus barbatus. The sequence goes on from JAPKLW010000596.1 coordinate 154,398, forward strand.
CTCTACAAGCTTGTGTAGACATCGGTCCACATATGTCAGAGTGGGTCAATTTTAACACATCCTGTGCTCAAGACTGACTTGCCATAAAGGTCTGGTTGCCATTTTTCCATCTATACAGAATTCAGAAACTTGATGAGGTACCACTTGGAATGATTCCAATAGAACATCATTTGTCAGTCTTTTGATCCTCTTTATATTGATGTGTCCTACTCTCAAGTACCAGAGATATGTTTGATCCTCGTCGGAAGAAAGCTTTCTCTTTAAATGATTATTATTATTGGATAAGTTCAAAACATTCACGGAAGATTTATGCATACAATTAATGATATAGAGAGAGTCCATGAGTATGCCATGACAGATCACACCGTTATTCCGAATGATAGAAACACCACTATAAAAAATAACTAAAAATCCATCATTAAAAAACTAGGAAACTAAAATTAAGTTTTGCCGAAACACCGACACATATAAGACATCGATCTCTCAAAATCATAACATTGGTCTCAAAGCATAAACTAAAATCACCAATGGCTACTACTGAGACTCGCTCTCTGCTGCCCATTGAGATGGTAACCTCGTCATGTTTCAGTTCCCTCGTCGACATGAACCCAGAAACTATAACAAACATGGTCAATAGCTTCAGTATCAACTAACCACGAATAGGTAGAAATTGATGCTAAACATTTTTTTGTTATAAATTCACATGACTTACCTTGTCTTCCCATGTCCGGCACTAGAGAATTTACATTTTCAGTTCTTTTATGTTTGCATGGCCTAGTCCATGATGTGGATATACGAGTCCTTAGCCTCAGCAATTGCGTTGTCAAAAGCAGACAAAGTAGGAACTAAATCGAAGTCCATGATGTATGACTCTTCTTACATGAGTGCCCTAAGTAACTCAACAAGAGGAAACTCACGCTTGCCAGCAAGATACTTAATGAAATCAACAAAAGTTTAAGAGAGAGAGAGGTCAGGACAATGTTAATCTCCGCCCGATCACTAATTTATCCACCTCTCTTCCTATACATTTTCATGATCTTCACCATACTCATGAAATGCACAATTACTGACTGCCCTCACTTATTTTCTTGCAAACAAGATCCTTTACAAAATCATAACTGATAGTTTGTCTCACCTTCCCATATTCTTTCACGATATCCCTACAGATCACAACAGTTGTTTGCAATTTCTTGTACTTGAGCCGACAAACTGTTCATGATGAAGAAGTAAGCAAAATCATCAGAAGCTTTCCATCTATCATAGAATTGTCACTCATAAACAGAACATTTCCAAGACTGAGGAACTAGTGGATCCATTGAAAGTACATAGGCATGGTTCGCAGAGGAAAGAATGTACATGAAGCAATACTTCCAGTTAGAGGGTTCAGTGTTAAGAGGTTTATAACATGAGTAGTAGACATGTCAAAAAATAATAAATTAAAGCAGAAATTAAAACATAATCGCAAGCTATTGAAACACATAAATATTAAAACCTTATGATAAAACAATATTAACGCTTCCTCCTATTTGTCCAAGTATTACTATTGCAAGCCAGACATGTGGACGTTTACAACAAAACACTAGACCAGACTGCATTTTTCAATTCTAGTCCTTCAATTCAAATCTATGCCAAGGTTCCTTAGACAAATGAAATTAATAATCGGAGACTAACTAATACCATATTATCCTACTGAGCAGCGAAATCACAAATGAGTTATACTCTGGACAATATCTAAGCTAGCATACCGCAAAAGCTTACCCTCCCATATAAAGATCCACTAGGACACACCGTGATCCTTTATAGTAAGATTGTCTCATTTAATTAAATCCCTAGAGAACTTATGAAAGTTCCATATTCAAGCTATACATGAGGACGTTTACGCATGAGCTCCCACTTCTCACATGAATTAAATGTTTGTATTAAGAAATCCCATCTATTAGAAATTATGAATAATAAATCAAGTAAGCTACACATGTAGAAGTTCACCTAATAAATTACCCATTTCCAATAAGGGATTGCTTTGTGGAGGTCTTATAAATAAACATCTTAGTAAGTTTTAAATCCGTAAAGTTCAATTGCACAAATTATTTAATGTAGCCATTAATGATAACATTACTAAAATTCTATCATGCAAAGCTTGAACCCCGAATTTATAGTTATAATTTAGTTACATAAAATAAATCACATAAGCGTGCTTTAAAGCTGTAAATAATAGCATTAAACATGCTCTTATTATCTACAAGATGCTTGGATGCTGCACAATAATTAAACACATATATCATGCGATAACAAATAATAAAAAAAATAAAAAAATGTCCTCGTGGCCTCATGATACAATTTAAAAAAAATCCTATTTATTAAACGTTGGATTTATTTTACAGATCTTCGATCGGGATCCCACTACTTGGACTGATATCTAATTTTATTTTTTGAAAATTGGGCCACCAAGATTTCATCCGTTAGAAAATAAGACAATTAGGCCGGTGAACACATCGCGGGCCCGAGCACATATTGCAAGCCCAAAAACCCGTTAGATTTTAGCCCGACAAGCCACCACCGGCAAACCACCGCCGCCGAAGAATCCCCGGAAATGTGCAGCAACCGCCCATACCATCGCATGGGTTGCAGCCCGCACACATTTCACCTTCAGCCATCGCACATCGTTGCTGCCACAGCCCCAGCATGCTCTAGCGTCAACCATCACCGGACACCACCGCTCACTAAAAAACATGGAGGAGGTGCGGTTTGAACCCGCGTAGGCAGTGCAAAAAACCCTAGGATTTGCAATTCCCGTAGCCACCCTAGAGTTCGCCTTCGGCAGCCCCTATCCGTGCCACCTCCGTCGTAAGCCGCTGCATCTTCAATGTCAACTGCTGGAGGGAGAGAGCGCTACTGTGAACGCGAACAAGGTTTTTGAGGTCCCCCGTGCGCACAAGCTTAACTTCGTACGTCTCGAGCTTCTAATATGAAAGATTTTGGGAAAGCTTCAATTAAGAACGTAGCTCGGATGAGTTCTCATAATGTAGAGAGTGTATTTGATCTCTTTTATTATCTCTGTATGTAGAAATTCGCGAACCTTTGAATCACATAAGGATGACACTATTTATAGGTGAAGATTCAAACGGTTGTTTGAATCTTATCCATTAGACTCAAAGGCACTGCTCGCCTATTTGCATTCTTCCTTTTTCTGCAGTGGACAAAGACTCTTCTAGTCTCCTCGTCTCTGATTGGCGTGGCTTCTATTTGTAGCCATCTCTATCAGAACGGATCATTTGTCGTAGATCTTAACCCTCCTTTGTGTATTATGATTGTTCTATCCTCTAATTCATCGGGTTTCCTTGTGATTTGGATCCGTCTGATTCATGACTCTGTATCTTCTCTTGAGTGCTGATTGTTGTTTGCTAGCCGCTGGCACGTGTCGGGTATCTCAGCAGTTTGATCTAAGAGTTACTTCTTCAACATTCTTGTAGCGTTCCTCCGCATTGTTGGCATTTTTCTTCTTTTAGCAGTCTTTAGCACTTCGTCAAGTCTGCTGACTCCTTCAGCATCCTTGATTCTTTTTCTTTTCTAATTCTTGTTGTTTGCTATACAAGACTTTTTACAATCGACTCGATATTGAGTTGCTAGAGCTTTGATACACCAAAACATATCAAACTATGACTATGAATCATTTACAACAGAAAGGGTTTTATAATATCTAACAATATTCCTAACAATTTCCCCCTTTTTGGTGTGATCAAAGCCTCTATCTTAAACTTTAATTCTAACTGAACAGGGGAAAGCTGATTGCTGAGATTACAAAGATTTTCCTATGAAGTTTATTCTCAGCGTCTCAACTCCCGTAGAATCAGTATAATTCCTAAGTGTGTTTCCCTTCAAAATATCAAGGGTATTACTCGAATATAAGAATTTTCATCAAGTAAATGGCTTCAATATCTTTTATCAGATAAGCATATAGCACATTCACACATTATTTCATCAAGCAATCATGAGAACATTTCAAACACATCACAATCCACACAGTTTCCTAATTACACTAAGTATGTAATTTCAGCTAATTCAATTAGATGAGCGTAGGACAATAAGATGTTGTCTTCAACTTGGGTTAGCTTCCATTAAATATATCATGCTGAGTTGTACATGGAACACATACATAAATCGAAAATACAAAACATTTTTCAACCAGGAGACTCATAGGGATAACAGAGATATTAATTCTTAGTTTTTGAGGAGTCTGAATCAACAACGTTTCTGGCACATAAAGAACTGGCGGTGGCCTTCATCACATTCTTGAGTGTTTCTATCATCATCTTCATGAAGTTATCCACGACAGCTTCTCTTTCCTGTCTTCGAATTCTCTCATTTTCTTCAATTCTTCTTTGTTCTTCTCTCTCCTCCTCTTCGCGTTGTCTCCTTAAATCCTCTTCCAGTTGTCTTCGAGCTTCAATGCGACGAAATTTGTCTTCTTGCTCCTTTATTCTTTTTGCTTCTTCTGCTTACCTCTTATCTTCCCCCTCTTTGATCGCAACAAAAATCCTGATTGAGAAGTTCTCGAAGTTGTATTGTTGAGTAGCAAGCATTTCGTATTTTGCTTTTGACATCTAGTTGGTTACTTCATTGCGCACGATCGATACCAGTTGCTCTCCTACGCTTCGTCCTACCATTGTATGAATGAATTGTTGGAGGTCCCTCTGATAAGTGCTGGAGCTCAATGGCTCAATAGCCATGATTTGGGGTTCCTTAGATAGCACTATTTGATTCTTGGTAGTAGACATGGGAACAGCAGTAGGCAATCCTTGAGAGAAAGTGGATTGTTGATCAGCAAGAGCTGATGCAGTAGGTTCATTCTCCCTTCTTTCGTCTTTTTCAGCAGTGACATGGGATGGTGGCATAAGGCTTTGCATCCTGAAGACTTGTTGGCCAGTTGGGTAAGGACCTTTTCCTTGAATTCCAACATTTTCTTCTTATCCTTTTCTCTCTTTTGTGAGGCTTGCTCTTCTGCTATCTTTCTCTTTAATTCCTCAGCTGCGGCCATCTGTCGTCTAGTGGCAGGAGACTTAAATTGCTGAGTGAACGGTGGAGAATCTTCAACAGAATATTCAGATGGTTGCAGTGAGCGATCTCCGGTGGCTGCTATGTGAGCCTGTATCTTCTGCAGCCTTGCAGCAACCTGCTTCTCTTTATACTCTCGTTTGGATGTCTGGTCCATCCAGTGGTCAGCCCATTCTTCTTCACTCCTCCAATATTTGAGACCCATCATGGCCATCATAATTGCGCAGTCTTCATAATGTAGTGCATGAGTGGCATAATCGAAGAAGCGCCTTCTTTGGAACTCTGTTCTTAACCATTCTTGATCGAAAGACTCGCATATTAATTCAGCAGGATATGAATTCTCGACTTCTACGACAACTAGTGTTTCTATAAATATACAAATATCTTTTGCCCAGAAGATGAGATCATCATTCTCCTCATCTCTCACCGTGATAGGAGGACACCAATTCGCAATCCTCTTTACTTTGTAGTTCCTGTCGGGTAGTCCTTCCATGGGCACTCATAGAGTTTCTTCTCGGAAAATAGATTTTCCATCTGTGACACCTCCTGCATCCTCCTCATCGTTAGAACTAGGAATATCGCTCAAGGATTTACCTGAAATATCTGGAGAGCTAGGAATCAGAATACGTTATTGTCAGATGGATTTAATGGTTCTTTCGAGCATATTTGTAGTGTCTACGTTGGTATTCCAACCTGGAACTATTGATGTATCTATTCCCATCCTGTGTAGATACTGCTCATTCCGTGTCCGCACACTTACTGAGAGCTCTGCTTGTAATTATGCTCGAGTTTTGGCATTCAGTGAGGTAGTCGCTTTTTCTTGAACTGATTTCTCTTTAGATGTGGGTGCCTCAGCATCGGCTTCTTCAGTTGCTGTGATGATCTGCTGAGCGTCTTCTGGTATAGCTACCTCTGGATGTTGTGAACCCTTCTCTTCTTCTTTTTCCTTAAGATCAACATTTGGCTTCTCTGCGACCTTTTCTTCTGAAAAAGCAGCCAGGATCTGGTCTGACTCTTTCACTAGATTATCTTCTACCATAATTGTAACAACTCGGCTTTATCCTTGCTCAACCAGTTGTTCCTTCTCAATTTCTTTCTCAACCATAGAGCTGCTTCCTCCTTGCACAGTAGTCTGCATCAAACTTTTTTCAGAATTTCCTTTAGCACTTACGCTTCCCATTTGATTGTGATGGGTTTTGTATACATAAAGCTTTTATTACAATAAATATACAACAGTTTATTTCTTCTATCTGTCAAACAATCTTAAATGTATGTAACAAAGATATCCTCTTGTCTCACCGATAGGGACAATCATACGGCGTGTAGTAGATCGCAGAAGATAGTATGATCACTTAACCTAGTGAGACATAAAACTGATAACAATCGAGACAGCGTATGAGGATACCTATGTCTGGATGGTTGCGGCATTGTCAGAATAAGTAGTTTGTCTTGGTTACTTGACATGCTGGTACGCAAGGGTGGCATATTGATGGACCGCAGTGAGATGTATTCGACTGTTTGACATCAGCGAATACAAGATCTCATTCTTGATTGAGTCCAAACCCTAACGAAGGTTCAGGGGTTTGCAAGGATTGACTCTTGCTTTGACTTGCCATCGTGGAGAGCCTAAGAAATGTGCTCGTGTATCCGCATCTTGGGTAACAACAATTCATGTAGTACAGCCTGAGACTGGGTTTAGGTAACCATATTTGAGTAATAGGATGGGGAAATTCCCTGAGGAGCTCAATGACATTCATCGTGCCAAAGTCCTACAGACTGATTAAGTTCAGGCACGAGTGATAAGGATTGAGTAGTACTACTCTGGTATAATAGGATATTAATTAATTGTAGATAGAGCTTGTCAGAAGCTCCGATTAATTAATGAATGTTCGGTAACCTTAAATATGGGGATTCTCAATTAAATGCAGCCCGTTCTCATAACGTGGTAATAAAGGGGTCGATCAGTATTAATTCTGTGATGTAAAAGAATTAATATTAATTAATTAATTGTGTCCTGGGTTGTGGACATTGGAGTTAATTAATTTATAAGCCAACATTATTGTTTGCATTAGGTCCCAGGTCTGGCCCAAAGTAAATATGTTGAATTGAACCCAGCAGCCCGTTAGGGTTAAAACCCTAGGTCTACTAATAGACATCTCTCTCTCAGAAACCCTAGCAATCTTGAATAAAATTCAAATCAGTGAAACCCTGGAGAGAGAGGAGAGTGGTTGACGACTACGGTGTAGAGGGAGGAGAATTTCGATTCTGGCCTTGCACAACTACAGATCTGTTGAATCCTCACCAGTAGCAGATCTGAACAGCATTGGGATACAGCCCTGAAGATTTGATCTCGAGAATAGATTCCTCTTCTTTCATTCTCTTTAATTAAATCTATTCTCTTTAATTAAATCTTGAAATTAGAATCCATCTAAATTATTTTTCCGGAGATTTAATTAATATCGCTTGATTGATTTAAGAATTGTAATTCAAACACGAAAGATCGGTACAGAGACTACGGAATTAAGGTAATCTCTATTATCCATGCATTAAATTCATAGGAACATTCTAGGGTTTTGTGAATTGGTATTGTGAACAATAAACCATAAATCGATCCGGCTTATTTGGATTTTGTGATTCGGTTCACGGATAAATCCCTACAGATTGGTGGCGGGCTGAATTGTTTCTTAGGGAGCAGTATGTAGTCGGAGTAAATCAAATCCTCACCACGACAACATCTTCCATCTAGTATACTTCCTTCCAGAAAGTGTCTTATCTTCACACTCTTGATCCTTATTCACCATCATGACAGTACAATCATTAGCACTAAGTTCAGAAAGTGAACCAACTTCGCCTACTAGCATCCTTATGACAACCTGTGCTAGACTCTTCATTGGGTCTGCCAGTGACTTCACTGGTGCTGCTATCTTCCATGGCTCTTTCAAGGTTTCTGTCTTACGTCTTATCCATCACCTTTGCATTTTGGCTTCTTCATTTACTATGCAGTTAGCTACATCTTCACCGTCGTTTTGGAGCACATACTTCTTTTCCAAAACTTCTGGACTTACCATAATTTTGATACCCATAACACTTGTGGTGAAGAACTCTTCATCTTTATCAACTACTGTACAAGCAAAGAATTCTGTGATTATGTGCAGACGAAACTTCTTGGGTTCCGCAAATAGATATCTCAATAGGTTCTCGCGATCGAGTTTACATATGAGTGTGTCACACCAGTGCTTCTGGAATAGTGGCTCGTAGAGTATCGTTTCCTTCTTGACTTGAGCAGACCACTTTTGCTCATTGGTGAGTTCACCAGGCACCTTACCATGACTTATAACGACTAGGCGATAGTAGGAAACTGATTCATCAATGTCCTCTGATTTATAGGTACCTGTAATTGTCGATTGGAATTGTTCTGGCTCTTCGGGCACGTTCGTTCATCCAAATGATTCTGCAGGGGGACTGGTGCGGTTGGAAAATTCCGCTATTGATGTTTCTTCTGAAATTTAAAAAATTGTCGAGCAGAAGAAATTTCAAAATCAGATGATATGGGAGTGTTAGGGTTTTGAATTCCCAAACGAAACTTTCTTTATATGATCCCAAGTAATCGGCTTTATTGTGAACGGTTGGATCTCTCCTTCAGATATGGATGAATCGATGGTTGAGCAGTTGTTGACGGTTTGCATTACGTCCCACTAACTTGGAAACTTGAGCGTGGCTGACGTGTCTCCTAAGTATTCGTCGCCCCTCTGAGCTAGAGTTACATTGTAATGAAAGCAAACTTTGCAGCTCCTTCATTATTAGATAATCCCACCTTTCTAGATATATTTGAAATGGTTATCTCCTCCTTGTTTGCTGGTCAATCATGCAGAGACCCATTTGTTGAAGACAGTATTTCCAGCAATGTGAAAGGCCCATGCTAAGAGCTTGGACTCAGCATGCGATTATCAGTAATACCCCTTTATTTAGAATATTGTAGATCACACAGTTTGCTGAGAGCATGAACTCAGCAATCACTTCTTTCATTTTAACGTGATCTGTACATTCCTTAGAGCTTGTTTGCTGAGAGCTTGGGCTCTGCATTCCTTCTAAGGTCCTTTATTCAGTAGACGGTTATAATATTCTGAGAGCTTGGACTCAGCAGTTACTTGAGTGTTATCCTGAGCAATCTATGGAAATTTGCTTAGGTCTATTGCTCAGCATTCTTCAGTGATCCACTGAGAGCTTGGAATCAGTAGACAGAACAGACTCTTTTAATATTTTAATCCTTGTAGGAGAAACTATTCTCTTAACTTAGAGCTTGGACTCAGTAAACATTTTCTAGTTTTCCTGTTATTGCATAATAGCGATCACTATCAAACAGCTAAGACCATGGACTCAGCATTCACTGGATATTTGCTGAAAACTTGGATTCAAAAGTTATTCTAGACTCTTTATATTCAATGAATCCTTAAATTTCAAAAGTCTTTTACTGAGAGCTCAGACTCAGTAGGCGTCGGGAATCTGCTGAGAGCTTGGACTCAGCAGTCAACAGAGAATATTTTTCATGAATTGATTCACTATTTCAACTATCAAGCACTCTGCTTCAAACGGGGTTGGGGAGACCTTTAGGAAATTCCTATCATTTGATTTTCCTTTAAAATTGACAATCTTTTCATGGAAAATCATCTGATTTTTGTAGGATTCTATATACACAAGGAGTGTAATGATCTAGCATTTTTACTTAGGCAGTTATATTGTTTGAAACAACAGAGTATTGTCATCAAAGCAAGCATTTTATTGATATCATTTATTTGCAAGAGTTACACTTTGCAAAGTAAAATACTACAAGTTTACAATGATCAATTTGTCTTCGGACTGCTCCAAATAATGTCTTTTCTAGATCTGATCCTTCTTTGTCTTTTCCCGAGCTCATTGCTGCAAGTCACCCCACTTACACAACAATGTCTTTTTGGCTGAGAGATGTCCACAAGAAATTTATCTTCTTCGTTCAGCTTTTGGGAGCATCTCGTGAATATATCAGCCTGCGGACAATCGAGCAGCTTTTGTAAAGGAAGTCTGACGCTAGCAGATCTCACCATCTGCCAGGTCAGTGCTCTGTGTCAGCACTTTCCATCTGCACCAGGTTTAGTACAGATGATCCTATGATTTTTTAGGATGGGTAACATCTGTACCACCTGTATGCCTCCACGTCTATATGTGTGGTTCTTTAGCTCTAGATGCCAAGCAAATGCATTTGAGTTGCATCTACTCCATCCACAAGCCTTTCCTCCATCTTCTCTATCACTCTGAATCCAACACTCCATTTTTCCTGAAAGAGGGGGTGATGATGATGTGATCTAGGAGTCCATACCCAAAGGAGTTCCCAAACCTGGTGACTAATGATTATCCATCCTCAGATCCTCAACAAGTTTACATCTCTCCAACGAGAAAATTGTCATGGCCTAACAGAATAGACTGCCTATCTCTGTTCGGTTCTAATATCAGAAAACTCATCGTCCATAAGAAATGAGAGAATCTTCTTAGATGTGATCTATGTGAAGATTACAACTCTTCCTCTCAATTTGGAGATTTCCAATTCACGTTGCTCGAACCCATTTTGGAGGTATTTTGGTGCAATGGTAAAGGACGACATTTCTAGTTTCTTCGAGTAGGGTTTCAAGAAAAAATGCGAATTGATGGCAAGTGATAGATCTAGGGTACAGAGTTTTTTGGCATATGGTTTTCCTAAGCAAGAAAATCTCTCCTAAAATAGATGTAACCCCTAGAGAATTGTTCTCCTAATCACTTCGTTTGCCTTGGGAACCGACGGTTTTGCGATGACTTTCCACGTGGCGGCTATTTTCAGAACTGAGTCTTCTCGAGCTTTGAACGAGTTCTTCGGTAATGATAGCGAATATATATCATTTCTTCGTCATTGATGATGATTTTAATTGATACGTCGGTTCAGTATCCCAATATTTATTCCCTAATTTGTTCAATGTCCCGAAATTGATTTTGTATATATTGATTCAGCAGTCTCTTTCCTTCTGCTGAGATGTGGGACTCGGCAATCTCATGACTTAACCTGCCGGAATCAATATCCTTCAATACATGACTATTTGGATTGCGGAGAGCTGGGACTCAGCAATCTATCAAGACTTTGATATTTTCATTCTGAAGAGCTTGAGCTGGGACACACTCTTATTTCGCATCGTCTTAATGAAATAAAAACAAATAGAATTCCATCATCTAAGAAAATTCGGGAAAAGAATGAGAGTTGGGATTCATTCTTCCGCAACCTCGTTTAATTCCAATAGACCAAGCTTAAGGCAATGATCATTGAATCTGCTTTCTACTAGAGGTTTGGTGAATATGTCTGCTAGTTGGTCCTCTATCCTGATGTAGTCAATAGAATTATCCTTTTTATCAACATTATCTCAAATGAAGTGATGTCTGATGTCGATGTGCTTCATCCTGGAATGATGTACTGGATTCTTCATGATGCACATCGCACTATTGTTGTCGCAATATATGGGAACACAACAAGTGTTGACTTCATAGTCTTGAAGTTGTTTCTTAATCCACAACACTTGTGTACAACAGCTTGCTGCAGTAACAAATTCTACTTCTGTTGTGGATGTTGCTACGGAATGTTGCTTCTTGCAGAACCAGCTTATCTGCTTTTGACCAAGGAATTGGCATGTTCCACTCAAGCTCTATCGATCAATTCAGCAACCTCCGAAATCTGAGTCTGAATATCCTACGAGTGTGAGATCAACTGCTCTAGGATACCAAATTCCTAGTGATTCTATTCCTTTCAGATATCTGACAATCTTTCGAGCGTACTCTATGTGCGACTTCTTAGGATTTGCATAATATCTATAACATACATTTATATCGTACGAAATGTCTGGTCTGCTGGCTATCAGATATAACATGAAGCCAATAATTCCTCGATATGTTGTGGGATCTATGGATTTGCCTTTTTGTCCATTGAAATCTGACATGCCGTGCTCATGGGAATCCGTAGTGTCTTCATCTTCTCTGGAAAGAATTTGCTGATGAGATCCTTGGTATATTTCTTCTGGTGAATGAGTATACCATCACTGGATTGCTGAACTTGCAGACCTAGAAAATATGACATCTTTCCCATCATACTCATCTAGAAGTTAGTCTGCATAAGTCGAGCAAACTTCTCATAGAAATTTAGATTTCTTGATCCAAATATAATGTCATCCACATAGATTTAAACGAGCAAAATATCTTCAACATCTTTGATCAAGAATAATGTTCTGTCGATCTTCCCTTTCCTGAATCCATTCTTTAGCAATAACTGCGATAGCGTCTCATACCAAGCTCTTTGGGCTTGCTTCAGTCCGTAGAGAGCTTTCCTTAGTCTGCACACCTTGTTTCCGTGCTCGAATCCTGGAGGTTGCTTCACGTAGACTTCCTCCTTTAATTCGCTATTCAGGAATGCACTCTTGACGTCCATTTGAAATACAGTAAGACCATGATGGGCAGCATATGCTAGGACTAACCAGATTGCTTCTAGTCGAGCTACCAGAGCAAAGGTTTCGTCAAAGTCTATTCCTTCTCATTGTGCATATCCTTTAACAACTAGTCTGCCTGTGTTGCGAACGACGAGTCCATTTTTGTCTCGCTTATTCTTGAATACCCATTTTGGTCATATCACTGATTGATGTGCTGGCGGATCGAAGAGATCCCATACATGATTCCTTGAGAATTTTTATAGTTCTTCTTGCATTGCATTGATCCAGTCAGCTGATTTGAGTGCGTCTGCTACTTTGGTAGGCTCCTCTTGCAATATAAAGAAGGCTACCATGGCGCTGTGTGTGGTTCAGATTGGATATGTAAAATCTCCTAGAATCGCTTCAGTGGGATGGTCTCTGAGAGGCCATTTTGGTCTTTGTAGCTCTTCTATTGAAATTACTTGACTGATGGACATTCCGATAGGTTCTTCTGAGACTGGTACATCAACAAGCTGTAGATCTTCCAACCTGTCTGCTACACTTGTTGGAGTGTCTTCTGCAGAATGTATGTCTTCAGTGAAATTGTTTGCTGTATTTATGTCAGCTGATGTAGTACTCTTATTTCCAACATTCTCTTCCTGGTTAACTTTGGTAGAGTTGTCTTTAGTAGTTCTCTCGATATTCTGGGAACCTTCAGCTGCATCTTCTTTTTCCTGAATGACTTCATCTCTTTGAGTTCCCTTTTGACATGTAAGCTCTTTAAGAGAATTTATAGTGGCCTCACCATTACTAGTTGCATCACATGCCCTCATGACTGTGGGCTGATCAGTCAAGGTCTCCAGTAGAGATTATGATTCACACATTAACCTAGTCGGATCAATCGGTTCAGCTTTGGAAGTATTTGAGCCCGAAGGTCCATTGACATCATTGGTTTCATGAGTCTCATCTCATTGACTTCTCATGGTCCTGCGCACTAAAGTAGCTTCATCAAAAATAACATTGCATGTTATTTCCACATGTTTGGTTATCTTGTTAAGCACTCTATATCTCTTGTGAGATGGATGTCCATAACTTAGGAACACTCCTTCGTCAGCTTTGGGAGAGAAAGTACTTAACTTCGACTTCCCATTATTATGCATATAACATGATGAACAAAAAACACGAAGATGAGCTAAGGAAAGCATGCGACCATGATATATTTCATAGGGAGTCCTATTGAAGCGAAGATTCAATCCGCTTCGGTTCTTTATGTAGCAAGCATTCATTGCAGCTTCTCCCCAATATCTTTGACTAAGATATGTATCCGCAAGCATTGTTCGCACAACCTCTTTGAGAGTTCTGATTCTACTTTCTGCCAAGCCGTTCTGCTGAGGTGTTCTTGCAGTGGACCTTTCATGTCCTATCCTAGCATCAGTGCAGAAGTCCATCAATGCTCCGTTACAGAATTTTGTACCATTGTCGGATCTTATCCTTTTCACTATGAGCTCTTTGTCATTTTGAACTCTGATTATCAGCTCTGAAAGGATAATCTTTACCCTGTCCTTGCTCTTAAGTGACTTCACCCAACTGTACCTGGAATAAACATCAATAAAAACCAAGGTATATTTTTTGTTACCTACAATGGGTGGAGTCACCATGCCGAATAAGTCCATTTGCAGCAGCTCAAAGATGCTGTTTGAGGTGGCCTTTTCTGGATTGGATCTGAAGAACGCTTTGACTTGTTTCCTTGTTGACAGGCTCTGCATATTCCTTCCTTCTTGTAGGTTTTTTGAAGTAGACATGCAACAATGTTATTCATGGCAATATAAATGATAGTCTTAAAGTTTTGATGCGTTAGCCTTTTTTGTCATAGCCAGTTTTTCTCTTCCTTGCTGAATGCTATGAAGAATGATGCTTGCTGACCGCTTTCCCAATTAGCGATGTAGAGTCTTCCTTTCCTGATTCTTCTAAGCTTTACTTCTCCAAAGGTTCTATCAGCAACTTCACAACCTGTGTCAAAGAATTAAACAATATATCCATTTTCACTTAGCTAGCTGAAGCTCAGTAGATTGTGCTTGAGACTATCGACGAGGGCAACGATGATTATTCGCATTCCATTCTACTTGATGCACCCTCTTACGATTAATCTAGCCTTTGAATTATCACCAAATTACTGAATATCCTCTTAACTTGTGATGCTTTTTGCAGATCTCTTCATCACCTGTCAAGTGACCTGAGCATCCACTATCTAGGATCCATTCTTTGAGTTTTCTTGAGGTTCTTCTTCTTAGACCCTGTTCCTGCAGAACAAAGAAGTTATATTTTCGATACCCGAATAATTACGGGTCTTGCATGATTAGTTTTCTGGATTATTCATTCGAGAATCCAGCCTTTTGCGATTTTGACATTTTGTTTGTCATCACGTCTCACTACCCTTCCGTGCCTATTGGCATAATATCTTAAATCAACATAGAAATGTGTAGTAGTGTGTCGATCCATCACTGTCTTTTGGAAATGGTTTGGTTTAGACTCTGACCTCAAGTAGGTGTTCCTTCTACTTGGAGTGTAAGCTGGCTTCCTTGCAACCTCAGTAGATTGCTTAGGCTTGCTAGGATTTGTATGAACCTTCCTAGCAAATGGAACAGTCTGCTGGGTTACATACCTTGACTTTTCTGGTCTATTCTCAGCAGATACATAATTTAATCTTTGCTGAGCAGTCAGCAGAGGGATGCTAGTCTGACAACATTTCTGCTAAGCAATTGACTTAAAATTTTCCCTCTTAGCTTTCCTAGCAGTTTGCTGAATCTTCCCAGTTGCTGGGACAAAAACAATTTTCTTTGTCTTACTTGATTCAGCATCACATGACTTTTCTCTCGTGCTTTTTGAAAATTTGCATTGACACGTATTTTCCACGGAGCTCTTGTTATTTAGAACTTCATTCTTCTGTTTTAAAGTGCTAAGTTTCTCATTCAAAGAGAAGAGTTCTGTTTTTAACTTTAAAAGTTCCTCGTCTGCTGACCTAGATTTTTCAATTTCACTGGTAAAAATAGAAAGTTGAGATTTCAGGGAGGAATTTTCTTTAACTAAAATATCTTTTAATGCATGAATTTTTTAAAACTCTTTTAGCAAATATTCTACAGTTATCTCATATGATTCTGAGCAATAAGAATTAGCAGTGTTATGCATATCATTAGAAATAGAAGCAATAGACAGAGTAGTGTTTGTTACCTGGTTTCTTGCAGCAGCTAGAGCTGATTCTTCTGTCAGCTCTTCGTTGATATCTGCCATGAACACCATGAGAATATGCTCTTCATCTTCTAATGAGTAACTCTCGTCGTCATAATCTGGGATGTCTGGTAGTTTTGTCCCTGTCAGTAAGGCTTTTGTAACAGCATTCGGTTCACGCCTTTCAAACACCTTCCTCAGTCTTTCCCTTTCCTCTGGATCTAGTCGTGGGCATCCAAACTTTAGGTGATCCGGGGAATTGCATTCGTAGAATTTCTTTGTCTCTTTCTTGACGTTATTGTTGTCTGCTGGTTGACTTTGCTGGAAATCCTCCTTCTTTCCTTTGGCTTTCAACAGCAGCCTTTGCTATCTCCTCACTTGTTCTTCCAGTTCGCCTACTGAGCATTCTTCTTCTTTGAATTGAGATCCGCTAGTGGAAGGAATCTCCTTTGTTGAACTTGATTGAGCTTGTCGATCTGAGTGGAATGGATTCTTTGTTTTCCACTTCGGTCCTTCTTTCTTCAGAAAGAATGCAGCGTCTTCGATTAGTTTTTTGATGGTTACTGCAGCACGAACAACTTCATTTTTGTTGATCTATTTGATGTCCCATTTATGTGCTTTAAGTTGAGAAAACACGTCTTTGGTTCTAATGGTTGACACATCTTTCTCCTTCAGACTAGTAACTTTCACAAACCAATCCTCCTTTGGCAGTCTTGAGAGAATCTTTGAGTTCATATCGGGAAGTTCGTACATTCTTCCCAATTTCATTAACTCAGCTACAATGTTGTTGAATCTCGCCTCCATGTCCTTGATGGTTTCACCTGGAATCAATTGAAAAGATTCATACCTGTCTACCAATTGTTGTAACTTGTTTCTCTTCATCTGATCCATTTCTTTACTTAGAGTGCTAAGAAAATGCCACATCTCTTTGGCATTCTCCTACTCCAACGCCTCTACCATTAGGGTAGGTAACAAGGCGCCTAATATTAAATACATGGCCACGTAATCAAGTTGACCACGAACCCATTCTTCAGGAGTCCATTCTTCATATGTCTTGTCCACCATTATGACTGGTCTTGCAGTATCTTCTCCAACCCTGGTTTTTACCTTTTGAATTTTGATTGGTCCTTTTTCGATCACTTGTTTCATCTCCAGATGAATATTCATCAGAGTGATCAACGACCTCTTTTTCCTGGTTGAGTAGGCTTCAGGAGTGAACTTTGCAACCGTCAAGTTGTGCGCCATTGTCTTGAACCTGAGCGAAACACAAAAACACAAATATGTAAGGAAAATATAGATGTGGTCCTAAGCGACTCAAATGAAGCTAGTCTGTAAAGACCAACCACTCTGATACCACTTGTTGGTCCCCGATCAGAGTGTTTTATAGGTAGCAAAAGTATTAATACGATACTTGATGTGTTGAGTTTCAAATAAATGTATGCATAAGTATTAATACGATACTTATCTTGCTAATGTCGCGACATAGCAAGTGTTTCTCAAATGTGCTATTAGCTAAATTCTTCGCTAATCCAAATTGCAGATTATACTACAACACTTGATATGGTGTGTTTCAAATAAATGTATGCGTAAAATATAACGAAATAAGGAAGTAAAGGACACACGGATTTTATAGTGGTTCGAACACTTGTTCTACGTCCACTCTTCAGTCCTCTTGACGGAATATTCACTAAAAGATTGAGTACAAGGTCAGGCCTGATCTCTAACATTGAGCAGCTCCTCTATCTGGTCAGTACGCACCTTCAAGCACCTCAGTCTTCAATCTTCAACCTGGTGTCGCTCCAAAGAGTGAGGACAAACCTCCCTACTCCTAGGACGTCTACTGTTGGGAGTTTTATAGTTCTTCATAGAACCTATCCTTTTGTTGTCGTTGCCCCTTAGAATCACTCTTGCATAGCAATCGTGACTGTTAGATTCTTTCCAGAGTAGAAAGAATCCCAAAATAATCTAGGAAGCTTAACTTCGTATGTCTCGAGCTTTTGATATGAAAGCTAGTGGGTAAGCTTCAATTAAGAACGTAGCTCAGAAAAGTTCACGTAATGTAGAGTGTTTATTTGATCTCCTTTATAATCTTTGTATGTAGATATTCGCGAACCTTTGAATCAAATAAGGATGACACCTATTTATAGGTGAAGATTCAAAAGGCTGTTTGAATCTTATCCATTAGACTCAAAGGCATTGCTCGCCTATCTGTGTTCTTCCTTTTTCTGTAGTGGACAGAGACTATTCAAGTCTCCTCATCTCTGAATGGCGTAGCTTCTATTTGTAACCGTCTCTGTCAGAACAAATCTTTTGTTGTAGATATGAATCCTCCTTTGTGTATTATGATTGTTTTATCCTCTAATTCATCAGAGCAGTTTGAGCTATGACCTTTGGATTCTTTTGGAGTTACTTCTTCAGCATTCTTGTAGCGTTCCTCCGCATTGCTAGACTTTTTCTTCTTTTAACATGCTTCATCAATTCATCAAATCAGTTGACTCCTTCAGCATCCTTGATTCTTTTTCTTATCTAATTCTATTACAACTCGAGTATGAATTCCTATACAGGACTTTTTACAATTGACTTGATACTGAGTTGCTAGAGCTGATGCACCAAAACATATCAAACAATGACTATGAATCTTTTCAACTGAAGGGGTTTTTATAATGTCTAACAATATTCCTAACACTTACGCTTGAACTAAATCAGCCTGCAGCACTTTAACATAAACAACCTTTTGATCTTCTCAGGGAATGTCACCATCCTATACGCGACGTGGCCTAATTCTAATACCAGACAGTCATACACAAACTGCTACCACCCAAAATATAGAAATACAAGCTCAAGAAGAGCCTTTCATTGCATCTCAAAGTAACACACAATCTGTGTATACTTCTATATCTTCATCTAGGTTTAAGATCTCATCCAGCCACCAAGATCTACATTCTTTTAATGTCAGATAAAGGAATCGATCTTAACTTAGGTCCTATCAATGCGGACCCTCGCACAAGCATACCAAGCAACTAAGATAAGCTTCTTATTACCGCGTACGCTGTAACTTATACCGACAATCTATCCATGGACTGTCTCAGCTGTGATAACCATTTATATCTTGCTAGTTCATACAATTGATATGATCTTCCGTGATCTACTACATACTGTATGATCTCTCTATCGATGAGATAAGAGGATAAGAGTGTTTGTGAAACATGTTTGTTAATTTAGTCAGGAGATAATCATACAACATTCATGATTCCAAGTATATTTACCAATAATCCTTGTAGATAATATACCAATCATAATGCTTTCAGTATATAATTCCGTCATTCCCAAGATAAGCTATGCTGAAATTCTTGAATAACATTCAGGTAGAGGTCATTGTTGAAGCATAAGAATCGCATGGTTGCAATTCTTAGCTATTTAAATTCTGGACCACTCCAGACAAGAAAAAGTACATTGTATATTTTCTTCCAAAGGTGACCACTGGTGTCACCCGATAAATCATGCCACCACAGGAAGGCATAATAGAAGACCAAGTTGTGGAAATCATGTAAAAAGTGTGACAAAAAGGTGGAGGGAGAAGACACCCACGATAGAAAACAATCACTTGCACGCGAGGAGTTTGAGAGAATTTCTTGAAAGAGAAGACAAAGTCCAGAGCACGGAGGGGGAGTTCTTCAGACAATTTTAAGATGATCTTCAGGGACTTTTGATGTTTCTGGACTAGCTTTTGTAATAGATTCATGATCAGGTTCTTGAAAACATTAGTTTTATCTTGTATTTCTAGTTTTCAAATAAATTAAATTTGTAGTGCTTGAGTTGTTGACCATTTCTAGACTTGAATATATGTGAAAACCCATGTTTCGTTTTGTGCATTTTATATGACCAATTCCTGCATATGCATATGATTAATGGAGAGATTTTGTAATTTCAGTACAATAATAGTTTGATGAGCATATTCGTATAGGTTGTGGTTCAGACGTTATGCAAGACCGATGCTGAAGTATATAAGATAAGCTATTTTGGGAAATCAACAACTAAATGGCATTTATCTCATCAGTTTATTATTGATAAGTTCGTAATCTGCGGTGACTTTCAGTAGTAGTATTATTTAAGATATTTTTATTTTGTTGTTAATTATTTTTTATGCATTTCAAATTACTATAATGTAGATACTCAACAAAATTTGCAAGCATTATTGTGTGCATGACCAATTACATTCTCTTAAGTTTGGTATATAGTCCCTTTAACTATATTACTTGTTTGACTGTGCATACTTGCACATTGTTCTGAACAATTACATAAGAATTTCTTCTTCTTCTCCTGATAAAGTTTCCAACTTCTGCTAGAATCAATAAAGTTTGTTGAACTACAACTTATGATTATGATTGAGCAACTGAAGGGGTGTTTATAACATAATTCTCATCTCTATTGGGCTTTGAGTTTTTCATGGTCCAAAAATAAGGACTAGTATGCAAATAAAAAAGAAAGCCTATAAATTATTCAATTTCCATATTCAACCAAGAATACAATTAATTAATTAATATTGATTCATGCCACCAGAAAATGAATACTAACATACCTCTTTGTTACCACATTATGAGGAAAGGGTTAAATGGGTATGGTATATCCCTATATTTAAGGTTACAGACATTTTTTAGTTAGATTAAGCTTTAACAAACTAATAAATGAATTAATATATTCTATTCCTAAGTCATACCACTCAACCTTTTCATTCACGCTTTAAGTTAATCAGCGTGCAAGACTTTAGCATAATGAACCTTCTGAGCTACTTAGAGAATGTCACCATCCTATACTAGATATGATTACCTAATTATAGTTCTAGAAGTCAGACACAAATTGCTATCAACCAATATGCAGATATACAAGAGCATGTAAGACTTCCAACATAGCATCTCAGAATGACACACATACTTGTGTATTGTTCTGGACCTTTCTTTAAGCTGAAGATGAAGATTCATTTAAGGTCTTATAAAAGAATTGTTCTTAGTGAGGTCTGATAAGCTCATATTTCTACTCACTTATCGCATTATTTTCTTACTTTTTTTTATGCATTTTAGTTTGTTTTTTTAATAAATTGAGCATGAGGTTGTTTTTAGGGTATTTGCTTGTTGTGCAACATTTTGTAGGAAAAATTATTAAACAAGTGAGAAAATGGAAGAAAGATGAAGAAATCCGCCACATGGGTACGGGATGAGAAAATCGACTGGTGCAAAAAATACAAGTTGTGTCTACCGACACAGTATTGTGTAGGTCGACACGGAGTTTGTTTTCATGACGCAACTTGAGCTGGAGTGGCGCGTTGACCGACGAAACATCTATGTTGGTCCGCACAAATCTGTTTTCAGAGAAGAAATTTTTCCTTTCATGCAATTCGGCGGAAATTGAAGACGAAATTTGCCAAATAAATTGTTGGGCGAGATTGGGAAAGAAAATACCATATTTCATCAATTCCTAGTTTTTAAGAGTTCCAGTTTCAATTTTTATTTTTTTATTTTTGGTCTTTCATCATTAGTTTTATCTTCTTGGAAAAAATCATTATTTTTATGTTCTTTAGTTCAATGCAATCTTCAAATCTGTTTCAATGTTTGGATTTAAGATGTTAGGCTTCACTTTTTATCACATTTTAGGATTTCTCCATCTGTGATACATGTCTTGTTCGAATTATTTAAACCCATTAATTGGTTTGAACTCTTTGGTTTTGTTCAAATCTATTTTCAATTGAAGGATCAAGAGATGAAGATTGGAATAGTTTTTTGTTATTAATTGATGGACCGCGAAGTGAAATTTAATAATAGGAAGTAAGAGTTTAATACATTTGATTTTCTGTCCAACAAATAAGAATTCAACTGTAGGATTAATCTGATTTTTATTCAGATTGATTAACTTGTGTATTTGAGATCGAGATGAGATAATCACTATTTAATAATCTTGGTTTTAATTGCCCAACAAATGAATTAATTCCACTTTATTCAGATTATCCACCAAAATCGTTTTATGGGTTTGAATTATTTGTTTCTTGCATGTTGATAAGATTGGTAGATTTCCCTAAGATTTGTGCTTCTTTATATTAGAATTTCTTTCAAAAGTTATTTTCATAAAAACCCAAAACCCCTTAAAAATTTTATTTTCCGAAACAAGAGATTGAAAAACTACATTCTACTTGATTTAATTTTGTTGCATTATCCATGTAGGTTCGACAACCTTCGGGTACTTATAAATCTATTGTCCTATTATATAATCTGTATGCAGATTTTGTATCAATCAAATTGGTGATGCTGCCAATGATTAGTTAGATCGTATTTTATTACTGTTTTGTTTAAAATCTTCAAGCTTGGGTTTATATTTATTTAAATAATTATTTTTCTGTTTAATTTCGCGTGTGTGTGAAATTTGTCTATGTTTTGACCGATGCAGATATTGCGTCGGTCAACGGAGACTCTTATTCCACGTCGGTTGACACGCCTGTGTGTTAGTCGACGTGCTATGATTTTCTCCTTTCTTCTGCGCAAATGCATGAACACGCGAGCCAAAGGGAAAACACTTAAAGCTTTTGACCCTGAAATTGAAGTAGCCTGTAGGAGGAACAAAAATAGAGGAAAGGAACATCAAAGGATTGATGACAGATAATCAAGAAGCTTCCTTGCAAAATGTGACTCCGGAGGAGCAGAGATAATTTGTGAATGTTGTGCAAAAACTCAGAGCGCAATTTCAAGCAGCTCAACCAATTCAGGGAGGATTGGCTGAATTGAATGCACAACAAAATGATAAGAGACAAGTAGTCGTGTAACAAAGGTCCATCTTGGACCGATTTCTTCCACAGCAAGAGGAACCTAGATTCAGGGTTGGCATCAATGCCAACAATTTTGAGTTGCATAATGGCCTAATTCAGATTTTGCAGCAGAATTAATATGCTGGAAAGCCATTGAAGACCTGAATGCGCTCCTTAACCAATTCATCGAGGTGTGTTATATGGTGAAGTAGAACAGAGTTACCTAAGATGTGATCAGGATGAGGTTGTTTTCGTTCTCACTCAGAGACGAGGCGTGGTCTTGGTTTGCTAGTCAGGACAAGATTCAGATACGGACATGAGAGGAACTTCAAGCTGAACTCCTCACCAACTACTTCCCATCGAGCCTGCTGCTAAAAAGGAAAGCTGTCTTCACACACTTCAGCCAGAGATATGATGAGTCACTATATGAAGCTTAGAAGAGGTTCAAGGAGCTGTTGAGATTATGCCATGGACATGGGATTGACATTGTTATGCAGGTATGTTACTTTTATGAGGTACTGACTCCACACATGAAGGAGTTAGTCGATGCATCTTCCAATGTGATTTTGATGAAGAAAAGAGGAGCTAGCTGACATGGCCCTGAATAGCCATCAATGGATGACCGAGATATAACTCTTGGTCAAGGCAGTGGAAGCCAAACTGGAGTTCGATGTAGTTGAGGAAGTAAAGAAACTGTGAGAGGACATCGGGAAATTGGAAGCAGTCAAAGCCACAGCTGCTGCCGATCATAGCATGACTATTGTTCCTGTTGAAGCTGACTACATCAACCGTGGGGGAGCAAGCAGATCGAATGCAACAAAAATCGAGCAGAGGTGAATTATATTGGAGGTGGTTACGAAAACAATTACCAAGGAGGCAATCAAGGCTACCATTACAACCATGGGAGAAATCACTCTAGTTTTTCATATGCTAACCCTACTGCAGCCGAGAACCTTCCACCTGGTATTGATGTAGGTATCGGAGGAGAAATCTTGGAGAAGAAGAAATCAATCCTTGAAGATCCATTAGAGAAATTCATCAAAAGCTCCGACAACCGGTTCGAAAAGGTTGAAACTGAAGTCAAAGGGATGGCCAATAACATGCAATTGATGACCAAGCATCTGCAAATGTTGGATACTCAGTTGAGCAAAATTGTCACTGCCTTCAGCAATCAACATAAGCCCGGACAGCTTCAGAGTGCAACCGAGGTGAATTCGTCAAAGGAAAAATCAGTCAATGCTATATCTCTGTGATTCGGGAAGGAGTATGAAGGTCCAAGGAGGCCAAGGAATGAGTGTGGAGAGAGAGAGAGGAAATTCTCGAGGAAGAGCCCTCTGTTTCGTCCGACGAGGAACACATTTCGATCGACGCAGAGGGTTGACAAGCAGATGATTCAAGCAATGAAGGTGCGTCGACTGATGCAGCCTTACATCGGTCGATGCAAGACATTGCAGGCATGTCGACCGACACTGAATCAAATCGGTCAAAATAGAAGCCACTTTTGGGAAAAAAAGAGAAGGAAAATAGGAACAATGATCCTACTCCTCCCATGCCTTTCCCCTAAAGGTTCTCAAAGAAGTAGGAAGACTCCAAACTCACCATGTTTGCCGAAAACTTGAAGAAGGTGAACAACTCCATTTCCATTGCTACCTCAGACTATGCTCCAAAGCTTCTTTTAACTTGTACATTCTAGGAATAATGTACGAGGCTAAGTACAAATAGTACTTCATGGAAAAATGCCCAAAAATAATAAATTCATAAACAATTTTGTCGTGATTTTACATTGGGTCGTTCATGTTATTTTAAGTTTGAAATCTATCCACGGCACCGAAACATTTTATGAGAATGAAAATGCTCTTTTACAACAGTTAAACAATCTACGCTAAAAATATGTGACTCGGATATGGCCTCCTACCACATTCATAATGCTAGTCTGAGTAGGGCATGATCCCTAACATGTCGCATCAAAGTGCACTATCCCAAGGTATCTCTTTCACTACTAGGGCACAATTGTTAAGGCTCGCAGAACGCAGAGCCAGCATCCACGTTAAATACGTTTGATGTTCTAGACTCCTAATCATTCATGGACTTTTCAAACCTTGAGCCATCGGATATAAGGTTATGAAAGAATAATTTATTGATTTCGTTTGACAAACAAGGAAGTCAAACATTGATGATTCAAAATCGATCGTTATTTAAGAAATGAAGTTAATCGTTCAATTAGATTGAACAAGTATTACATCAAGGATAATTTTTAAATGGCCTTGTCGATTAAAAATGACACCAAATGGTTTCTAAATATATATAATGAGGTTAGGTATTATTCTAAGCACAATAAACATAAAAAACATGTAGAATTGATATATGCTCAACATTTCAAAATGGAGCTAAAATCTAAAAAATAATCCAAATGATCACCAACTCGGTTTTGAGGGTATCATAAGATTTATGGGCTTAACATGCTTAACATGAATATGGGCTCAAAAACTTATAAAAAAAGCCTAGAAATATTATATTCCAACTAGGGCAAAAATGACAAATATGCTTAAATTTGATAATAAACTTGATACGGGTTTAAGTATACCATTGAAAGACACTAATAATGTGTAGGCTTCAATATCACTTGATTCTAGCTTGATCACAACTTCTAGATCAAGAGAATGAATAAAATGATGTTTGGAATTGGAACAAGAGAGGTTAGAAACCTTAACTAGCATGTTATTTACATTAACATAGGCTTCGCCGAAAACTTGCAGAAAAAAGGCTGGTCAGATCAGTCACATTGAGGTCAACTCACTTCATCCCCACATCTCTTCACGTCATTTATACGGAAGACCGAAATACCTCCTTGATCTAAAAAATTTAATGATCAATAATATCCTGATACAAAAATATCGGGTTGCCCATTAATTGATCGAACCTCAATTAAATGAAATTCATGGATTAATGATTGGGAATAATGATCAAAGAATAAATTCCCAATTTAAATTAATTGCGAAAAGCTTCAAATGAAATCTAATAACAAAATATTATTTCAACAATTTTGATTAATACATTAAAATTTGCGATGGAGTTGCCTCCTCCCCCACTACAAAAAATTTCGTCCTAAAATTATAGCTATTACATAAAGAGTTCCGGGTACTTCTCCTTCATCTTGTCTTCAAGTTCCCACATTGCTTCTTTTGTACCATGATACTTCCAAAGAACTTTGACAAGGTTCATATTTTTGTTGCAGAGTTCTTGTGTTTTGAAATCTATGATTGCTTTAGATCCTTCTTCATAAGTCAAATCTAATTGGAGCTGAAACTCATTGATAGAGATCCAATTGACAAGATTTGTCAAGATATTTCAAGAAGATTCGTTGAAAACATCATAGAATATTTGATTTATCTTGATAAGATTTGGTAGATAATTATTTGAGTAATTTGCATTCTATATAGTAGATATATTTTATTTCCTTAAGTTATTAGGATTAGGATTTGATTTTCTTATCTGATTAGGAAATGATTTCTTTATGAAATTAGGATTTGATTTCCTTACTATATTAGGATTTGAGTTTGCCTATATATAAGCTTTGTTATGGTAAAATTTATCCAATTTTCAGTTTAATAATAACTTTGTGAGTTTTTTCTCCAATTTCAAAAAACTCATGAATTTTCGTGAATTACCTTGAACTTCAAAATTGACTTATCAACCGGACTTTCCAATTCGTTTGTGGCGTCTTTCCTATATCCATCGTTGTTGAGGCGAGTTGCTTTTTGGGCCTTACGCGTTCGTTTTCGTCCTTTCCTACGGTTCTCTAAGGGTCAATTTCAAAGGTGTTGGATTTTTCCATCGTATTAAGTTATCACTTTTCGTCTGTGTTATGTCTGTGTCGTTTCTTTTGAGTTCCTGGACTGCGATCTAAACCTTTCCGACCGTATCATTTTGAATGATGGAGATCTAGTTAGCAAAATTTATCAAGATATTTCAGGAATATTCATTGAAGATATGATTGAAATTTTGATTTGTCTTGATAAAATTTGGTAGTTTGTTATTTAAATTATTTTGTATTCTATATTTTAGATATATTTTATTTCCTTAATTTAATTTTCTTATGAAATTAGGATTTGATTTCCGTATTAGTATTTGAGTTTGCCTATATATAGGCCTTAGTATGAAATAATTTATTCAATTTCAGTTCAATAATATTTTTGTTAATTATTTCTCCAATTCTGAAAAAATCATAAATTTATGTGGATTACCTTGATATTCAAAATTGACTTATCAACTGGAATTTCACATTCGTTTTTGGCCTCTTCATTATATCCATCGTTGTTAAAGCGAGTTGCTTCTTGGGTCCTAGGGGTTCATTTTTGTCGTTGTCTGCGGTTTTCGAAAGATTGACTTCAAAGGTGTTGGATTTCCCAATAATATAAATTTTTTTTCTGTTTCCGCATGCGTTCCATATTTTGTCGAGTTCCTTGGCTGCGATCTTAACCTTCTGGCAAGGATTGTATCATTTTGGTATTCAGAGCCAGTTCGTGTCTGTCTTTTCCTTATCATTTTAGTATCAGAGCAAAGAACAGATACCAAAAACAAAGGGAAGACACAACCTGGCTCCGATACCAAAATGATACGATCCTTGCCAGAAAGCTTTAGATCGCAGCCCAGGAACTCAAAAGAAACGACACAAACGCATCGCAGAAGCAAACTGATAACTTGATACGATGGAAAAATCAAACACCCTTGAAGTCGACCGTTAGAGTGTAGGATCTGAGTCTACAATAGACAATGTGAGTTGTCATTTATTACATCAGCTGTTTGGATCATTCTTAAGGTATAAAAATAAATCAGATTGAATAAATCAGGCAAACCCTATGCATGCTCCTAATATTTAATTGCAGAGGATGGATTTACGGAATACCTGAACTCCACCATCGGATCTCTAGATCTAGATCAAAAATGGCAACGATGAATTAGATTTTTATGTGGGATCAATCAAGGCTATCATGTTCCAATAGATCTGATCTTCTTATCTACTCCTTTGCTCCTCGGAATTATGGTGAGGATACGTTACCGAGTTGGATCAAAACAAGAGAAGTCTATCACCTTCTCCTTATGATCAGTTGTTGCCCCTCTCTCTAACTTTTCTCAATATTATGTGTAGAATATTTAAATCTCATATTGATCTGATAAAGAGAAGGGCTTATATAGTGCTAGGGTTTGCAAACCCTAACCCTAATGGGATCTATGCATTTTGTGGACCAGACTAGGTACCAAATACATATAATGAAGTGGGCTCTCCTTATTTATTAATTTCATGTCCAACCCAGAACATAATTAATTAATAACAGATTGTTTTACCTTCACCACAGACACAATACTGACTCACCTCTTTATTACAACGTTATATGGAACGGGTTGCATTACACTTGAATGATCCACATATTTAAGGTTCCGAACATTCATTAATTAGTTTGGCTTATGAAGATCAGCTATAATTAATTAAGCTCTTATTTCTTGAGAAGTATCACTAACTCCTTCTCACTTATGTCTGAATTAAAAAATTCAACCTACTAGGTTTTGCATAATGAACCTTGTGAGCTCCTTAGGGAATGCCACATCCTAAACCGGATATGATTACCTACATGTCCAGCCTAAGAAGGCCACACACTAACCGCTACACCAAAGATGCAGGTATAATAGTACATGTAAGACTCGACACCATAGCAGGCCAAAGTGCAGTCAACTTGTGTATGCCCCTTAACCTTCCATTAAGTTTAAAATCATAACAAGTATCTAGAGATCTGGCTCATTCATACGTCAATAGGAATGGCACATTTCACTGTTAATCCCATCAATACATAAATATGTACTGACACATCAAGTAGCTAGGATAAGCTCACTTATGAACTGATGTGTTGCACCTTAAATCGACAACCTATCTTGGGACTATCTCAGCCATGATACTGTTTATACCTCGCTAGGTCAAAAATTTATATGATCCTTTTGATCTCCTACACACCATATTAAAGGTCGCATCGTATGTTTGTTATATCACATAGCAGCAATGTTGATATAACACGTTTATGAAGACAAATGTATCAAACAATAACACTTAATCATAAATGCTTTTAGTATACAATCTCAACAATCAATCTCCAACTTATATTCAAAGCATACTACCATTGCTCTATCAGAGTATTATATGTTTCTATTTCAGACCTAGCTTATTTACATGTTTATCATCTTGTGATCGATTCTACCTTCAAATCCAAACTATGAGCGTGACCCTCATAAGTCTTATAAGGTAAAACAAGTGTAAATAAATCTGCTAGACCATCATGTCAATCGCTCCCACTTTACACACGTCACCTCTTATCATGAGTTCTTGTATGAAGTGGTACTACATATTCTATGTGTTTCACCACATTGTGAGTCTTGGGTTCCCTTGAGTTTGTCATTGCACCAGCATGATCACAATACCTTGTGAGTCTATTAGGCAAACTCGGAACACACACCTCTAAAGGACTATACTGGAGTTATACTGCTAATAAGGTCATTATTTTACTCACTTATCTATATTATTTTCTACTATTTATGTAGTTTCATTGAGTTTATATATATTTTATGCATGAGTCTATATTGGGTGGTATTATGCGTGCTTTGGTATGTTTGTACAGGTTTTAGGCCAAATTCACCGGAAAATCATTTCGAAAGTAGTGACGTTCAAGAGTAGCAGTGAAGAGTTCCTCCACACGAGGAATTCGGGATATTGGAGTATGGCAGAGGATGGATAGAGCTATGAGTTAGATTTCCAACACAATTGGAATCGGGTCAATCAGAGTTCGGGAGAGGAAGTTATTGTCAAAACTGTGAGACCGTGCAGAAGGGGCGAGACAGGACCACATCGACCGACGCGAATCTGTTGGCGTGAAAATTCGATTAAACTCGAATTATATCACATTTTCTTCCCTAGATTTGATAGGATACACATCCACCTCTATAAATATCTTACTAAATTTGACTTTTTCGGGAACCCTTTCATATTTTTCAGATCTATCATCATATTTTCATTCTGCAATTAAGTTTTTAGAGTTTTGAGAGTTAGGAAACACGAAACACTTTTATTTTCTAGTAAGTTCTTTACTTTTATGCAATTTAATATGTTTTCTTTTGGATTTCTATCTGCGATGAGTGGCTAGAAACCCTCGCGGGTTCTAGGGTTTGATATTATTGTGGATGCATGCTTAGGATTAATTAATTATGTTCATGATTCCTGTGTTTATTTTATAATTCTAGATTAATTCAAGGACCGAAAGGTGACGATTAATTTACATGTCTAGCTATTGATAGAAGGGCCGAAAGGTGAATATTGATAGTGAGATTAAGAATGCATGATATACTCTATACTGTCCAATGAGATGTATTAGACTATAGGAATTTAACTGATTTGCTTATCAGATTGACTAATTTTGTGTCCTTGAGACCAAAAGTAGATAGTCACTAATTAGAAATCTAGGTTAAATTTTTCCGCCCCAGGAAATATATCATTATTGCACTATTCCACCCGTCAAATTAATTGGTTCTTACAAGTTATCCATAATAAGATTTCTTCCCTAGAATCTGTGTTCCTATAAAAATTGATTTCAAAACCTCTTTAATTTTCAGTATTGTCATCTTTATTTTCCAAATCAAAACCATGATTTTCTGTTTCCTCAAACAATGAATCTTAGGATCATAGTTAGTACATAGTATAATTTCGTTATACAATACCCTGGATTCGATAACCTTAGGGTTCTTTATAACTTTATTTGCCACTGTTGCTATAATTTATCTGTAGATTTTACAGTGCTGAACTGCTTCTTGCGAACAACACTGGAACACACACCTCTAGAGAACAAGCTTGTACACACTCAACCTTCATACCAAAATTTACAACACACTTATATGTTAGATTCCTACAACTCCTCCTCCATGGCCAACTCATAATTAGAGGTCGATTTCCTTCCTCTTCCTGGATATCCGATACCATTCAGCTTATAGGGCACATTTATATACCAATGTGCCTATCCAGAGTTGAATTTATGTATGTATATACAATGCCTATAGCATTATAGATATCTGACTTTGTTCATTGTCATATAGAAAGACAACAATCCTATCTTGCCATGAAACGAGTCACCACATAATCAATTTAAGCGCTTGAGATACCTGAACATCCTTTTCTTGTGGTAGCACAAGACATTAATCCAAAGGATGTTCCAGAACCTCATATGTCCTACTTCTGAAATTGTTCGGATAACAATCACTTTATGCTTGACAATATCTCCACACCATTTCCGAACGTGAAAATACCATCTACATAATGTGCAAGGAAAACCACGCTTTCGCTGACACATAAATGGTACATGAAGCTCTCATTCTAGATATTTAATATTGAGACTTCTATTTCATGACCTTGAAGATCCCTTAAGTTCATACTTAAACTTCTTTGGCTTCTACACAAGATGTTTCTCACCTCAGTGCACATAACTTATCCGGTAGTTGCATATAGATGCCATCACCTTTTTTCAAGGTACCCATTTATGAAAACCACAAACACGACATCTATCTTCCAAATTCTTACGTTCATATGTGTTGTTATGGAAAAAAGAATTCAAATGGGTTTAATAGTTGCAACCATTGAAAATGCCTTCTTTTTAAACATACATTGCTCACAAACTTATACTTTTGAAATATACTAGGTTACCGTTCGAGCATTTCTTTACTTGTATATCAATCAGTCATCTATAGCAAAAAAGCTTTTGTGTAACATTGATCCTGCCATATAATCATAAATTTTATTGATTCATTTATGAATCTATGACTTGACGTCTTAAACCGAATCGTTTGTCTTAACAGCTTCATTGTGCATTAAGGGATAAGTACAACATTGTTCGTAAATTGAGAATAAGTCCGAAGACTATTCGATACGAACCAGTACTATTAAGCCTGTTAAGGCAACCTCCCACTGCAACGCTGCTCCATTTATGTTGTCATTTATTAGTGCATTAATTTGTAGTTTACCACCTTGCACGGGCGATTGTGCAATTAGTACCACACATACAAAGGTATGCTCAATATGCCACGGGGAATTTCTTGATGGATTTGAATTGTCTTTTCTAAATCATTGGAGAACAATCTCACATTTTGGTTCATGGTTTCATCCTATAAAACAAATCTCTTGTGTTTAGGATATTAAAGAAACTATCTATTTCGTTTACTTGGCATAGCCAACAAAGTACTATTAGCTTAGAACATTCTTCTAACCAATCAGCTTCCTTCATTAGCTTGAAATCTGAACAACCCGTCATTGCTTTTGACAAAGTCAAGATCCACTAGGGTATTTGAAGCTAATTTAGAAGACACTGGATTAAGCAGACAAACTACTGCGTTTGGCGCATTTTCTCAAAAAGAAAAAATGACAAAGCTTGCATAGCTTATCAACCTTAAAGAATCTTAACCCTTTCGCTTTGTCCACACCATCCATTGAGGGATAACTAATGTTGTCAACTCGGATACAATCCCTTTGCTCTGCAAGGTACTGTAAAACATATCACTTGAGATACACACCATTATGAAAGAATCATAATGTCTTTAAGGTCTTGTTAAGCTTCTTATCTACCTTATTCTTAAACGCTCTTGATTAAAACAAGAGACTAAGACTTGTAGCAAATTAGATAAACATGTCAATATCTTAAGTGATACAGTATCAATGCCTATTTAAGGCAACTGCGGAAGTAGACTCAACACAAAGCACACACGAAATAACCTTATCACCTATTAAAGGGTCTTGTTATCATCTTATACATCTAAGTAGTTTTCATGAGTACCATTCTTAGGAATACCGAGATTAAATACATAATTCTATAAATTACTTTAAACTAATAAGACCGATGTAACCACATCTTTAGTAAGATTCTTTAATAAGCCATAGATCACTGTTGGCTTAAGTAAACAAATACTGAAGAGAAATTTCCATTTAATTATTATGGAAAACACTGTTATTTATCAAGACATAATAACTCTATCATAATTAACTGATAATCCATAGTAACATAAATGGAAATGATTTTTATACAAAACATCTCTTCAAAACTCGAACATTGTTTAACATAAATCAAAAGTAAAAACTCATAGCTAGAGTAGCAACTCTAGCATCTTTCTTGGAGTTGGTAATCCCGCAATCTTCAAGCTTTGTTATTTGCTTGATCCGCTGCAAAGTATACCAAATATGATTAGTAACCTCAGTAACCACTACCCACTAAGGAGTAGAAACTGATACTAAACATCTTTCAACAACCAATGCAAAAGATGACTACCTTGTCCCTTAGTTACCAAACTTAGAAAATTTACTTGATAGTGACCCTTCTTTCCAAACTTGAAACATTTTTCTACTTCATGTCATTACAATGTGACTTAGAAAAACTCTTAGCAAGAAATCTGGAAAGACTTGATAATGCAACATTACTCCCACTGCTTCCTTCATTCCTCTTTTCTTTGACATCACTCTCTTGACTCAGAAGCAAGTTAGAGCGACACACAAAAAAGACCTAATAAGCTTCTGCTAACACGAGATCCCAGCATACTGTGAAGAATATACTCACTCTTGTTTTTCTCAACAGAAATACTAAAGTCATCAAATGACTTCGGTAGCGTGTTGAGTATCAAGTCAATTTTGACATCATTGTCAATTTGACCACCCATTAATGTGTATTCATCGATGAGCTAAATGAGTAATTCCACATGTTCACGCACTGAACAGTCCTGACCTATTTTTTGTCGTGCAATGTGCTTGAAAAGACTGGATCTAGCATGTCCTTTGAGTCTGCCATATGCTACAACAAGACGTCGTATAATATCACTCAAATATCATAAATCACTACAACGAGGAGTTGGTGCATCTACAGACCACCCAAGATGTATTGTTTGGCCATGCCATTTTACCACATCCACATAAGATACTGTGCACACTCCTCATCGGAAGATGCATCGATTGGCAGACTTGGACAGGGAGTTTGTATAACATACCATTGTCTAAATGAATCTAAGAGTTTGAAAATGGCACTTTTCCATCCAGGAAAAATCGGACTAGACAAAGAATTGTGTATATTTTAATTAATGAGCGATGCAATAATAGTCATATCTGATAAACAAATAAGCGGATTAAAGTAAGCACATACTACAAATGATTGAAACAAACACGCATAGAAACTTTAGATAAAACAATGCAATTTGTTTCCTCCAATTGCCCTAGTAAATTTACCGCAAGCTGCTTCAACAAACGTTCACGACAAATCATTCAACCAGACCAAAAGGCCCTTTAATATTGGAGATACTAAGGCCATGTTCGCCTATCTACAGCAGGGACATCATTCATGAGTTACAATCCAGGCAACATCTAAGCTAAATAACCACAACCCTAACTCCGGTCGATAAAAGGCGATTCAGTATAGGTACTCGACCCACACAGCATGTATTTGAGGAGGTCTAATGATTTTAGTTTGAATAGAACCAAAATTCAGCTTAGTATTTTAATTTCTAAAGGTTCCATCCGCACACATTATTTTATGTCTCATAAATTATGTCACATCTAAAATTCCATCATAAATTAATATGATCCCATAATTTATTGACACAATTTAAAACATAAAATAAATCACATAAAGCTTGCTAAATAATTAAAAATTACATTATTCTTAAAGAGTAAATATATAAAGCAAATAAAAACGCTTCCTATTATTTACTAGTTCGCACAAAATAAATCACATCAGTACGAGAATAAATTAAATAAACAAATAAAAAATTCTTGTGGCCCTACTGATGAGATTAGAAGGAAATAAATTAAATCTAACTATTACAAGATTTAATTTTGATACAAATCTTTAATCTGGGCCTCCGTTGGTCTTGAAATCTGAATCGCATAAAGAGCATTTAGGCTACAAATTAGGGTTTTAGGCCCCAAAAAAAGCCAAACCCTAATATCAAGGGTTGTAGCTGCCTTCGGGCTGAGAGGCCAGAGCTAAGGCCCAGGTAGCCAAACCCTAACCACCGCCAGCTCACCTAGCCGCCACCAGCGGCTGCGTACATATCGCCACCAACTTAAACAGCCTTCGACGGTCGTAGTAGCAACCGCCATTGGCGACAACGTACTGGACCTTTATCCACCGCAGTGGGCAAACCTGCGTGCGGCCGTCAGCCGAGTGTCGTGCCTTCCCATGGCCAGCTGCTCACCGGACCTGCATCTACCGGAGATTGCAAGTAGCAGCCAGACAAAGCTGGGCAAGGCCCAGCCACATGGCAGAAACCCTTGGGTTTCTGCCTACCGCAACCACTGTCGGTGGCCCAGTGTCAAGCGGCGAATAATCTGGTCACCGCTATTGCCTTGACTGAACTATTGATGTCGTGTTCATCAATGTTGTTCTTTGTTCTTCTGGATTTACAATTTAAATATTTTTTTTAAAAAAATACGTATAGATCTAAAATCTATTATAATTTTTGCCTATCAAATTAAACCACGAATTTTCTCGTGGTGAAAAACAAATCCAAAAACGACAAGGCCACGAGAAAAAAAACATCAACGACAATTCAAATCTATCCACAATAAAATAAACAAACATATTTATTCAATCTTAATTTATTTAAAACAGAACCTGAAAATCCAAACCTGACACTGATACCAATTGTAGGATCTTAGTCTACAATAGACAATGTGAATTGTCATTTATTACTTTAACCGTTTGGATCGTTCTTAATGTATCAAAGTAAAACAGATCGAATTAATCAGGCAAACCCTATGCATGGTCCTAATATTCAATTGTAGAGGATGGATTTACGGAATACCTAAACTCCACCTTCTGATCTTTAGATATGGATCAGAGATGGCCACGATGAAGTAGATCTGGATGTGGGATCGATCAAGGCTATCGTGTTCCAACATATCTGATCTACAGATCTGTTCCCTTGCTCCTCAAAAATCTTTTGCGGATGCGCTACCTAGTTGGATCAAAATCGGAGAAGTCGATCACCTTCTCCTTATGATCAGTCGTCTCCCCTCTCTCTCACTTCTCTCAATATTCTGTGTTGTATATTAAAATCTCATAATTATCTGATAAAGAGAATGGCTTATATAGTGCAAGGGTTTGCAAACTCTAACCCTAATGCACTTTGAGCATTTTGTGGGCAAGACCATGGACCTCCTTATTAATTAATTATATGTCCAACCTAGAACATAATTTAATAATAAAATAATGTTTTACCTTCAACATGGAAACAATGCCTAAACACCCACATTATTTGGAACGGGTTGCATTAAACTTGAATTATCCACATATTTAAGGTTCCAGATATTCATTAATTATTTTAGCTTATGACAATCATCCACATTTAATAAATCTCTTATTTCCAGAGTAGTACCACTCACTCCTTCTCACTTATGCCTGAATTAAATAATTCAATCTGCAGGGTTTAGCATAATGAACCCTGTGAGCTTCTCATGGAATGTCCAGCCCAAGCAGGCCACACACAAACTGCCACACCCAAGATCCAGTTATAAGAGTACATGTAATACTTGCCACCATAGCAAGTTAAAGTGCAGTCAACTTGTGTATGCCCCTTAGCCTTCCATTAAGTTTAAGATTATAACAAGTATCTAGAAATCTGACTCATTCATATGTAAATTAGAATGGCACATCTCACTATTGATCCCATCAATACTTAAATATTTACCGACACATCAAGTAGCTAGGATAAGCTCACTTATGAACTGATGTGTCGCCGCTTAAACCGACAGCCTATTCAGGGACTGTCTCAACCGTGATTTTGTTTATACCTCGCTAGGTCAAATGATTCATATAATCCTCTGTGATCTTTTACACACCATATGGTCATCCCTATAAGCGAGAAAATAGGATATTATAGTTTGTATTGTATGTTTGTTATATAAGAGACAACCATGTTGATGTAACACATTTATGAAGATCAGTGTATTAAACAAACACACTTAATCATATATGCTTTTAGTATACAATCCCAACATAGAGAACCGTAAGCAAGGATGAAAACAAACCCCTACGACCCAACAACAACGAATATGGTGAATACACCATAAATGGATGTGAATGTCCGGTTGATAAGTAAATTTTGAATTTCAATGTAATCCACATAAATTCATGAGTTTTAAGAATTGGAGAAACAACTCACAAAATTATTATTGAACTAAAAACTGAATAAATTAGTCCATAGTAAGGCCAATATATAGGCAAACTCAAATCCTTATAAGGAAATCAAATCCTAATCTAATAAGGAAATCAAATCATAATTTCATAAACAAATCAATTCCTAATCAAATAAGGAAATCAAATTCGTCTATTATTGACATACGACTTCTATCGATTCCTTAACTTCTTTTATTCAAGCATGAATCTATCAAATTATTTCTATCATCCCAGAGACTGAATGGGCTCCTTAGATTTTTTGTTCTCCAACTTCATCCAAATACAAGGGGGATTTAAACTTTTTTCCATAACGAGCGTCATAAGGAGCTATTCCAATTGTAGCTTGAAAACTATTATTATATGCAAATTCAATCAATGATAGAATTGTTTCCTATTTAACCACTCTATCGAGAACAACAATTTGGAGAATGTCCTCCAAGGTTGTATAGTTCTCTCAATTTAACCATCTATTTGACGGTGAAATGTAGTGTTGAAATTTAGTTCGGATCCAAGCTCCTTCTGTAGGCTAGTCTAAAATCGAGATGTAAATTTTGCATCTCTGTAAGATGTGATTGTTGTTGGAGCTCCACGTAATAAAGTGATTTCGTCGGCATATATTTAGGTCAACTTATCCGATCTATAAGTAATTTAGATTGGCAGGTATTGTGAACTCTTGGTTAGACGGTCCACAATTGCCAAAATAGTTATGCTCCCTCTTTGGTACTTGGGTATACCAGTCACAAAATCCATCGCAATCGCATCCCACTTCAATTATAGGATGCCTAGTGGTTGTAGATTTCTGTACGGCCTTTGATGCAGTGCTTACACTTGTTGACATGCCAAAAAATGTTCTATGAATAGGGCTATGTCTCGTTTCATGCCTTTCCACCAAAATTTATACTTCTAGTCTTGGCACTTCTTTGTACTTACTAGGTGCGCTGTGTATGGGGTTTCATGTTCTTCTCACATGATTTCCTCTTTCAAATCTTTATTCCTTAGCACACACAGTCTTCTATCGTACATGATAGCTTTATCAGAAGCCTCTTGAAAATTTGTAAATGTTTTCGCTCGGATTTGCAATCATATCTTTTCTAAATCTTCATGTTTTTGTTGTGCTTCCACAGTCTTTGTCATTAAATCAGGACTTACCATTATGGCTGTTATTCTAGTGCTCACTGTTTCTGGAGGTGAAATCACTTCAAGATTTCAATTTTCAAATTCCTTGATCAGATTATCTTCTTACGTGGTTCAAGCTTTGGCTAGAGCCTTTCTGCTTAATGCATTGGCTACTAAATTAGCGTACAGGGATGGTAATTCATGAACAAACTATAATCCTTCACTAATTATAACAACTTTGTTGTCTCATATTCAGGTCTTTTTGCTCAAAGAAATACTTGAGGCTCTTCTGGTCAGAGAAGATTACACATCTAGCAGGTAGAGATGATATTTCCTAATCTTTTAAGCGTGGACATTGGCTGCCAATTCCATGTCAAGGGTTAAATAGTTCAGTACATGCGTTCTCAATTGGCGTGATGCATAAGCAATCACCTTGCCTTCATGCATCAAAACTAAACCTAGACCATTCTTTGAGGCGTCAATATACAACTCCAAATCTTTATCTGCCTCGGGCAGTTCTAATACTGGAGCAGTAGTTAAGATTTCCTTAAAGCGTTGGAAATTCGCTTCTTGATGGATGCTAAAATAGCATACTAATTATAGCACATTGAGCAAATAAATTTATAATGAACCACAAGCTTGTCGAACCCATGGGAAAAGTGTAATGGCACTATTTCATGTAATCCAATTTTTCGATTCGTTGTTTGAGTAATCCAAAATAAAAAGGGTTTGTTTTGTATTCAGAAAATAACTTTTGAAATGATATTAGATAAATAAAAACACAGATCCTAGGGAATTCAACCAATCCAAAGAACATGCATAAAAGAATCAATCCAAACCAGAATTAAATAGTTATGGTGGAAAATTTGATGAATTGAAACTAATTCCTTGTTCGACAATTAAAACCTAGATTACTAGAAAGTGAATTTTACCTTTTGCGTCTCCATAATACAAACTAGTCAATCTCGATAAACGTTTAGATTAAATCCTATAACTGAATCTTCTTTTTGTGATAAAAAACAATCATATGAAGTTTATGTTTCCTATTATTCATTATCTCCTCTCGGTCTCAAATTAACAACTAACAATCTAATTAAATCCTCATCTCTCGATCCTTCAATTAAATTAGATTGTAAAACCAAAACCAGAGAACTTGAACCAATTTCTTAAGGGTTGAATTAAATGAATTACATCATGCTGATTGGATGGAGAATAACCCTAGAATCTTCTAGGTTTCTACTTTCTAGACATACATGCTAAAAACAAACATTGAAATAATAATAATAAATTTCATTTAACTTACTTGAAACATAAAGAAATGGAATTGAAGTCTTGATAGTCTTCGAATTCTAAAGCAATAAAGTAAAGAAAAATCGAAAACTAAAGTAAAATTGAATGCTAAATAGAAACGTAAACTCTATCAATAATAAATGGAAAAAGAGGAGTAATTATATCTTCATTAGGTATTAGGCTTCAGAAGGACATCGGTGTCCTCAACATCCAGCCAGTCGATCGACATGGCCGTCAAATCAATCCACCACTTCGATCCTCGAATTCAATCGCTTCCAACTCTCCGTGTTGATCGACACACTGGGTGTCGATCAATATGGACTTACATGTCGAGCCTCTTCTTCCTTCTGCCTTGGACGACAACGATCTTCCATGTCATCGACATGTGGTGTGTCGATAGACATGGATGTCATGCACAAGTTTTTTGCCTTGTCTTCTATTTTGATCGACATCGCATGTGTCGACCGAAATAACAGCTTCTTTAGTCCTGCTCTTTTCAACATTTTAGCACATTTTGACCTAAAAACCTACAAGAACTCACCATAGCAAGTGTAATATCCTCTATAAAAGACTTATGCTCAATTATTGACTCATAGGTAATGCAAATGCATGAAATAACAAAGAAAATAATGTTATAAGTGAAGCAAAATACGAGCTTATCATCCCCCCCAAACATAAACACTTCATTGTCCTCAATCAACAAAAATAATAAATCAAGAGTTCTAGTAAATGAGAAGTGAAATGCATCGCAATCAAACCACATTATAACAACAATTTGTAAGAAACAGAAAAATCAGTAAACCATGTAAGACTCACTATGATATTTTTTCACTCATTCACTCAAGTGTTTAGGATAATATGTGAACACAGAAGTCATGCAAATCAAGTTCTACCATAGGTTTGCAGATATTCTTATTTCTCCACTGCAAATATGTGCACATAAAGTCTTTGATCAGAAAGGACTTTATTTTAGGTTGTAATGTAGGCTTTGTAGTGAGTGATAGAGAATTATATGGCCAAGTGGCTAAAATCAATTGAGTTAGCTACTCTCAACCAATAAAAACTAACATCTTTTATTATCCACCAATCTTCATAGATTTCAAACACATAACAAGGATCTTTCAATCTTTTTTTTTTTTTCAAATGCTTTTATGCTCTTATAATTGATGTATGGGAACTGAGTTTATATGAATACAAACACATATATAATAATGTTTTCATTTCTTTTTCTCTTCTATTTTTTTTTAAAGTCCAACCTTCTTTTGTTTTCACCCTACTAATAATATTTATCTTCTTCAAACAATCCTCATACCCAACTCTCATGGACAAGAGTGATCCTCCTACCATTTTCTTAGCTTCATTGACGAAGAAAATAAAATACACAGGTTCAATAGGTCTGATTAGGGATAATTGTCAAATAGTGTTTAAGAAAAATAGGCTAAGCAAGGATGGCCTAGAATCATTTCCTAAACTTGTGCACACTAGCAGTCTCAAGTTCTAGAGATACCCAACAATGTAGACACACTCACAAACGAAATAAAGCTCAAATCTCACACTTGGGACAATAATTTCTTACATAGTAAACATCAAATCCAACTCAAAGATCATGCTAATGCAAGTTTCAAATTAGTAAATCATGTGGTTTCCTACATTCATGGACATTCTCAACTAATATCACAATTAACTCAGTCAAAAGTTAGTTAATTCTAATCTTGCATTATCACTAGGGTTTTATCTTAACTTGCGATTGTTGCTCACAAAATCACAAAATTTTTCAAACATATGCCAAAATTATGCAAAAAAATTTGAACTTGGTATGAATTTAAATTAACTAAAAGCAATAAAGAAAATAGAAGTAAATAGTTTCAACCCCTTGTCCTCCTCCCCCAAAACATATTCAACTCACTGAGGGAATATGTTTGAAAATCAGACTAGGTTTGAAATAGTGACTCGATGTTGGTCTTAGATACCGACTTTTTATCTTTAGAGCTGTAGAACATGAGTGATGGGGACTTGTGGCTACTCGCACTCTGTGTCGATTGACTTACTGTGTGTCAATATACATGGAGCCTTCTTGGCGATCATCGTCGAGGTGATTCCCTCTGTGTCGATCCATACAAATGCCACCTTAAATTTTTTTAAGAGATAGAAACAAGAAAAATGAATGTTAATGAAAAGCTGGAGTAAAGTAATTGAATAATGGGTTATCTCCCATCCAGTGATTTGTTTATCGTCATGGCTCGATGATGATGCTTTCACCAAGGTGGTTGGGTCTAGACTCGCCGCCCCCTTGCATGTATCATGTAAACCATTCGATGTCAAATGACAGTAGTGAGCTCAAAAAGAGACGATATAATTGACAATTTTCCCATCTTGTTTCTCGCCCTCATTCGATCTCGGTAGCTTCATCTTTATCATCAGCCTCATATTTGTTGGAGATATTGTGGAAAAAAGCTTCCTTCTGACTTTTATCGATCACAAAGGTAATTGTCTCATCATTTCCCCGCATAGTGATCTCTCCACCTTAACAATTAATGAATGCTCCACTAGTTTTCGAAAATTCTCTCCTAAGTATCATTTGCATGATTTGATCTTCTTTCATCTCCGAGACCACGAAATCGGCAAGGAAGATTAGATGGCCTACTCGAATAAAGACATCCTCCACTACCCCCTTTGAACGAGATATAGTGTTATCTGCCATCGGTAGGGTAATCGTGGTTGGCCTCATCTCTCCGATCTGCAGTTTTTTGTAAATCAAGAAAGGCATCAAGTTAATGCTCACTCATGTATCACAGAGTACATTATGAAACTCTTTCCCCCAATCTCAATTGGAATGGAAAAGAATCTAGGCACAATGGAAATTAAGTTGTTTGTTCGGTAAGCTTGCACTTATCCAAGCTGAGGGTAACGTGTTAACTAGGCTTGTGAAACCTCGCTCTAGTACTTAGCATCAACTAGGCTTAGTGACAGTATTCAGTATATACTACAACACTTGAGTGTAGAGTCTTAAAGTATAAGTATGCTCACAAATAAGAAAAGCAATAAATGACAAACAGATTATATTCGTTCGGACTAAACCATCATACGTTCACTCTTTCGACATTCAGTCTGGTAATCTAGTAAGCTTAGAACAATTACAGGTGCTTCTACAATCTATAGCTTGTCGGTGAATGCCTCGTCCAATGATCCATAAGCGCACTCACCTGGTCATCGTTGGGTTCTTCCGTTCGCAGCTACTGAGAGTGTGGGTGCACCTCTCAGCCTCCTTGTAGCTGGAATAAGGTGTTTATAGTTCCCCCTTGAACTATCTCCTTAGCGATAGGGTGCCCGTAAGTGTCAGAGTACAAGAAATACTTGACTGCTTTAGTCTTTCTTATAGAGAAACACTACCAAAAAAATAACTCAAGAATTATAATATTATGAGTCCTGTGTTAAAAGCCTCGAGAATAAGCTTAAATTGTGTAACCTTTCGCGTACACTGTAAGACTTTATCTTTTTGGTATGATTTCATACATAGTATGCATTGTAAATTTGTAACTCGTAACCTTCTTTCGTTGATTTCTCCAGTATTTATAGTCATAAGATTGAATGTTTGAATATAAATGCCCGTTAGGAAGATATCAAATCAAATGTTTCTATTGGCTGATGCGCTTGGTAGGAAGGTGGTGCTTTTTCAGAAGTTATGTGTCTGCTCCGCCTTTTTCTAACTTTTACAGCGATGGTTCATCTTTTTGTTTGAAATGCAGTATTTTTCAGTTTGAGGAATCGTGAACTGATTGTCATGGGTAGCGAAACTTGGTGTTTCATGCTTGCAGACTTTAAGGCTTCTCCAATCCTTAAAATTTTGTACTTCTTCAGTACATTCCTCAACCAATTCTTCTTGTCTTCATGTGTTGGGACCTTGACTATGAAGTCTAAGCTAGTGTTGTCATACTTGCAAGTCCAAGTCCATGCTGATGATGTTATCCTTTGAAGAATGCTTGGTCCTTGTGTTGTTAAGTATGATTTGATTGATAGCACCATACTTTCTTGATTCGTACTTGGCGAAATCAATACATCCGCGTACTAGACTAATTGGTCATTCATGTCTCCAGATTAACCTCAACTTACAACTCAATAAAAGAACCTATACAAGACTTTACATTTTTAACTAAGCTAAAACTATCTAAGATGGCTATTATAAACTTTTAAACACCAAAACATAACATAAAATGAAGGAAATTTCTATCGAATATCCTAAGAATTTCCCCGTCTAGTTCAGCTTTCTCCCACTTAAGATCTTCTCCTTATTAGCTTGGAGAGATATTGCTTGATTAATATTTCAAGTAAGTTTAGAGCATAGAAATATTAAGTATGTAAGAGAACAAAGAAGCATGCTGACTACACTATAGTGTGAAAGTTCAGCTTATGAAGAGCAAAGACCATTATTGGACAAAAAGAGATTGTCATCGACAAGTCAGCTTATCCTTTAAGTATTTTCATTACAAGTATAAGGATAAATAACTCAAGAAATCTATACAAATCTATTACAGATTATGTTAGGCTACTCTTGGTCTTCATCTTCATATGGCAGTTGTTGGTACTTTCATTTAAGCACAATAGTTGAGATGAGAAAGGAGACATACTTCTCCGTTTTCACCTTACCCCTTTTGGCTTGTTGGTCCCCGATCAGAGTCCCTATAATTATGCAGCAGATGATTTTACAATCAGTTTCACTCTTAAACTGGGGGTCAGTTTCCCAGTTTAGAAATTATCAAAACTGTGTTAGCCGAGAAGTTTTAGTTAAGCAGTTTTTGATATACACTTCAACACTTTAGAGAAGTGTTGAAGGTTTCAAAACACAATTGAAAATTGTATGGTGCGTGAAGTAAATAAAACTATAAATGAGGTAGGATATTTATAGTGGTTCGGAGCCTTAAGTCCTACGTAAAGTAGACCTACTCCTCTGCCGGTAGAGACAATTCAAAGGATGTCAAATCAATGTTCATACTTCTCTGTAAAGTAGACCTACTCCTTTGCCTTTTTTTAATACTTCCATGCTTTTTGCAGAGACAGTTTGTCCTTGTTGTGTCAGACTCGAACAAAGTTGTTATTCAGTCATAATTGAGTGTATCTTCATTCCTTATCATTGAGTCTTCAATGCTCTTTATGACTGTTAGGCATCTTACTTTTCACGTGTTTCTTTGATGTGAAACTATGCTGGTCTGAAACAGTGAGCGCCTCTCGACAGTTTCTATAGGAAAATTATGTCCATAGTTTTCTTTGTGTTGGGAATTAAGTACGAATTCCTCCCTTAGGATCAATATTGTAAAAAGTTTTTTTGAATCAAAACTTATTTAGTTGGTCGATCATTGTTGAATTCTAGCATAGTCTAGCAACTCAAATGTAATGTCTTGTTTAGGAAAAATATCGAGTTGTAATAGATTAGGAAGTGCTTGAGAAGACTTCTAAAGGATTCAGCAGATGAAACGAAGAATATCTAGTTCAAGCAACTTAGGAATGCTAGAAGTATTCTCAGCAGATGGTAGCTGCTAGAGATATCAGCAGACGAAAATGACTGCTATATACAAATTTTAC
Organism: Plectranthus barbatus; assembly: GCA_026898455.1. Classification (NCBI taxonomy): domain Eukaryota; kingdom Viridiplantae; phylum Streptophyta; class Magnoliopsida; order Lamiales; family Lamiaceae; genus Plectranthus; species Plectranthus barbatus. Next base: position 199,139 of record JAPKLW010000596.1, read on the forward strand.
GAAGGCGTGCCCTTGACTTGGGCGGAGCTGCTGCTGCTAAGAGATTGGAGGATCGGAGGTTAGTGGCTAGGTCGAAAGCTCACTACCTACTACAAGTGAAACGGGGATTCCTTGTACTCCATGTATCTTTTTAGTGGAATTCTTAGCGATATTGCTAAGGAATGGACGTAGATCTATTGGATCGAACCACTTTAAATATTGTGTGATTCTTTACTGTTTTATTGGGTTATGTTCATTGATTTGAAACCAAGCAACCCAAGTTGCTTGAGTATACTTGAAGAAAACCCTAAGTACGATTTTGTAGGGTTTGAGTCTACGATGGACAACACGAGTTGCCATTATTAATTTCTTGCCAAGGATCGTTCTTAGGATTTTCAATTAAACAAACCATGTGATCCTATACATGCTCCTACAAAATTAATTGCAGAGAATGGAATTAGGGAATACCTGATTTCACCGTTTGATCTACAAATCTAGATCGGAGCCAATAACAATGAAATAACCTTAGATCTGAGATAGAACGCCGGCGATGGATAGTTGTTCCTACAGATCTAATCTTCGTATTTGTTCCCTTGCTCCTTGGAAATCTGGTGAGGATTATCTACCAAGTTGGAACCGAGATCTGGAGAAGACGATCAATTTCTCCTACCGGATCAGTCGCGCCGCCGTTCTCTCTCAATATACTGAAAACCCTAATTCTTAATGATCTGATAGAGAGAAGGCCTTTATATAGTGTTAGGGTTTTGAGAAACCCTAACCCTAATGGGCTTGAGCAGTTCATGGGCCAGACCAGGGACCAGATGCAAATAATAAGGGAAAATATCACAATTTATCCCAAACTTTCGTCAAGTTCCCAAATCTATCCCCAACTTTTGAATATAACAATTTAAGGCCTAAACTTTGAAAATCTTCCCACCGATAAAAATTCAAATACCGGAAGTCCTACATGGACAAATTAATAGGGATAAATAATCAAATGAATTAAACTTACATATAATTAAATTACTTCTAATATTTATATTAATATTGTTTCACTAATATTGAAATTGAAATAATATAATATTTAAAGTAATTTAATTCTAATATAAATTTTTTTCTTAAGTAAATGCTTAAATGAATAAAATAATTTCAATTAAAATATGAGAGATATATGAAAATATATGATCGTCTATTTATAAGATTATTAATATTAGAATTAAATTACTTCTATTATCTATATTAATATTGCCTCATTAATATTAGAATTAAATTAACATAAATATAAAATTAATTTAATTGTATATACGTTTAATATTGTGATTTAGTACTATGAAAAAGTTTTAAATTTAATAAATTATTTAATCCCTATTAATTGTAATAATAATAATAAACTACATGGATTTTGTTTGAATTAGTATTTTATAATGACCTAGAATAGTATTTGTCCATGTAGGATTTTTGGTGCTGGAATTTTAATGGGTGGGAAAATTTTCAAAGTTGAGGTCTTAAATTGTTATATTCAAAAGTTGGGGATAAATTTGGGAAGTTGATAAAAGTTTGGGATAGAGTTAAATATTTTCCCAAATAATAAAGTGGGCCCTCTTTATTAATTAATCATTCATTGTTTAACCCAGAACATAATTAATTAATAAAACATTGTTTTAACCTTCACCACGGTAACAATGCTGACTCGCCCCTTTATTACCACGTTATTAGGAATGGGTTGCACCAAACTAACATGATCCACATATTTAAGGTTTTAGACATTCATTAATTAGTTTGGCTTATGACAATTAGCCATAATTAATTAATCTCTTATTTCCTGAGTAATACCACTCACTCCTTTTCACTTATGCCTGAATTAAATAATTCAACCTGCAGGGCTTAGCATAATGAACCTTGTGAGCTCCTCAGGGAATGTCACCATCCTGAAACGGATATGCTTACCTAAACGTCCAGACTAAGCAGGCCACACAAAAATTGCCAACACCCAAAATACAAGTATTAGAGTACATGTAAGAGTCGCCACTCTAGTAAATCAAAGTGTGGTAAATCTGTGTGTGCCCCTTATCCTTCAGTTAGAATTAAGATCATAGGAAGTATGTTAGGGATCTGGCTCATTCGTATGTCAATGTGAATGGCACATCCCATTGTTGATCCCATCAATACATAACCATGTACTGACACATCAAGTAGCTAGGATAAGCCCACTTATGAACCGATGTGCCGAAGCTTAGACCGACAGCCTATCCAGGGACTGTCTCAGCCGTGATACTCTTTATATCTCGCTAGGTCAAACGATTCATATGATCCTCTGTGATCTCCTACACACCATATGATCATCCCTATAGGCGAGATAATAGGATATTATGGTTCGTTGTATGTTTGTTTCATCAGACATCGAGTATTGTTGCAGCAACATATATGAAGACCAGTGTACAAAACACTTAATCATATATGCTTTCAGTATACAATCCCAACAGATTCTGAGTTTAAAAATTTAACAAGAAATTAAGTGCAAGATAATATTTAGACTTCCGCTGCATTCGTGTGTGTTTGTTGTTCGTTACTCACCATGACGACTCTTATCAGGGACCATCAAGTGGTATCAGAGTGGTAGGTCGTAAGACTTGATGCTTCTGAGTCACTTCGACCAGATCTGTGTTTATTCCTTGCACTACACTTTGTTCTTTTGTGTCTCTAGCTCAGAAACTTCAAGATTATAATGATGAATCATACCTGGCCCAAGTATACAAAGGAGAAGTTTAATTCGTGGCAAAAGATGGCCACCATCCAGCTGCAAAGCATACATCCGGAGATGGCAGATGTTCTTGCCAAAGGTCCAGTCAAAATTATGAAAGCTAACACTTTTGTAGGACCAGCTGCCGATAGGCAACCGAGACCTCAAATGGTCGTGAAACCATTTGATGAATACACGGTTGAAGATAAGAAGAGAGCTCAGTTGGAGCACTTAGCAAAGAAACTAATCCTGGATTCTTTGCGGCCGTTGATGGCAGATAAAGCTTTGCATTTTGATACAACCAAGCAAATGTGGGATTATGTTTGTGAATCTTCCCAGGAGACCGACCATATGAAATGCAACAAGCTACAGGTAGCTGTTGATAAATATGAATCTTTCTCCATGATTGTAGGAGAATCTATCTAAGCTATGGAAGATAGATTAAACACCATTGTCAGAGAACTCCGGAATCTGGGACAGACGTACGATAATGGCGAGATGAACAACAAGATCATCTCCGAGCTCTTTCCACTGGAGGATTGGTTCGTGAAAATGACAAGCTTGAGCGAGAAAAACCTTAGCCAAATGACCACATCTGAGGTATTTGCTCAACTCAAAACTCATGAACTCATTATACAACAATCAAAGAAGAATGAAGCCTCTGCTGCGAAGAATTCGTCATCAACTGGTGTACCCCCGGAGGATCTAGCATTCATCGTGAAAAGAGATGCATCCAAATGGAAGACAACGAAGCCATTCCGTCATCATGAAAGATCAGCTCCTGCTTCTCCAGCAAAGGAAGTAGTTCCATCCTCCAGCATGCAGCCAGAAGATCCGAAGATAAGTGAGCTCAAAGAGCAAATGCAAAAGCTTCAGAAGTTGATGTTGGAAGCTAAAGCTGAGAAAGAAGCCAAGGAAACTAAGCATACTTCATCATCCTCTCGTTCCACAGAGAGAAAGCCCAGGACAAGCTTCGAGTGTAATTCTCCTGATCATCTGAAGCATGAATGTCCAAGAGTAAGCCAGGAAGAAAGAGAGTGCCTCAAACAAAGGTTTGAGAGAAGAGCTGTCCAGGCGGTCACCAGAGCGTTGCTTACCAGGACCGAGGTGCTAGATGTTCCTTATAATGAAGAGGCGTATTACTCTTCTAAGGAAGATGATGAGGAAGCTCTGCTGGTCCTTATGGCTGATATTGTGGAAGATCAATTTGCTGATGCTGATGCTGATGCTGAACAGAGTGCTGAATCGGCTCTAGCAGTCGATGCGAATGAGGTACCATCTACTAGCACTTATTCCTTAGCAATCATTCATGAATTGGAGGAATCTTTTCTATATTTTGAGGATGATTATCTCACAAAGCTTTCTATCGAATTTTCAAAGATGTATGAAATCAAGAATGCTATCATTGGAGAGAACACCTAAATCAAATTAAAAATTACATCTTTGACCTAGGAAGTCGAAAGACTAAGGTCCGAAAGTTAGGATTTTTTTAAACTTAAAGCTGAGTTCTCCAAGCTCTTTGAAAATTTTCAAATTCTTGAAAAGGAGAATTTTACTTTAAAAAGCAGACCAAAAGAGGAATGTATATGTGCTTATACATCTAGCAAGGCAGTTCTTAGTGCTATTGTGAGCCAACAAAGGAAACATTCTGATAAATCAGGATTGGGCCTTAGTTGTGAAGCAAAATTCTCTAAGGGTACCTTCAACAAGAATGCTGAATTTTCTAAGAAGAGAAAGATATCATTCGTTTCTGTTGGAAAATTGAATGCTGATAAAGGAAAGGAAAAGGTTAATGCTGAGTCATCATCTGCTAGGCAGACAGATTGGCGTAGCAAGCATGCCTCTGCTGGACCTCAAGAGAATGCTCAGAGGATGCCTGCTAGGCATGTTAATGCTAGATCTCCGCAGGCTACCACGAGAGTGCCTGCTAAACATACATCTGCTGGATCTAAGCATAGTACCTAGAAGATGTCTGCTAGATCTCACTCAGCAGTGCAAGGGAGCAATGCTGAGCATTATATTTCAAATGCTAAGATAGCATATTCTTCCTTCACTAAGGGCAAGCAGGTTCAATACCATGTTGTAAGACCGTCGTACACGCAGTACACTCCACATAGGAGGAACACCTATGTGAGGCCTGAGTCCAAATCATTTCCATTTCAAATGACAAGGAAGGCTAAGCACACTACTCCACCTAGATCTAATAATGTAAAACATGCTTATCCAAAGGTCGAGAAGGGATCCAAGAGTGATGTAATGATGAATGTCTTGAAAATCACCAAGATGTGGGTTCCAAAAGGAACAATGATCCATGCTAATCCCGCAGGAACTGATGCTAAGCGGGTACCTAGACAAAATTGTTCATTGTTTTGCATGCACAGGATCCAAGTGTTAAGATATCAAGAATGTCAAATGAGTGGATCCTAGATAGCCGTTGTTCAGTGCATATGACAGGGGTGAAGAATTGTTCTCGGACATTCAAAGAATCTATGGCCCCACAGTTGTGTTTGGTGACAATAGTAAAGGCAACCTGCTATGTGAAAATGGGTATACCATTTCTTAAGCACAACCTGCTAAGTATTAGCCAACTATGTGAAAATGGGTATACCGTTTCTTTCGTTAATACTGGTTGCTCTATTGCTGACAATGCTACAGGTGAAGTAAAGCTTAGAGGCATCCGCAAGGGTGGCCTATATATTGTTGATTGGCAAAGTGGCCATCAACATTCTTGTTTTGTAGCATTGAACAGGGAGGAAACCAATTGGCTATGGCATAAGAGGTTGACTCACCTGAATTTCAAGACAATCAACCACCTAGCCAAGCACAAGCTTGTTGAAGGATTGCATGTTGAGACTTTCCCAAAGGAAGGCATGTGCAAAGCTTGCCAGCAAGGGAAGCAAACCAAGGCATCTTTAAGATCAAACCCGGAGAAGGCCACTTAAGAGAGGATCCTAGAGCTTTTGCACACGGATTTATTTGGCCCAGTCACTCCAGCCACTGTAAGTAAAAAGGTTTATACACTTGTGGTTGTTGATGACTTTTCCAGGTACACGTGGGTTCGTTTACTGAGAACCAAAGACATAGTCAAGCTCATCCTTCCAGAGCTAATCCTCACGGAGCAAAATCACAAAGAAGTCACGGTCAAGAGGATTAGATTGGATAATGGTATCGAGTTTTGCAACAGAATATTGATTGATTTTTGCGCCGAAGCTAGTATCAGGCATGAGAAATACAGTTCTAGGACCCCCCAACAAAACGGTTTAGCAGGGAGAAGGAACCGAACATTGAAGGAAGCTGTGCGGTTAATTCTCGCTGATTCCGGTCTAAGTAGAAAGTACTGGGGCGAAGCAGTCATGACAGCTTGCTATACACAGAATAGGAGCACAATCAATGGCAGATTCAATAAAACTCCTTATGAAGTGTACAATGGTCGTAAGCCTTCTATTACTCATCTTCGTGCTTTTGGTTTGACATGTTATATTCATAACAATGGGAAGTCGAAGCTTAACACTTTTTCGCCTAAGTCTGATGAAGGTGTGTTCCTTGGATATGGACACCCATCTTACAAAGATTATAGAGTGTTAAACAAGACAACTCAAGCTGTGGAAATAACATGCAATGTTATTTTTTATGAGTCTACTTTAGTGCACAGAGCTATAAGAGAGAAAGAGGTTAGCAATCATGAGACTAATGAAGTCAATAATCAATCCATCTTGAATTCTTTCGGAAATATGAGGATTGATTTGACTAAGTCTATAAGTTATTGTAATCCAATCCAGACACACTCAGCAGGTGACCAGATTGCTGACCGGGCCGATGATGCTAATGATCATGCTGAGGCCACCCCACCATTTTATCTTAATGATAATCTGGATATTCTTGAATTGTTTGAAGAAGAAGATGTGTTGCTGAAGAAAGACTGGATGCTACTGAAGGCATTGCTGAGGATCTTGTCAAAGACGATGCTATGATTCCAGCAGCTGCTGAAGATCCAGTTGCTGAAGTTCCAGCTGCTGAGGTCCAGGATGCTGATGTTCCTGTTGCTGAGGTGCCGAATGTTGAGGTACCGGATGCTGAGCCAGAAGTGATTGCTGAGGAGAATATTCTAGCAGAGAACAAGTCACCAGGCGAAGCTAGCAATGCTATACTAGCAACCAACAACCCGAGACCAAGATGGCTACGCGATCATCCCTTAGATGCCATTCTTGATGATGTCAATGATCTAGTAAGGACGCATCAAAGCAATGCGATGCTAGCATGTTATATTTCGCATGAGGAGCCTACGAAGGTTGAAGAAGCTCTAAAATCTCCAGATTGGGTGAACGCTATGCAAGAGGAGCTTGTTGAGTTCACGCGCAACCATGTTTGGGATTTGGTGGACGGACCTGAACACCAAAGTGTTATTGGAACCAAATGGGTGTTCAAGAATAAGAAGGACGAGTCTGGAAAAGTCGTTCAAAACAAAGCTCGTCTCGTAGCAAAGGGTTATAGGCAATGTGAAGGAATAGATTATGACGAGACGTTGGCTCCGGTAGCTCGTCCTGAGGCAATAAGATTTTTCCTAGCATAAGTTGCACATCATGAATTCTCAATGATGCAAATGGATGTGAAGAGTGCTTTTCTGAATGGTGAGCTCAAGGAGGAAGTGTACGTTGAGCAACCACCAGGCTTCGAACAAGGAAATCAAATCTATAGGCTCAGGAAAGCCTTATATGGTTTGAAGCAAGCACCGAGGGTGTGGTATGGAACCTTTTCCAAATTTCTTCTGGATAATGGCTTCAAGAAAGAAAAGATTGACCAGACCCTCTTCCGCATTGAAGACGAAGGAAGCATATTGCTCATACAGATATATGTCGAAGACATTATTTTTGGATCGAAGAATTCAAACTTGTGCGACAAGTTTTCGAAGCATATGACGAGTAATTTCCAGATGAGTATTATGGGCAAGATGTCGTACTTTCTAGGACTTCTAGTTCAGCAATCGAGTGAAGGGATTTTCATTTCCCAAAAGAAGTACACTCGCGATCTGATTGCTAAGTATTGTCTAGAAAAGACGAAGAGATTTAGGATTCCAATCAGCACGTGTAGTGACCCGGTGCCGGAGCAGGGAGTGATCGCCGGTGTAGAGAAGCACGGATAATGAGCGGCTCCTGTCAGACATCCATTAGTTGAGTGGAGGGTGACATGAATGAACCGGGCCCACACCGGAATGAGAGGGATTCTGAAGCTATACAGGAATGAGATTGTATAGCTGATGAGAGCTTAAAGGATTTGATAGGTGCTACTCATACCAACATGGTGCATCATCTTTTCCGGCACCCATTCCAGGAAAACTCCAATGTTAAGCGTGCTTGACCTGGGGTAGAACTAGATGGGTGACCCCCTGGGAAGTTTCTCACGGTGCGTGTAAGTGAGGACAAAGCACGCTGGGAAGGACTTGTGTTGGTTTGTGGGTTCAGCAATCAGTCTGGAAGCCGGTCCAGACCATTGGTGGGTAACGTGGCCGGCCTTGGGTGAGCTCGTTTGGGCCCTGGGGCCGGGGCGTTACAGATGGTATCAGAGCCGAACCTCTTCCAGTACGGTGTGGTTCGGGGACGAACCAAGCGGAAGCTGGTGGGCATGTAGTGACCCGGTGCCAGAGCAGGGAGTGATCACCAGTGTAGAGAAGCACGGACAATGAGCGGCTCCTGGAAGACTTCCATTAGTTGAGCGGAGGGTGACATGAATGAACCGGGCCCACACCGGAATGAGAGGGATTCTGAGGCTATACAGGAATGAGATTGTATAGCTGATGAGAGCTTAAAGGATTTGATAGGTGCTACTCATACCAACATGGTGCATCATCTTTTCCGGCACCCATTCCAGGAAAACTCCAATGTTAAGCGTGCTTGACCTGGGGTAGAACTAGATGGGTGACCCCCTGGGAAGTTTCTCACGGTGCGTGTAAGTGAGGACAAAGCACGCTGGGAAGGACTTGTGTTGGTTTGTGGGTTCAGCAATCAGTCTGGAAGCCGGTCCAGACCATTGGTGGGTAACGTGGCCGGCCTTGGGTGAGCTCGTTTGGGCCCTGGGGCCGGGGCGTTACAGATGGTATCAGAGCCGAACCTCTTCCAGTACGGTGTGGTTCGGGGACGAACCAAGCGGAAGCTGGTGGGCATGTAGTGACCCGGTGCCAGAGCAGGGAGTGATCACCAGTGTAGAGAAGCACGGACAATGAGCGGCTCCTGGAAGACTTCCATTAGTTGAGCGGAGGGTGACATGAATGAACCGGGCCCACACCGGAATGAGAGGGATTCTGAGGCTATACAGGAATGAGATTGTATAGCTGATGAGAGCTTAAAGGATTTGATAGGTGCTACTCATACCAACATGGTGCATCATCTTTTCCGGCACCCATTCTAGGAAAACTCCAATGTTAAGCGTGCTTGAACTGGGGTAGAACTAAGATGGGTGACCCCCTGGGAAGTTTCCCAGAGTGCGTGTGAGTGAGGACAAAGCACGCTGGGAAGGACTTGTGTTGGTTTGTGGGGTCAGCCGTCAGTCTCGAAGCCGGCCCAGACCATTGGTGGGTAATTAGGCCGACCTCGGGTGAGCTCGTTTAGGCCCTGGGGCCGGGGCGTTACAGAACGAGTTGCCAGATTTCCATTGATGAAGGAGGAGAATCTGTGAATCCCACACTCTATCAAGGTATCTTTGGATCCTTGCTTTACTTAATAGCTAGCAGACCCGATATCTCTTATTCTATCGGTGTATGCGCGAGATATCAAGCAAATTCGAAGAAGTCACACTTGGATGTTGCTAAGAGGATTATTTGATTCCTCATATGTACCGAAGGTCTCGGAATTTGGTATCCAAGGTGCGATGGGCTAGCACTAAGTGGTTATTCTGATTCAGACTTCGGGGGATGCAAGATTGATCGGTAGAGCACCAGCGGGACATGCCAATTCCTTGGACATAAGTTGATCAGTTGATTTAGCAAAAAGCAGCACTTAATGGCTACGTCTACTACTGAAGCTGAATACGTAGCAGCTGCTAGTTGTTGTTCTCAAGTCTTGTTGATTCGGCAGCAATTGCTAGATTATGACATTCCTTCTGAATGTGTGCCGATCTACTGTGACAACAATAGTGCTATGTGCATAACGAAGAACCCCGTTCATCATTCAAGAACGAAGCATATTGATATCCGACATCATTTTATCAGAGATCATCAGGAGAAGAAGGATAGTGATATTCAATATATATGCACTAAAGATCAGCTAGCAGATATCTTCACCAAAATGCTTGCTGAGGCGCACTTTAAAAAACTTTGTCTAAAGTTAGGCTTCATGGAGCTTGAAGATAATGTGGATGAATGAGTATTAAGTTCTTATTCTTTCTGGATTTCTGTTTTTCTTGACAAAGGAGGAGAGAAACGTATCCTAGCTTACGTTTTACGTTGCTGACTCTGTTGCTGAATTTTGGTTGCTAAGAATTTTGATTGCTGACTCCAAGCTCTCAACATTTCACTGATATGCTAATTTATTGCAACAAATGATTCCAACGCTCGCTAGAAATCGGGTGCTGAGTCCAAGCTCTCAGCATTTCGTCGGGATGCTGTGTTATTATTCAGCAAATTTCATCAAAGTGCTTCAGACATCTGCTAGAAGGTGAATGCTGAGTCCAAGATCTCAGCAGTTCCTAAGTATTATACTAGCAAGTGGTACAGTCGGTTGATGAGGAATGTTTGCTGAGTCCAAGCTCTTAGCAGACAAAATGTGAATGCTATGCTACAAGCATTATGACTGGTGCCAGCAATTGACGCGGTGGATGCTAGATTCTGGGTGCTAGATTATGTGGATGCTAGGATTCGGATGCTGAATCCATGCTGACCATTTGAGTGCTAAGGATTTTCAAAGCCAGTAGATTGGTGAGTCCAAGCTCTCAGTAGTCTCCACAAGTCAAAAGTGGGAAGGATTTGAATTTGAAATGACGTGTCCGACATGCTGCTTTTAATGCGTGCAACTTGCTGCGTCCAACCAGGAGGTGACACGTCAAAAGCACTCGAGCATTTTGGGGCGTGGGTTGCCATACGAAAAGACTCACCAAATCTGAACTGTTGATTAAATTTGAAGAGGTGTTTCCCCAGCCGTCGGATCATTGTCCAGAAGGTATAAACCTTTCACTTCATTCATCGTTCAAACTTTCTACACTTTTTATCTGAAATCTATAGAATTTCTAAGCCTTTCAAACACTCTCAAATTCTACACTTCGAAATTCTTCCTCAATTTCTCACCATGTCTAATCCTGAATCCTCCACCCCATCTGAAACTCTGATTAAGTTTTACTTCAAGCCTAGTCCAGACTTGACGTTGCATGAGAGGCATGCACCGGAGTTTACCGATATTGCATCGAAGGACGATGTTGATGAAAGGATCCCTTACTCCCGCCTGGTTTCTCTTGCCAAGAAGAAGGAACAGTCTGGGTTATTGAAAGCCCAGAGGCGCGCGGCGCAGGTATTGAATGATAGGATTCTGTACACTCCTCTTGCTGTGGTACAGTTTCCAGAATAGGTGATGAACACCCTGGTGCAGGCGCAGGTAGTCCAGTATCTATCTGCTGAGCCTACAAAATTTTGACCACATATGGTCTTGGAATTCTATGCAAGGGTTGTCTTTGATGAATGACACACGTTTTTCACAACCTTTGTGTTCGGGACCCTCATCAAGGTATCCACCGCCGCCCTTACAGAGACATTTAGGCTTCGTGATTCGGGTGAACGTGTCTCCACATATAAGGTCGTTAATACCGAGGATATTAAGACTCGGTGGGACGAGTGGAAAAGACCGGAGGTGCAGGAGGACCCGGCACATCCATGGAAGGTAGCCACTTTGATACATCATTTCAAGGAGGACTACAGAACCCTCGTTGAGCTCGTAATAAAGATGTTCCAATGCGATGCGGGATCATATTCGGAACTTTATGCCAAGAAATATGTCGTGATGATGGCATTGGTAGATGGGTTCAATGGGAACTGGGCGCGATTCTTTTTTGAGCGGTGGTTGGACCACGCTAAAAAGAATATGAAGATGAAGGAAGAAGGAACCTTCATGTCCAATGTTAATTTTGGACTAAATATTAGCAAATTCCTTGAGATGATCATTCTGAAGGAGGAACTCGACAAGGGTGAGGCTTTGCTGAATACTGATTACATTCCCCTGTGGAAGAAGCAGCCGACCCCAGCACAGCCAAACCTTGCAGCCAAGACACCCTCTTCTGGTGAGATGCTGCTGCAGCAAGCTACTCCATTATCTGCTGAGGAGATTGTAGATCTCCTGAAAGCTGCTGAAACAAAGCAGTGCTTTCGACACTTGGAGGAGATAGAGAATCTTGGAAATCTTCCGGTCGAGCAGATTGAGGAAATAATGGAGAAGAAGCAAGCAGAACTACAAGTTCCAACCTTGGTTCAGATTGTTGTGCAAATTCCCAAGAGGAAAAGATTAAAGGTTGCATCTCTTTAGAAGAAGAAGACGCGCAGACGTCTTGTTAAGACTGCTGATCAAAAGGAAGCTGAGAAGAAAGCAACAGAGAAGGAGGCTGCTAAAATGAAAGCTACTGAGACTCCTCTCTCTAAAAAATCTCTAGAAGAAAGATTGAAGGGTATAAGGAAGAGGAAAGCTGAGAGGAAGGAGCAGAAAATAAAGAAGCATAAGAAGGAAATGGAGAGGCTTACTTTTGAAGCCAGAGACAGAAATTTCGAGCAAGCCAAGCAGCATGGTGAGGAACAGGCTGCTAACAAGGCGGCTGCGAAATAGCAAGCAGTCGAGAAAGGTGCTGCGATGATAGCAAAGGCAGCCGAGGACGCACGACAGCAAGCAGTTGAGAGCAGAGAAGGTGGTTCCGGCTATTCCCACTCCCACCCCAGCAATAGTAGAGAAGATTGCCATCGAGGAGGAAGCGATGACCGACCAAGACCTTGAGAGAATGCTAGAGAGTGGAGCCTTTAATGCTCCAGATCGTCCTCAAGGAGGAGTCACATTAAAAGAGCCTGTTGTAGAACAAGCAGATGAGAGCAGTGATGAAGAGGTTGTTTTTTGAGGAAGCCTCTGGGTCAGGAAGGAATGTTGGAGCATGTGCTAGCAGCACAGGAGGTGCTGAAGTAATTGGTAAGGATGCATCCACCATTGCTGAAGGCACAGGTGCTGAGCCAGTGGCTAGCACTTCTGGAAGAGAAGAAGGCGCGGATGCTGAAGCCAGGCCAGAAGAGGCTGCTGAACAAGATTCAGCATTCTTAGCCTCGTTCTTTTTGGAATCAGACTCAGATGGAGAGTCTGCCGACATTTTTGATGCCAAGTTGCTAAGAAAGATTCCAACCTAGAACAACGAAACTCTCCGAGTTCCTTTCAGAGGACTCCCTGGTCCAAGGTTAAGGCTCAGGAGAGTGGCACAGCTGTGTGCACCTGTATTCCTTGTTGAGGAGGTAAATTCTGATCTCTTCCCTATGGCATTTGAGATTGAAGAATTTGTGAATGCAGAGATCGAAAGGGATATTGCCAGCACCTTTTATGTTGAGTTAGATCAAGATACATCCGAAGGCCAGGTGCTGCGCAAGGAATTCAGGAGATAGAAGTTTTTCGATTACGTGATGCATCAGCTCAAGTTTGAGGAGAGGATGCTGATAATCATTACAAGAGGCCTAAACTACTGGAGGATAGAGGAGCAGTGGGCCAACGATTGGATTGACCAAGTGGATGGACAATCAGTTCACAGACAACCAGGTGTTTGCTCGTCTTCAAGCAATTCGGGCTCACAGGCTGTTCTCCAAGTTACAATCCTTGCCGAGGTCTACCTTTGCTCCGGATGGGTACTCCGATGCTAGACTTTAGCTGTCTAAGCGCCAGGCACGAGCAGCTGCTGAGTATAAGAGACGCCAGATCGAGTATGAGAAATACAAGAAGGAAAAGCTCATGGCCAGGATGGCTGCTGAAGTAGCTGAGCGAGAGGCCACAGAGATGGATGCTCGAGATCGTAGGATTGTCAAGTGTTTGGAAATTGACATTCTTGATTTAATACATGTAGAGAGTGAAAAGGCTGCCCAGACTGCTGAAATCATTGGAGCAGCCAATCGTATGATGGATGAGGAGGCTCGCTACTTGGATGCCCAAGATGCTATAGCTCAATCCAAGAGAGGTGTCATGCTCATATTTGCTGAAGAATCTTGCTACTCTACTGCTCAAGGAGAGCTTATCCAAGCCATGGAGTCAGTAGAGCAATAAATTGATGAAGAAGCTCTTTATTTGGCTGCTTATGGAGGTGTGAATGCTGAGATAGAAGAAGTACCCACTGCTCGAAGTCGGGAGCATGCGATTGCCACAACTTCTTCATTCGATGCTACCCTGTTAAGCGCTCACGACTTTCCATCCTACTTGAACTTTGATGTCCAATTTTCTGTGCAAACTGCTATGTCTTTCGTAAATGAGCGACTGGCGATAGAGGCTGTTGATATAAGAAGGGAAGTTGAAGAAGTTAGGAATGGAGTTTCTGAGGTCAGAGCAGAAGTAGCTGAGGTCAAAGTAGACATTTATGAGGTGAAAACCAACATGGATGTGCTAAAAGTAGATGTTGTTGAATCCCATAAGCAAGTAGAGCAAAAGGTCAACTCTTTCTCAACCATCTTTTTTGCTGCAATCAAAGAGGGGGAAGTGAGGAGGCATGCTGAAGCAGAGCAGAGGAAAAAGGAAGAAGAAGCACTTGTTGTTGTTGCTGAACAGCGTAGACTTGCTTTGGAGGAGTTGAAAAAGCAAAAAATGGAGCTGAAGATCAAAATGCTAGAGATGGAAAATGACAAGATTGCTAAGAAGTTGGAGAGGGAAGCAGCAGAGCGTGAAGCTAGCAAAGCATACTTGGAGAAATTTGTGCAGATGGTCGTTGGAAAATTTGATGAGTATGACAAAGGAAAGAAGCCTACCCCTGACTCTTGAGTTCTAACTTCTTATCTTAGAAAATATTTTGTAACTTCTTTTTCGATCTTTTCTGATTTCATTGTACTTGTAATGATCAGACTTATGAATGAAATCAGATCAGACTTAGACAATTTCTGATTGTCCACTTCTAGTTTTTGCTGTGTGTCTTAGTTGATAAACACTTTCTGTGTATTCAACAAAAATGCATGTGGATGCTGAGATTAAATTGTCTTATGATTGGTTAAGGAAAATGCTTGTTGATTTAAATGGGCTGCTAGAATTCCTAGCATATTCTGAAATAGCATTTTTACTAATGTTTCTAATCGAGAAATATTTCCCAGCATTTATTGAGGGGGAATTTTATTGAGGGGGAATTTTATTAAAACCAATCATGCGACTCGAGTCTTGGGATATGATATGGCTTTCCTCCTCGAGTCCCGAAAGTGCTGATTTCGCGGGGTGCTATTGGAAAACAAATTTTGAAGGAAGATTTGGCTGTCGATTCACAATCCTTTGCATTCATTCGCATTAAATGTGGCGTATTGCATATTCGAGTTGGTAGATCAATCGTCCAACATACAGTATGGTCATCACCCTATTGGATAAGCTCTACATGCTTAAGGCTTCAGTATGCACGAACTAAAAGTTTGGTAGTGCGGATCTCCGTCAGCTTAGTTCTTTAATCTTGAAATAAAGTGACAGCTTTGACTGAGATTTAATCCGCATCTATTCGTCTTCAATAGCCTTGAAAGATTGCAAGTTTGGACTCAATTTGAGTTTGCTTCACCATCTTCAAGCACTTATTGAATCACTTGATGATATTATCCTTGATATATCCATTGAATGGATACTGAACATGCATACCGAGAGCTTGGACTCAATATCATTATCAAAAACAAACTTTCGCTTAGTTTATTTCATACTTTTCAGAAATCCAAGATAGTGAATAAGAGTTTGGACTCATTCTTCATGTTTTTAATCTCATTAAACTTAATAAGTCTGAGTTTGATACAGAGCTCCTTAAAGAAGCTTATGGAAGCGTTTTCATGAGGATGTCAGCAAGTTGATCGTTAGTACGAATGTACTCTACGCTTATGAATAAAATGATGTCATATGTCAATGTGCTTGGTTTTGTAGTGATGAACCGGATTCTTCGTGATACACATTGCACTATTATTATCGCAGTAGATGAGAACGCATCTTGAATTCAAATCATAATTGAGCAGCTAATGTTTGATTCTTATTATTTGAGCACAACAACTAGCAGCAACAATGTACTCCACTTCTGTAATAGACGTTGCAACCGAGTGTTGTTTCTTGCTGAACCAGCTAAACAATTTATTTTCAAAAAATTGACAAGTTCCACTCATGCGCTTGCGATCAATACGACAATCTCCGAACTCTGAGTCTGAGTACCCATTGAGAATGAGCTCATCGCATCTTGGATACCAAATTCAAAGTGACTTAGTACACTTCAGATATCATACGATTCTCTTGGTAGCATCCATATGTGATTTCTTCTGATTGGCTTGGAATCTAGCACATACTCCGTCGGCATTACAAATATCAGGTCACCTTACTATCATGTATAGGAGTGAGCCTATGTTTCCTCTGTATGCTGATGGATACAGATTCTCCATCTTCATCCAATATAATTTGCATGCTCGTGCTCATATGAATCCTCAGAGACTTAGTCTTTTATGGAAGAAACTTGTTAATCAGGAGACTTAGTCTTTTATGGAAGAAACTTGTTAATCAGGTCTTTGGTGCACTTCTTCTGATTGATGAAAATTCTTTCGTTGGATTGATGAACTTGAAGTCCTAAGAAGTATTTAATTCTGCCCATCATACTCATTTGAAAATAACTTTTCATAAGTTGGGCAAATGTCTTCCAAAGGCTCAGATTTCTTGACCCAAAAATTGAAGGGATTCGTGAACTGAATCAAGAAGTCCGTTTGCCAAGATCCATAATTGGAATATCAAAATAAATTGCTATGCCTATGATTATTCCTAGCATGCTCCTACTGATTATGCATAAAGGGGTTTATGCGAAATACCTGGATTGTAGAAACCTGACGAACGAGTGCGCAGAGATTTGATCTTGATCTCTTTTCCCGCGCACAAAGATTAATTCCTAATAGATAAAGGGAATTAAATCTGTGAAAATTAATTAATAATTTTCAAAAACAAGAAGGAGAGAGAAGAATGAAGATGATCCTCCTTATATGATCTTCTGATATGTATCCCAACTCAATCCGAATATCTGGTGAAGATTCCCTTCGGATTCCTTGCCCGGTTGAGAAGCAGAATTTCCTCCTCGTTTGCCTACTTTTCAGCCTTTGCTTCTAGAATCATTTTCTGCATCTTCTTCATCTGCTCCTCCAACTCGTCTATCTTTTGATTTTCATTATTTGAGTTAGAAGTTGAGGAAGTCTCCTTTGTTGGTGTTGTTGGTGCTGATCTCTCCTGGTTATAGAACGGTTTCCTAAGAGATTTCTATTTGTTTCCATCCTTTTTTACGAAGTATGCTACGTCTTCTTGAGTCACAACGCTTGTTGCATTAGGATGCACTATAGCAGCTTCGTTCTTCTTCGACTGCTGAATGATAAATTCATGTGCCTTTAATTGAGAGAAAACTTCAGCGGTAGTCATGTTGCTAAGATCCTTTTCACTCAAGCTCGTCATCTTGACAAACCAATCATTTCTGGGGTAAAGCTTGGATATAATCTTGTTATTCATTTCCCCTTTGTCATATGTCTTGCCGACATTTTTGAATTCTCCTATAATAGTGTTGAATCTTTCTTCCATCAGCTCAATGGTTTCACTAGGAACCATAGAGAAGGATTCGTATTTGTCCACAGCCACTTGTAGCTTGTTTCGCTTCATTTGTTCTGTCTCCTGAGAAACTTCACAGACGTACTCCCACATCTCTTTTGTTGTGATGTAGTCTAGAGCTTTGTCAGACATTAAGGGAAGTAGACAATCCATGATTAATTTCATGGCGATAAATTCCAGTTGGCCTCTCTTTTTGTCTTCAGGAGTCCATTCCTCGTAGGGTTTCTTCACCATCTCAGGATTGGGTGGACCATCAGCAGGTCCAGGTGGTGCATTGTTAACCTTCAGGATCTCTATAGGACCAACCGTGAGAATGTCCCTCTTCTCCGGATGTATGCTCTGCAACTGGATCATGGCCTTCTTCTTCCAGGTTTCAAATCCATCCTTGTTATACTTTGGAAGAGCGTGGTTCGTCATTTTGATTATCTTCGCCTTTACCTGAGCTATGTAAGACACAAATACAAGAAACGCAAGGAAAACTAAGATCTAGGTCTTAAGCGACTTAGAAGCAGTCGGTTTTTCAACCTCCTGCTCTGATACCACTTGTTGGTCCCTCAGATCAGAGTCGTCCTGGTAGTGATAAAGTATAGACACGAAATGCAGCGGAATAATATAGCGTTTACTTGTATTTAGGTTATTCTCAACTAGGGTTTTGTTCAAGTTAACTTAAGTTCCTTCTTGCAGTTATACACTAGCAACTCCGTTGCTAGGTTTTTAATCACAGTAACACAATAAGCAATAAAATAGTAATCAGCAAGAGAACACAAGGTTTATAGTGGTTCGATCAAATGATCTACGTCCACTCCTTAGCTGTATCGCTAAGAATTTCACTAAGAAAGTATACGGTGTACAAAGAGTTGCCTTCCCATTAAAGCAGGCAGCCGACGTAATGTCTGGCTACTTCACAGCTATCTTTCGATACTCCGAACTTCTCAGGTGTGGCTCCGGCTGAGTCAAGGGCGCAACTTCGTAAAACTCTCTTTTACCACCTTTGGAAGAGTTTAATGTTCCTTCCGAACTGTCCTTCTTTTGCAGCTTCAGTGCCCGTCCTAATCAATTCCTTTTCAAGAAATTGACTGCTGGATACTTTCTATAAAGAAAGCAATCCCAATGATTGAAGATTCTTGAATCAATTCAAGAATCTCTCAGATGAGTGTCAGACGTACAATGAGACACTCAAGTTGTTGAAGGCTTTTCGATGTCTCTGTGTTATGCCTTTCAACAGAACTGCTCTCGAGCCTTTTTGCCTTTTTGGAATCTTTCGAATATCTTTTTGTGTAAGAGAGTGAGCAGCTTTTTGTATCTTCCTTTGACTTTCCTTTTATTGTTGGAGATTCGAAGCTCGAGTCGGCATTTCCGGTTAGAACAATGGATCTTTCATCTTAATTGCAGGTAGCTTTTTACAAACTTTTCTTTCTCCGTACAGGCTTTTCCGACCTACTTCTGACAGGTCTAGTCTTCACGCGTTGGTCAGAATGACGGTGTAGCAGTCGTTGAGATTGGCTTTGCTGAGCTTTGCTGGAACGGGCTGCTGGATATCTTTTAGCATACTGCAGGACTAGATGTTTGTCTGTGCAGCAAATACTCTTCTGCTACTTTTGACCTCGAATTGCTAACGCCCTTAGCAATCTGTGATGTGTTAGCAAATGCCGACTCCTCAGCATTCTGCTACCACTAGCTTTCTTCCTCTTTAGCATTCTCTGATGTTTGCTGAGAGTGTTTCAAGCAACCTACTCTATTACAACTCAATATTTACCCTATACAGGACATTACAAGAGTTGCTAAGCTATGCTAAGGTTCAGCAATGATCGACCATCTACTAAGGTTTGATCCAACAAAACCTTTTACAATGTGATCCTAAGGAGAGTTCAGGAATATTTTCCCAACAAGAGTCAATTATAAGAGATGAAGAAACACTCAGTTATGACTGGAGCACAACGCTGTTTGGCATCTGACACAATAAATACAAACTGCCCCTGCAAAAAGCATGACAGTGTTTCAGAAAAAGGTTAAGGAGCATGTCTAATTTACAGAGAGGGATGGACAATGATTGGACATCCTTCAAAATGTCTCTACCGGCTAATTTCAAATCTCCATATATAAATAGTACGAGGATCACAGAAAAATAGAGAAAATCGAGCACTTAAAATCCTTGTCGTCACTCTGCCGAATATAAAACTCAACCGAACGTCATTAATTATGTGGTTCATTTAGCGAACACGAGGCATTATTTCTTAAGGAATCTTCAAGATTCACCTTGTGACCCTATGTACACGAGGATTAAGTCTTTCAACTTAATTTACTCTCTTGGTGTTCTTACTTTTGAAGTGAGAACACAATAGCCTGATTTTCTAAGGAAAATAAAGTTATTACGGGCTCTTGCCAACCAGCATACGTTCTGGGAAAAATTGAACCATCCACCACTGGAGAAGGAGAAGGGAGGTCTGTTCTCAATCCATTTCCGACGACTTCAAGGTTTGAGAAGACTTTGAGGTGGTACCTAGCTTCGAGGAACTGAAGGAGTGAACAACAGCGTGGGCGAGTGATCCATTCTGTTGTGGACGGTGGTCTCTACAACACTTGGCTATAGATCGTGAGGATTGTATCTTCATTACTTAGTGAATTTCTGGATCAATTTACAACATTATTTACTTTATGCACCATACAGTTTTCAATAGCCTTTTGAAACCTTCAACACTTGTCTGAAAGTGTTGAAGTGTATTATTGTTGACTGCTCATAACTGTAAACTGGTAACATAATCTGTTGGCTAACACAAACTATCGTTTTTAAAATTGTTGAAACTGAACTGCCTGCGTTTAAGAGTGCAAATAATTGTCTTCCGCTGCACATCATACGTACTCTGATCTGGGACCAACAAGTGGTATCAGAGCAGGTCCGTCTTTCTAGATTGTCCTGTATTGAGTCGCTTAAGACCGGATCCGTACTTCCTTGCACTCTTAATTGTCTGTTAAGTATGATTAGCGAGCAGGTTATCTCAAGATAATGATGAGTTATCCAACCTTCCCAAGTACAACCAAGAGAAGTTCAAAATATGAAAGACGAGGTGTCTCATTCAACTGAGAGCTCGGCTTTCAAAGATGCATGATGTTTTGAAGAATGGACCTATGAAGATCCAGAAGACTAAAATCCAGCTCGCGGGAGATGATGATCTAGGTGGTGTCTAAATGATAGAAAACCCACTGGAAGAGTGAACACTTGAAGACAAGAAATGCAATCAGTTGGATCTCATCACTCAAGAAATGATTATGCAATCTCTCCCAGAATCTCTCACGTACGAAGCCATACAAAACAACAATGCTAAAGAGTTATTGGACTGGATCAACGAGCTTACTAGGGAAACTGAAGCTATGAGATGCAATAAGAAACAAATAAATGTCGACAAATATGAATCCTTCCAGATGATACGTGGCGAAACAATCAAATCGATGGAAGCAAGGTTTAACGCCATTGTCAGCGAAATAAAAAATCTTGGAAGAGAAGAAAAGGTGGTTGTCATGAATGCCAAAATTCTTTCAAGAATGCCAAAGGAAGACTGGTTTGTCAAAACTATCAATTTGAAGACCATGGATCTCTCGAAAATGTCAACCAAAGAGTTGTTCGCCGAACTCCAAGCCCATGAATGGGATATTAGGATGGTGAACAGGAATGAAGCTGTTAGAACCCCGAATTCAGCAGCTGATGGTGATGCAACATTCTTTGTAAAGAGAGACTTCCAAAAGCGAACAAAGAGGCATGTTCTCTTCGAGAAAACTGCCTATCAATCCTCACCAGCGAAGGATGCCTCCACCTCAGTTCAGAAGAAGGAAACTGAACTGTCAGTTGCCAAATTGGAGGAACAAATGAGGAATCTGGCCGTACTTCTTGAGAAGGCCAAAGGAAAAGGGAAGGAAGCTCAGTCCAGTGAGCAAAGGTTCACAAAGAGAGAGCCACACCCATGCTACAAATGCAACTCTCTAGATCATCTGAAGTACGAATGCCCTCTAGTTTCTTAGGAGGAGAGAGATAGACTGAAGAAGGTGTTTGAAAGAAGAGCATCTAAAGTTGTGGCTCAAGCAATGCTAATAAGAACTGAAGTACCACACGTACTAGACCATGATGATGGGTACTACAAGTCTAAGGATGAGAATGATGAGGAAGCACTTCTTGCTTTCATAGCAGCTATTGATGGAGATGTTACCGACGGAGAAGACAGCGCTTCAAATTGCGAAATAGTGGTAACAACTCATCTACCCTCATATAGTGCATCAACATGTTTTGAAGAAAACTTTAAACCCTATCACTCAAGTTCAGAAGACGTTTCTCTTGAAAATATCGTAAAAGAATTTGAAAATTTTCATGAGATTAAAGATACATTAGTTAGTGAAAACGCCTCACTAAAATTAGAGATTTCAGTTTTGACTAATGAAGTCGAAAGAACGAGGTCACTCAGTGAGGAAGTGGAAAATCACAAGGAAAAACATTTTAAGCTTCTTAAAGACTTAAAAAATGTTTCAAAAGAGTGTGATTCCTTGAAGATACTTTAGCCTTCTAAGTGTGACTACTCATTTAAAAAGAGCTCAAGAAAATTGAAAGAGATTTTGAATTCTCATAAACCATCATCCGATAAATTCGGACTTGGATTTATGGAGTGTAATAATGAAAAGGTTGTTCTGAGCGATCATGTATCCATTTCAGGAACTGAGAAAGCATTTTTAGGCTTTGTCAAGGCAAAACTCCGTTCAGGTACTGTGTTGGAGAAAGTAAAGGTCAATTCCAAAAAGCCAGTTAAGCAAAATGTCAAGACCAAATATTGGTCAAAAACTGACCGGAAACTGGCACCTCAACAGAGAGCTAACACAGTTCGTAAACTGTACAAGCAAACTATCGAGAGGAAAACATACCATCCTTCGAAACTCGATAAGCATAATGTTCCTTATGCAAGGAATCCAATTTTACCAACAAGAACGAGTAAGGAACATGTAAATGTTGCAAGGAAGTCAGTTTGACAAACGGATAGTAATCTGAGAAGTTATTATAGAACTCAAGTTCGTTATACAGATATTCAAATAAGAGGAACTCTTATTCGAGGCCTGAGTCGAGAGAGTTTTACACTTAAAAGACTATGATGGCTAGTCACTCGAGAACAGTTTCTCGAGGATCTTTCAAGAACAACCATTTCAGGAGAAGTTCACACACCACAACCTTTCCTAACAGGCATTCAAACAACATAAATTACTTTAGAAGAAAGGTTGATCAATCACTAAAGAGTGATTTAGTTTCACGAACTGTAAGAGTGAAATAGGTTTGGCTACCATAAGGTTGGATCCAGAAGACTTACTTTGCAGGACCCAAAAGGATACGGGGACCTAAATAAATTTTCTATCTTGCGGGGACCGAGTTCTCAAAAGAAAACAAAATCATGGATATTAGATAACGGGTGCTCGTCACACATGACCAGAGAAAAAGATTTAATCAAGAATTTTGTGATGTACAAAGGAGCATCGGTCACTTTTGGGAACAAGGCCAAGGGACAAGTGGTTGGAAAAGGATGAGTGGAGCACAATGGAATCATCATTCAGAACGTGTCCTTAGTCACCAATCTGAAACACAATCTTCTAAGTATAAGCCAACTGAGTGAGAGTGACTATATCGTCAGCTTTGAAGAATCGGAATGTCACATCATAGACAAGGTGACTCACAAGACCATAATCAGAGGAATCTGGAAAGGAGGTCTTTACATTGTTGATTGGTCCAGTGGAGAAGGGGGAACCTGCCTCCTGGCGCATAGTTCCTCAGAAGGAGTAAACTGGTTGTGACACAAAAAACTAAGTCATTTGAACTTCAACTTGATCAGACATTTGTCGAAGCATAATTTAGTTGAAGGACTGCCACAGAAGAAGTTCCAGAAAAAAGGAGTCTGTAAAGCTTGCCAGCTCGGGAAACAAACAAGAACCTCTTTCAAGAATAGGCCTATTACAGCAAGCATGGAACAGATCTGGGAACTTCTCCACATAGATTTGTTTGGTCCAGTTACCCCGCCCACAATTGGAGGAAGAAAGTATACAGTAGTATTTGTTGATGACTACTCAAGATATACGTGGGTTGTGCTGCTTAAATCCAAAGACGAAGTCATAATTCAGCTGCCAGAACTGATTACCCGTCTTCAGAATGATAAAGGGGTAACAGTTAAGAGGATAAGGTCAGATAGTAGAACAGAGTTTTGCAATGGACCCCTTATGGACTTCTGCGCTGAAATTGGAATCGGGCATGATAAGTCTACTCCAAGAACTCCTCAACAAAATGGTCTTCCTTAGCGGAGGAACAGAACACTTATAGAAGCAGTAAGGACCATGATGGCCGAGACCGACCTTGGAAAAATATTTTGGGGAGAAGCCTTGATGACGCTTGCTACAAGCAGTATCGAAGTGCATTCAACACACGGCTGCACAAGACTCCCTACGAGATTCGCAATGGTCGTAAGCCCTCTATAGCTCATCTTTGTGCTTTTGGTTCTCCATGTTATATTCACAATAATGGAAAGTCTAAATTGAATACTTTTAGCCCTAAGGCTGATGAAGGGGTGTTTCTTGAGTATGGACATCCTTCATATAAGGGATATAGTGTATTCAATTAGACAACCCAGCTTCTGGAAACAACATGTCATGTTGTTTTTTTTAAGCTACTCTAGTGTGCAGGACACTTCAAGAACTGGGTCTGGAAAATCACGAGATCAACGATGTCAATGAGGAACCTAGAACTAATCTTGATTATAATCAAACAGTTCCTCTGACTAGATCTATAAATGATATCTCCGAGAAACCAGTCACCTTGGCTGAACCCCAGGCAGTCGAGAGGGCCAATGATGCTAATGTCATTGCTAAGGCCTTAAAGTTCATTACCATCGAAGATCAAAGTGAAAAGAAACCCCCTGAAATTAATGCAACGGTTTTGAAAGCGAAGCAAGCTAATACCAAGGAAGTCAACTTTGAGGCCGCTAAGGAAGCAGATCCAACTAACAAGCCAATTGCAATTTAGAATCCAGATGCTGATCAGAATGTTGTTCCAGAACAAGGAGATGAAGCAGTTCCTTAATAAGGAGATAGAACAGTTCTAGAACAAGGAGGTGAAGCAGTTCTAGAACATAGAAGTGAAACATCTCATAAGGAACATTCTGCAGCTTCTGAGAATCCAGTTGCTCTTGCTGAAGTCGTACCTGTGAAGAAGCTTAGTTGGCTAAGAGATCATCCCACTGAAGCCATCCTGGATGATATTGGAAATCATGTTCGAACCAGACGAGGCACCACATTGATGTTTTGCTTCTTATCTCAGATTGAACCTGTGAAGATTGGTAAAGCTCTTCAATCAATTGAATGGATTAATGCGATGCAAGAAGAACTAAATGAGTTCACTCGCAACAATGTGTGGTATCTAGTGGATAGACCTACACATCAGTCCGTGAATGGTACCAAGTGGGTCTTCAAGAATAAAAGAGATGAGACCGGTACCATCGTTTGAAATAAAGCAAGACTTGTTGCTAAGGGGTACGCATAATGTGAAGGGATAGACATTGATGAGACATTCGCACCAGTTGCCAGACAGAAGCTATTTGTCTATTCTTGGCGTATCCAACTTACCACAACTTCACAGTTCTTCAAATGGATGTGAAGAGTGCCTTCCTTAATGGCGAATTAAAGGAAGAGGTCTACGTCAAACAGCCCCCAGGTTTTGAGCAAGGAAACCAAGTCTACTAGCTGAGGAAAGCCTTATATGAATTGAAGCAAGAACCTAGAGCATGGTATGAAACTCTCTCTCAGTTTCTGCTCAAGAATGGATTTGAAAAGGGTGCAATCGACCGAACCTTGTTCAAGATAAAAAATGGAGAGGACATCCTGTTTGTTTAAATTTATGTAGATGACATCATCTTCGGCAGCAAAAACACCAAGTTATGTGAAAAGATTGCCCAGTTGATGCAGAATAAATTTTAAATGAGTATGATGGGCAAGATGACATATTTTCTTGGTTTGCAAGTTAATCAGTCTGACGAAGGGATTTTTATATGCCAGAAGAAGTATACTCAAGACTTAATCAACAAATTCTATCCGGAGAAGACGAAGTCTCTAAGGATTCCTATGAGCACCAGTTCTCAGATCTCTCTCGATGAAGAAGGAGAACCTATCGATCCAACTACTCATAGAGGAATAACCGGGTCTCTATTGTATCTAACTGCCAGTCGACCCAATATATCTTATGTTGTGGGAGTGTGTGCAAGATTCCAGGCGAATCCTAAGTAGTCCCACACGGAAGCGGCTAAGAGAATTGTGAGATATCTTAAGAAGACTGAGTCTTTAGGTATATGGTATCCCAAAACTGATGGAATCATGCTGAATGGATTCTCTAATTCAGATTTTGGAGGCTGCAGAATTGATAGAAAGAGCACAAGTGGAAACTGTCAGTTTTTAGGTCATAAACTGATTAGCTGGTTCACCAAGAAGCAACATTCGGTGGCTACGCCAACCACTAAGGCTGAATATGTAGTAGCAGGCAACAGTTGTGCTCAAGTGCTTTGGATAAAATAGCACCTTAAGGATTATGGAATAGACACTGAATGTGTTCCTATTTACTATGACTACAACAGTGCGGTTTCTATTTCAAAAAATCTAGTTCTGCACTCCAGGATGAAGCGCATTGATATTCGTCATCATTTCATTCGAGATCATGTTGAAAAGGAGGATATCTCGGTGGAATATATTAGAACTGAGGACCAGTTAGCGGACATCTTCACCAAACCGTTACCTGAGGCTCGATTCAAAGAGCTATGCATCAAACTAGGTCTTCTAGAGTTTGATGAAATCTTAAGAGAAGGAGATGAAAATTGATTGGTGCGAAATTGTCGAACTGAGCGTGTAAAACTTGTCAAGCTTATTAATTAAGTCAGTCGCATTTTCTTAAAGTCGAAGCGAAAACAACTACTTCATTAAATAAGGAGGAGAATACAATGTTCAAGCAAAACATAAGGAACCTATATTTACAAAAATCAGGTGGACATACATCTTGATAGGTAGTAGTCCATAACAACCAGTTTGGACCCATCTTCAGTAAAGAGGGGGATCCTCTTTTCAATGAGCCAGCCCGGTCTGTATCTAGAAGGGTGTTTCCAACCACCATCTGGTTAATAATGTCAAAAGTCGCTCTATAGCACGGCTTGAGGAACTCGCTAGTCACAGTTGGATGGAACCCAATCTCCACTACCCTCCACCACTGCCACGCCGACCACTCAAGAACCGTGTCATTCTTGAGATAGTCCATGACCGGGATGCCGTTGTGTCTAACTCCGAATTTGACAGCGAGATAGTCAGCAGATAAAAGAACTCCTGCCCAGTGGATCTCTTTCTCTATGACAGTGGAATTATAGGCAAGCACCTTCAATAAATCCTTGTGGAAGGAATGGGGCTCCTTGATCACAAAGGTTTCAAGACCGTTGGCATGCAGTTTTTCCATCACGTTATTGAAGACGACGGGAGTTCTCCAGTTTTGTCGATGGAACCCACATAAATCCAAAATTATGTTTCTCTGGATGGAGATCCTCTCAAATTCTTTCACAATGCTAAGTGGAGAATTCGTTTCCTTCAAAGGATATGCACGGAGCAAAGAAGCAAATGCTGATATGAGGTGACATATATTGCTTCGTGAAAAAGTTATTTATAGGAGATTTCTGTGCGGTGATCGATCAGTCAGAATTAAATGCCAACTATTGTGTCGTACCACTCCAGAATGAACATGAAGGCAAAGAATACAGAAGGCTAAAGGTGTAGACTCAGTGCTTATTCAAACCGTGGATGTACGGTTACGATCCGCCAGATATCACATTAACCCCTAAAGAAGGAGTTCAGAAACTGAGAGTTCACATCTGCACCATATCCAATAATATGACATGTACAGTTAAGGAAGCTGCGTTATCAATATTTGTGACTCAAGACTGGAGATATAAAATGGTTTTATTTCATTCAAAAAGAGTACATTACAGCAACACAAATTCTAAAATGTACAAAGAAAATAAAAAGTTGATTCCAGTCAACGAGAGGGACGAGGCCTTAGAGGATAGAAGTCGGAGTCCTCGATGTCGGTCCAGCCTTGGACAAGGGATGGAATTTCCTGCTCTAGAAGCTAGCTCAGTTGTATCCCGTAAGGAACTGGGATGTCAGGCAGATGCTCTAAAGCATCCTGCACCTGGTTGAAGACATAGGTAGCACAGTCAACCTCCTCTTCTTCAACCAAGGCCATCATTGCTTTACAGACTGACGAAGAGAAGTCCCTGTCCTACAAAGGGTTGCCAATGATCATATGATTGATGATGTTCAAAGTTACTCGATAACGAGACATCAGGCAATATGATGATACCGTCGGGTGGAAATCGACATCAGCACCCCTCTATCTATGCCGAGCACACCATTCAGGCGTCGTTTCATAGTTGAAGCAGTCCATGACTGGTGTACGACCTCGAGGGATTCCAAAGTCGATGAAAAATGACTCAATAGACCAGCAAATCTGTCGGTCGTTGATGTTGCCAAAGATTTTGTTTTCCTCCGAAACAAAGATGGTGTGGGCTAACACTTTCAGCGTACTCTCTTGGAATTTTAAAGGCCTTCGGCTCACAAACTTCTCAAGTCCATTTGCTCTCAAACCCCCCGTCACCGCGCTGAACAACTGAGGGTTAGTCCAATAATGGATCTCCAACCCAAACTTATGAAAGATCTTATTCCGATCGATGGAGATATCATCCACATAAAACATATTATTTGATGAGTGAAGTTGAGTTAATTCTCAAAGATATGTGAGATTACGGTTTGTGTGATTATCAATGCCTTGAAGAAGGAGCATTTATGGACAAAATTGTGCGACGTTCGAGATGATGTCTATCTACTTATATGCATGGAACAATGTTCCATGAAGACACAATGCTCCACGATTCAGATTCAGAATCTGAATTGTCAACATTGAATGCCTGACAACATCCATGTGCGAGTCAAAACTGGACAAGTGTTCGACAGTTGAAAGGTAACAGGCGTATGTCATCGAGTAGTCAGAAGATAGAGGTACGAAAATTTAGCTTGCGCAGAAAATCTTAAAGATACAGGGCGAACAATTCATTAATTACAAAAGGTGGTGCGGAGTACATACAAAAAAAGGGGGGTAAAATATATCAATTCAGTTTTTCTGGCTGCAATCAGGGGATGGGCATCCATCTAGTGGGGTAGTAGTCGGATCCAACTGAACTATGGAATCTGTTTCTCAAGGAGTCAGCTCAGCTGCATGTCATAAGGGACAGTGACTTCCGGCAGATTTTGAAGAGCCCTCGTCAAGCGATCAAAGATGAATCAAGCCCAGTCCACCGAAGCTTGGTTCTCAAACACCAACATTGCCCTCCAGACAGACGGTGTGAAGTAAGTTTCATCAGGAGAATTGCAGACCACCATCTAGTTAATGACATCGCAACATACTCTGTAGCATGGCTTGAGAAATCCACTCGACACAGTTGGAAGGAAATCAATGTCCCACACTCTCCAATCCTGCCAAGCTGACCATTCCGGTGCCGTCTCCTCCCATCGATACTGCAAAACCGATGTTCCACTTTGAGAAAGCTCTAACACATCTGCAAAATAATCAGCTGACTAGAAAAATTCCTCCCCATTTATGTTGCAGTAGATCTCCTCATCGGACACCTTGGCATTGTAAGTCACCAACTTGAGCACATCTGCATGGAAGGAATTAGGTGTTATTGTTACAAAACCCTCAAGATCATGTGCCCTCAAGTTTTCCATCACTCCGTCGTGAACTTCTGGAATTCTCCAGTAGTGTGCACCAAGTCTTTTCTTATCCAGAATCATGTTCCTCTGGATGGAAATCTTCCACATTTCCCTTGAAAGATTAAAAGGAGAAGAAGAAGAAGATGAGGAAGACATATTCATGGAAGATCGAATGTATTTTCGATTTTTGAAAGAAAATGGATCGTGTAGATTTTCGACCTCGAAAAAGGGGCATTTATAGGCAATTTTTTGCATCAATTGAAAAGGTGGAAAATCACTTAAATGCCGTATACGACTCCTCATAGTTCAGAGTCAGAATCGATGAATTAGCATTCAATGCCCACCAACCACATCGAGCCATACAGAATTGATATATGGGTATTAGATCAGCAGGCTATGAACTCAGAGTCAGTAAAGGGGTCAAAATCACAATAACACTGATTCCCAGACTTCACATTAAAATCTATGAATGGAGCTCAAGAACAGATTGGAAACTGCGCAAAGAAACTATCAAGGTCACAGTGTTATCTATCAAAAGAAAGGACAGTTTCTAACTGGCAACTAAAGAGATATAGTTGCTCGGTTTTTCATTATAAAGATAGTTTTGAACTAGCTTAAGCAGCTTTACGAAGACATGGGATAGAGAAAACTGCCTTAGTCAAAATTTTCAAATTCGACGAAGTCTTCGGCTACACATCGCATTAAATGCAGGCAATCAACGGTGTATTACTCGAAGTCACGTCGACCCTCCCGTGCGCTCTTGAACTGTGTGCGAGAAGATGTGAACAGTCGCCTACATCAGCATCTATCTCAGTCGTTCAATGCAAAAAGGGGTTTCAATCTCAGCCTATGATTTTGTTATATGATCAATCACCAAAATCTCTTAAACCCTATTTGTCATCGTTTTCGACATTCTCACTTGAACACCCTACTCTCTAAAAGTCAATCTTTCAAAAATCAAGAGGTCTCTACTCCAAGTCTTTTAAATCATCCACATTCCATCTCCCAATCATGCCGAAAGAGAAGACTCAAATCAAGGGTACCATCACCTTTGATAACCCTGAACCTTTATTTTTTAATGCAATCTTTATTTTTCCCTGCAATGTTTATCTTTAATATGCTAGGCTAGAACCCTAAACAGGTTCTAGGGTTTCTCCATCTGTGATGCTTGTTTAGATTTATTTATTCAAACCCTTGTATTGGTTTAAACTCTTTGATTTTATTTCAAATCTATTTTCAATAGAAGGATCGAGAGATGAAAATTGGAATAGGTTTTAGTTATTGATTGAAGGACCGAAAGGTGAAAATCGATAATAGGAAGTAAGAGTTTAATACTTTTGATTATCTGTCCGACCAAGAAGATTTCAATTGTAGGAAAATTTAGATCTTTATGAAATTGATTAATTGGTGTATTTTGAGACCGAGAGGAGATAGATCACTAATTAGTAATTTAGGTTTTAATTGCCAGACCAAGGAATTAACTCCACAATAAAAGGTTTTCCACCAAAATTGTGTTTCATCGGTTTGAATATTTAATTCTAGCAAGTTGATCAGATTGGTCGATTTCCCTGGAATCTGTGCTTTTAATATTTGAATTTCTCTCTTTAATTATTTGTTTTGAAAAACCAAAACCTCAAAAATTGATTTGCCCAAACAAAAGATCTGAAAATCATATCCAGTACATGATTTTCCCTCGTTGCACTCTCCATGTGGGATCGACCAACCCTTGGGTTGTTTATAAATTTATTTGCCCTTTGCTATAATTTGTATGCAGATTTAGCATCGATCAAATTGGCGCCGTTGCCGGGGATAGTCAGACAGCGAGTCGTTACTGGAAAGTTGAAGAACTTCTGGATTGGGTTGTATTTTCTTAATTTTTATTTTTAATTTTTGAGTCTGTTCTATTTTTCTTTTTTCGTGTGCGTGTGTGTTCGAGTCGCGTCTATCTCGGCCGAGGTGAGTCCCACCACGGTCGAGACGAGTTACCCATCTCGACTGTGATATCAATTGCCACGGTCGAGACGTATTTCTCCATCCCGGCCGAGATAAAGTCCAAAACGGCTGGGACAGCATGATCTTTTCCTCGTTTTCTGTGCAGGTGCATGAACACACGGAGCAAAGGAAAGACACTCGAGCCCGTTATACCAGAGATCGAAGCAGCCTGCAGAAACATTCGAAAGAGAGGAAAAAGACTGAACTTCGAGATGGAAGCAAATCAAGAAGCCCCTCTGCAGAACATGACACCAGAGGAGCAGAGGCAGTTTGTGAATGAGGTGCAACAACTGAGGGCGCAACTTCTTGCAGCCCAAGCTACCCAAGCCGAGCAAGCCGCAAGATTGGCGGAACTGAATGAAAGGCAGGTCATGGTGCCACAGAGGTCTATTCTAGACCTATTTTTACCACAGCAGGAGGAAGCAGGATTCAGGGTTGGCATCAACGCCAACAATTTTGAGCTGCGCACAGGGCTGATACAGATGGTGCAGCAGAACCAGTTTGGGGGGAGAGCTGTTGAAGATCCTTACGCCCACCTCAACTTGTTCATCGAGGTGTGCGACACGATAAAGCAGAATGGAGTCCCCCAAGATGTCATCAGGATGAGACTCTTTGCGTTCTCACTCAGAGACGAGGCAAGATCTTGGTATGCTGGGCTTGAAAAAAGCCAAATTGGGACATGGGAGGAGCTGCGAGCAGCATTCCTCACCAACTACTTCCCACCGAGCCTGTTGCTGAAAAGGAAAGCTGCCATCACCACGTTCAAGCAGCTCTATGATGAGTCACTGCATGAAGCCTGGAAGAGGTACAAGGATCTCTTGCGACTCTGCCCTGGACATGAAATTGATCTCGAGATGCAGGTCTGCCACTTCTACGAAGGTCTTAATCCTCACATGAAGGAATTGGTGGATGCATCTGCTGGTGGGATCTTGATGATGAAAAGTGGAGCAAAAAGTATGAGGCTTTTAGCAGACATGGCACTGAACAGCCACCAATGGCCTACTGAGAGACAGATTCCTGTCAAAGCTGTTGAGGCCAAGACAGAATTTGATGTGGTCGCGGAGGTGAAGAAGCTCGGAGAGGAAATTGAGAAGCTGGGGACCGCAAAGGTGGCTGCCAAGACTACTGAGCCAAGCATGGCGATCGTTCCAGTGGAGGCTGACTACATCAACCGGGGAGCTAGCAGTTCGTCTGGAGCTGCAAATTCGGAGGTAAACTATATTGGAGGTGGTTATCACAATAACTACCAAGGTAATCAGGGGTATCACTATAACCATGGGCGATCTCACCCTGGTTTTTCTTATGCTAACCCCACTGCTGCAGAACACCCTCCCCCTGAGTTTGATGTAGGTACTGGAGGCGAAATTGTGGAGAAAAAGAAGTCTGTGCTGGAGGAAACACATAAGAAATTCATAAAGAGCTCAGACAACAGATTCGGCAAGGTGGAGAATGAGGTGAAAGGCATGGCCAATCACATGCAACTGATGACAAAGCACCTGCAGATGATGGACACCCAGTTGAGTCAGATTGCCGCTACCTTGGGAAATCAGCATAAGCCGGGGCAACTGCCGAGCACAACAGAGACAAATGCCATCTCGCTTCGATCTGGAAGGAGATATGAAGGCCCGAGCAACCCGGAAGGAGGAGAAAGTGAAACAGAGGTGGAGAATCACGAGCAGAACATCTCCGTCTCGGCCGAGATGACCCCCATCCCGGTCGAGACAGAAAGACGCAGGATGACCGGGGCGAAAGCTAGCCCGGCCGAGACAGAAGATGCCAGCCCGGCCGAGACAAGCCAGACACGGTCGGGGCAGATGGAGAGCATGACGGCCGAGATAGATGCATCCCGGTTGAAACAGAAGGCAAAGCAGAGCGAGAAGGAAAGAGAGAAAGAGAAAAGAACTGAGCTGGTTGCTCCCATGCCCTTTCCACAGAGATTCGCGAAAAAGAGGGAAGATTCTAAATTCAAAAATTTTGTTGAAAATCTTAAAAAAGTGAACATTAACATTCCTCTTATTGAAGCTCTCAGGGAAATACCCGGTTACATGAAGTACCTCAGAAGACTGATGAGCGAGAAGAAGCAGTTCATGGAGAACGAGACTGTGAGGATACATGAGGAGTGCAGTCTACTGTTGCAGAAGCAGATCCCCATCAAGAGATCGGATCCAGGCTGTTTCTCGATACCTATCGAGATTGGAGGAAAGGAGTTCCAAAATGTTTTGTGCGATACAGGGGCAAGCATCAACCTGATGCCCTTGTCCATCTACAAGAAGTTGGAGATAGGGGAGATGAGAGCCACTACGATAACCCTGCAGATGGCGGACCGATCTGTGTCCAAGCCAAAAGGTATTGTAGAGGATGTACTTATTAGAGTTGGTCATCTGATTTTTCCTGCAGATTTCGTTGTCCATGAGATAAAGGAAGATGCCAACACCCCCATGATTTTGGGAAGAGAGTTCCCCGACACAGCTGGTGTCTTGATCGACTGCAAGAAATGGGAGATCACACTGAGAGCGAATGAAGAGTCTGTAACCTTCTGCATAGATAAGAACAAGAGGAAAGGGGAGTGCAACCGGATCACTACTGCTGAAGAAGAAGAAGAAGAAGAGCAAGAAGGAGACGAGACACCGGAGGAAGAATAAGAAGCCATCCGGTGGGAACGAGGAAACGAGTCAGTGAAATCGGCAATTAAGCTGCCTCCTTCCGAGTACACCACCGTCATAAGAAACCGAAAAGTCTTCATGATAGACTCAAGGGGTCGACGAGTCTGGACTCGACCGCCTTGGTGAGCTGGAAGCTGAGTCGAGCCACGACGGTAAATAAGGCACTAAATGGGAGGTAACCCATTGTGTTTTCAAATTTTCCCTTTTCTTTTTAGTATTTTCGAGTTCTTTAAATTTTCACTGTTACTTCACGTTTTTATTTTCCTTTTGAAAAAAAAATAAAGTCTGTCCCGGCCGAGGCAGAGTCTGCCACGGTCGAGACAGAGGACCAAGACATGGGATACTTCGATCGAGACAGAGGTCAACAAGAAGGCTCCATCCCGGCCGAGATAGAGCTCGCCACGGCCGAGATAGGAGTGCCAACAGCCAAAATCCACGCCGGTCTGACTTTGAAGATGAAGGATAAAAAGTTGGTGTCTGAGGCCAACAATTGAGGTACAGTTTAGAATCCTGAATCCGATCTCCAAACTTATTCTCTCTCATTTTCGAATAAGTTTGGGGGATGAAGATTTAAGGGTTTTGAAACTCTTTTCTATCTTTTATTTGCTTTATTTAAATTTCTGCATGAATAAATTTTCGAATAAAATGCTAAATTGTGAGATTTTGAGCATGATTGAACCCTAGGACAAGAATGCAAGATGAGAATTGATGGACTTTAGTTTGCATTGATTGTGATAGTGGTCGAGTATGCCTATGAATGTGAATACCGCAGGATTACTTGTTTTGATACTTGCGTTGGCATGAGATAGATGATGATCTGATGTTTACTGTGGAAGATAAATTGTCCTAAGTGTGAGTTTTTTAGCCTGAAATTCGATTGTGAGTGTGTCTGCAATTTTGAGTTTCTCTAGAACTTGCTCTGTTTCTCTTTCAAGACTGCTAGTGTGCACAGGTTTAGGAAGTGATTTTAGGCCATCTTTGTTTAGCCTATTTTCCCATACACTGTCCTAATTAAATGTTATCCCTAGTCAGCCCTTTTGAGCCTATGAGATTTTCTTTCATTGTCTATGAGATGGAAATAAATAGGGGAATCAACTCTTGTCCATGAGAGTGGGTTGGGATTTCTTTGAGAAAGGATAAGATATTATTATAAGGGTAAAAGCAAAAGAAAAGGTTGGGCTCTAGAAAAAGAAGAAAAAGAAAATAAATAGTTGTTGTGTTTAGTCCTTATAAGCTCAAATGCATAATCAAAATTGTTTAGAGCATAAAAGGATATGTGTGAAAAAAAAAAGAGAAAATATGTGAATAAAAGAGCCATGGTTTGTATTGAAAATCTAAGGAGTTGGGTAGATATTGATAGATAGTGGATTAAGATTGATAAGGTGGACGCACTGAAATTGATTTTGAGTCACTTGGCCAAATTTTCCTACCCTTCACCAAAGCCTACATTACAACCTTGAATAAAGTCCTTTCTGATCTTAGACTTGTGTGCACATATTTGCAGTGGAGATTGAGATTATTTGCAAGCCTATGGTGGAACTTGATTTTCATGACTTATGTGTGATCTCATAATTATCCTAAACACTTGAGTGAATGAGCGAAACACTTCCCATGTGAGTCTTCCATAGTTTAAAGATTTTCTGATTCTTTCAAAAATGCTGATGTTTAGTAGATTTACGAGTTTGAATGTGTTGAATCTTGTGAGGCATTGCACTACTCTTCTGCTTGAACTTTTGATTCTTTCTTTTGTTGATTGAGGACAATCAAGTGTTTAAGTTTGGGGGGTTTGATAAGCTCGTTTTTCTACTCTCTTATCGCATTATTTTTCCTTTCTTTTATGCATTTTAGTACGTTTTCTTGAATAAACTGAGCATGAGTATATATTAGAGGGTGTTATGCTTGCCATGGTAAGATTTCGCAGGTTTTAGGCCAAATCCAATGGAGAACCCGTACCGAAAGCAGCAGATGTTCAAAGAAACAGTCACTACTTCTTCCACCATTGGAATCTAAGCTAATGGAGCATGTCAGTTGAAAGATCTTTGAGTTAGCTTTCCAACGCAACTCGAATCGGATCAATCGGAGTTCGGATACGAAAGTTATGGCCAAAACCGTGAGACTGCGCAGAAGGGTCGGAAGTGGCAAAAACGTCTCTGTTTCGACCGAAATCAAAGCCATCTCGACCGATCCGAATTCTCCATCTCGGCCGTGGCAAGGGCTATCTCGGCCGAGACAGACTTTTTTGGCGAGATTTTGCGGGATTTTCACATATTTTGGGCGAGAATTGCTTGGGGAATAAGATATACATCAATTTGGAAGCAATAAATCATACCTTTTGAAGATATGCATCCAAGGCCTCAACCCTACTACTATATAAACTCTTCAATAGCTCAGAATTATTAGCCCCCTTTTAGTTTTGATGACCTCCTTTTAGTTTTTATCTTCTTCCCCCTTTACAGTTTTTACACCTTTATTTTCTGTTTTCTTTAGAATTCATCTGTACTTTTATTTGTTGAACCTTTACTTTTTAATGCAAACTTTATTTTTCCCTGCAATGTTTATCTTTAATATGTTAGGCTAGAACCCTAAACAGGTTCTAGGGTTTCTCCATCTGTGATGCTTGTTTAGATTTATTTATTCAAACCCTTGTATTGGTTTAAACTCTTTGATTTTATTTCAAATCTATTTTCAATTGAAGGATCGAAAGATGAAAATTGGAATAGGTTTTAGTTATTGATTGAAGGACCGAAAGGTGAAAATCGATAATAGGAAGTAAGAGTTTAATACTTTTGATTATCTGTCCGACCAAGAAGATTTCAATTGTAGGAAAATTTAGATCTTTATGAAATTGATTAATTGGTGTATTTTGAGACCGAGAGGAGATAGATCACTAATTAGTAATTTAGGTTTTAATTGCCCGACCAAGAAATTAACTCCACAATAAAAGGTTTTTCACCAAAATTGTGTTTCATGGGTTTGAATATTTAATTCTTGCAAGTTGATCAGATTGGTAGATTTCCCTGGAATCTGTATTTTTAATATTTGAATTTCTCTTTTCAATTATTTGTTTTGAAAAATCAAAACCCCAAAAATTGATTTGCCCAAACAAAAGATCTGAAAACCATATCCAGTACATGATTTTCCCTCGTTGCACTATCCTTGTGGGATCGACCAACCCTTGGGTTGTTTATAAATTTATTTGCCCTTTGCTATAATTTGTATGCACATTTAGCATCGATCAGGTCCCAAGAAACCTAAGAAAATTGGCACCTCAGCTCAAAAGCATGAACAAAGGTGAAAAAGAAATAAAAGGAAACAAACATAGATAAACTCTGGAGAAGGTTCACAACAAGCTATGAAAAATAAACAAATTGTCAATAAACGTCCTTAAAGTAAGATGAGGAAGAAGATAGATCATGGAAAATCAATGAGGACAGTTGCCACGAAATTGGAATTCGATGCTACTGAAGGGGTTGGTCAATCCTCCAGAGCATATGTCTGCTAACGATATTGAATGCCCTTCAGCTTGAGGGATTTTGAATCTACACAACAGATAAGCACGTAGATCTTGAAGATGATATGCACCTCATCATCTGATTTTGAGAAAACAAAATCTCAAAGACCAGAAGAACCTGAGGATGGTCGGACCGCCTCTAATGATTTCGATGAAGAAGAAGAATCAATTAAGAAAGCACAACAAGAGAACATTCCTTTCTTGAATTTAGGGGGAACTGATCAAAGTGACCTTCCAAAGGAGACTGCTACATTCAAAGAAGCATCGAATCTAGAAACCATTAGAAGAAAGATAACAGAGTATCACGCTGCCCTTGAGAAACTTAATGAACAGTGACAAAAATTAAATGAAAAGGAGTAAATGTTGAGGACACATCTCTCCCAGCTTGAAAAAGAAGAAGAAATGGAGCTAGAAAAACAGCTGCGAAAAGAAGATGAAGAAGCCCTGGCTCAAGCAATCCTACTCTCTTTTGCGATAACTCTTGCAGAAACTGCTGAGAAAGTTGTCGAGCTCGTTCGTCGACGATAAGTGAAATTGCTTCACCAACAATAGTTTCATCGGTTATTCAGAATCAAATCTGCTGAAGAATACTTTCTCAAGAAAGCTCAGAAAATTCGCGAAGAAGAGGAAAAGATCCAACAATTAGAACGCAAAGCTGAGCAACAAAGAGTTGAAGCAAAACAACAGAAACAAGAAGCCGAGGAAGCTATTGAGCTAAAGAGAAACCAAGAAGAAGAAGTGATCACTTATTTTTTTAATGATTTTTTATAGAATAGTGACAAGTTAAAATTATCGATCCCACAGAGATTGTAAAAGCGAACACCTCATATAATGAACCATTTGTTTTCGGTTTGTTGTCTAAGTAAATAGAAATTTGAAAGGGTTTCAAAATTTAAAACTAATTTTGCAAGAAAATTAAATTAAAGCAGGGAATTAAAATCAGGTTTTAAAAGACTAGAGACAAGATCAGATTCCAGGGCAAGTTCATGTCAAGGATAGCATGCAAAGATATTTCATCGATCAATTTGAAATAAAGATTTGGTGAAACATCAGGAAAATATTACAAATTCCAGGGTTTGACAATTCATAAAGTAGATCATCAATTTCCTATATCCTTTCGGTCTCTAGGAAAATTAACAACTCCTTAAAAACATCAGATTTATTCCTATGGATTAAATTCCTCTTTTCAGACATAATTAAAATCCATATTATCAATTCTTAAATCCATTAATCAATTTTCACTTTTCAGTCTCAAATTAATTAATTTTGAAAACCTAATCAAATGGCCAATTTAATCAGATTAAGAAAAAGCACAAGAATTGATAAACCAATTAAAAATATTGATCGATTTAATCACCTAAACATGCATCCAAGACAATCACATAAACCCTAGAATCTGAATAAGGGTTTACCTACACATATTCATGTTAAACAGAAATATGGAAAGAAAAAACCTGTAACACAACTTCATAGAGAAAACAAGCCTTGTAATTGCATCCAATCTTCAAAGGTTCGAGTACAATCCTCACCACAATTCGAAGCAATTCAAGAGCAAGAAAAACTCTAAGGTTAAAGTCTCAAAAGTGGCATGATTCTCAAAACTCGCCTAAACAAAATAATATATACAAGGTTTAATTGTCCCAACATGGAAATAACTTAAAAGCATTAAATTCCTCCAGCACGACCCGGATTTTGATCGACACAAATTTTGTCGATCGAAATGGGCTCTCAAAATCGGACTCTTGAAGTTCTGTCGACTGGTTGCATCAGACATCCCTGTCGATCGACACAATTTCTGTCGATCGACAGGACTTCTTCTTCTGTCGATCAGCTTGATATTTCAACAAACTCTGGTTTTCCAACATTCCTGTGTTTCGATCGACACAATTCCTGTCGATCGAAACAGAGCACACCACCAAACGATTCTTTTTCAGACTTGGTCAATTTTTACTCCAAAAACCTGTATTTTTCAGCATAACAAACATCTCAGAGATTAAACTCATGCCATGCTCGGAATTTAAAGTAAACACACTATAATTCTATCAAAACAACCTAAAAATCCATAGATAAGTGAACAAAATAGCGCACTTATCAACTCCCCCAAACTTGAACTATTGATCGTCCTCGATCAAAACACCAAAAGAAACTCAAATTATGCAAACAGAGATGTGCAAGGCCTCACAAGATTCATCACAATCTAAGCACACCCTCATCCAAAAGACAATGCAATCAAAATCCAATCCAAACCATCAACCGTTTCGGGAAGAACCTCACATATAGACAGAATTTTATCAATCACTCATCACTCAAGTGTTCAGGACATGTGTTTCACTCAATTCAAAGTAATACAGTTTTCTTAACCATAAGTTTGGCAAATTTCTCATCTCTCCACTGCTTAGAAAGTAAAACAACTCAATGAATCAAAAAGGTCTTTAATTTGGTTGTAATGAGGCTTTTCTAGAAGGTAGGTCGTTTTAGGCTGAGTGACTAGCACACTTATAATTTTTGCAACTTCCCAACTGTCAATCCACATCACATCACTTTCTCAACTCCTCTTTTCTATACTTGTATTAATTTTTTTTTCTAAACTTTCATCTTGCAAACAAGTTTACCAACAGGATTTTTTTTTTCAACACTTTTCTTCATCTTTTTCTCTCTCTCTTTTTTTTATTTTTTCAAGTTAGCTCAAATCCATGAGCAATCATATTTTCAACAACTCACAGCTCAGTATTAAACTACCCCTTCTCTTTTTTTTCAATTCAATCCACAACTGGCTCACTAGAACATTACTTAAATCAAAAAAAAAAACTTTTCAGGCTCAAAGTGGCTACAAGTGGTCATGTGTAGGGTTAGTGTTTGGGATAAGACTAAGAAAAGAGATGCCTAAAATTATTTTCACCAAGTCTTACATCAATACAGTCTCGAGAGAGAAATAAGCCAATATTCTAGAATCCAACTGCAAACTCGATCACACATGAAAGAAAAATTCAGGCACAATTCTCACTTGGTTTATTTGTTCTTCTCTAACAGTATCCAATCCGAATCAGATAAATCAAGTAAAATCCAAAATCAGAGAGCAACTTATCATGCGGTATTCTCCTATCATTGGCTACTTATCATGCAATCCTAATTGTCTCAATCTCACTGTAGATCAATCATCAATCAAACCAGTTCATATCAAAGGAAGGAATAGTACATAATCTCAAGTTACACTTAATGGATTTCTGAACTAAGAACAAGTACATGGGAAAATAACAAATACATCAGAAATACCTAACTAAAGCAAATACAACTGAAGGGAAACAAAGTACAGGGAAAATAACTGAAGTACAGGGAAATAAACAGAAATTCAGGGAAATAAACTGAAATACACGGAAATAAAATGCAGTACATCAAATCAGAAATAAGCAAGTAAATAATAATGGATTCCATTACCACAAGTCATCCTCCCCCCAAACTTATTCAACACGAAGGGAAGAATAAGTTTGAAAGTCAGCTTGTAGGAAAGGAATCTAGACCTCACTCCTGCGGTGGATTCTGATCTCTCTCTGTCCTCCTGTTCCTGCGGCCATAGCGCAGGGCCGGCTCAAAATCTGAGAAGTACTCCTCCATCCGGCGGGTCAGATCCGCCATGGCAGTATTGTGAGCGGTGTTGTAAGCCTCCTGCTGCCGCCAGATGTCGGCAAGCAATGTATCATGCACCAACTGATGATCTCGGACCTCTCTGAGCTCAGTGCGGAAGCTGGCAAAATCTGCCCTCTGCTCCTGCATGAACTGGAGGAAGGGACTCCAATCTGGAACTGTGGTGGAAGAGCTGGCGTCGGCATAGGAAGTAGAAGCTCTGTCCCCGCCCCCTGCAAGAAATGGAGGGGCATCAGATCGGGGCGGCACGTCTCTCTGCTGCGCAGCCCATTGCCGCTCCTCGGCGAGTCTCTCGGCCTCCTCCTCACGGGTGCGAACCCGCTGATCCGGCGGTGTACCGACACGGTGTGCTAAACGGGAGGTGGGTGCATCACCCCTAGAACCTCAAGTCTGATCCATGTGAGCTGGTGTAGCCATGAACCAGTTGTCATGGTACGCAGAGTCTGTGACATGGGTCAGCTCGGGAGCGGGCAGAAGAAACCAATCGCCGTTCGAGAACCGGAGGAAAAGCTCATCACGGTAGTCCACCAAGAAACGGAACTGCTCGAGCTGGTCGATCTTCAGGTTCCGGTCACCCCCCAGTGGGGTGAAAGCATCAACTGGAATCCCTACGTGCCGAACGATGGGATTCACGAACCCTCCACACCAGAAATTGCCCGGTGAAGTACCGGATTGCCTCTTCCAGTTCTCCATGACGAATGCAGCCAAACTGAGGTGGACGCCATTCAACATGGCCCAAATGCAGAAAATCTCACACCCCCGGGCTTTCCCGTGCTCATTTCTGCCGAAAACAGAAACCCCAAAAATCTTCTGAATGTAACGGAGCACCGGATTGTCGATAGCAGTGGCCTTCATGTTGGCTTTGCTGAAGTGGGCCGGGTCGGCTGTAGCAGAAATGGAAGGCCAGAAGTCCCCAATCTGGAATTCGGGCGGTTCATGGTAAATGCCCCGTGGTTCACACCCGAAAATCCGGTCCAAATGTGTCCTGTTGAGCGGGTAAGGCTGCCCCCGAAGCTGGAACTGGATGCCATTTGGCTCGATGGGGCCTTGGCTGCGAGGCGGCTCTACGATATGAACGGTAGCGAAGAACTCCAGAACCAGTGGCGGAATAGTGGGCCACATCTGGGTGATGAAATGCCCCCAGCCGCATCGGGTGAACAGTGTCTGAACATCATTCCCGAGTCCCATCCTCAACAGATCATCGGCATCAGGGTACTGTGTTGGCTTCAGGGTGAAGCGCTGCATGTGCTGGAAGCGACGCTGGTGATCGGCAAATGCAAACTCTGGCTCCCAACCAGGCTGCTCCTCTGGGACTAAGTTTTGGTCATGCTCCTCTTCGGCCTCAGACGCCGTATCCTCATGCATCTCCTCATCGGTACCCAGGTTATAATCCTCGTCAGACGATGCCATCTGTAGCTCTCTACAATAACAACAAACCACAATCAGTACAAAGAAGAACTAAGAAAGTAACCAACTCCCCCAAACTTGCCTAGTGCAAGTAAATCCACCAATGTCAAGCACAATCAAGCCTGCCCATTACCAAGTAACCACCCAATCATGCAATTAAAACCAAACCCAAGTGCAAAACAACAAACAATAGCCACAGAAACCATAAAGTACACATGGGGAAGGCAGAAACCAAGCAACAGTAAAGGGGGTGTGTATGAATCAAAATTCCAAAATTGAACCACAACTAGGCATGCCCATTCCAAATTGACCACCCAATCATGCAATTAACATCAAAACCAAGTGCAAAACGTAACTCATAAAGCAATTCAAGCATAATTTGCAATTTGGAGATGTGAAAATCGTGCAACAGTAAAGGGGGTACATTTGGGGGTGCTCAACTCCTCAAAAATCCACAATTAGCAACTATGAAGTAACAAGGAACTTAAATCGACTCTCCTATAATCTATGACGAACCAATGTGACCCGATGTATGCAACAAATCGAAGAAATAACCAATAATTCAAACCAAAGCATAAAAGGGGACAAAACTAGGGTTCATAGCAAAATAAACACAAAATCAAGTAAAGTACAAGTAAATAATAGAAAGGGGAGATGGAAAAGAAGTTTACCTCGAGTGGCAAGGAGAGGATAGGCAAATTTTTGATCGGGGAAGGGTTGGGGAAGGCTGGGCATGCGTGTGTGTCGAGAGAGGGGGAGAAAAGAATGTGGGGGGGGGTCTGTTCGTGTTTTTAAAAAGCAGACTCCGCGCGTCTGTTTCGATCGACAGGCGTGCTGTCGATCGACAGACGCGCAATTTTTCGGATTTTCCTTTTTTTAAAAAATTTTATTATATACTGAAATAAAAAAATGCGGAATTTAAAATTTAAATTTAAACAGACTTGTGTCGATTGACAGGATTCCTGTCGATCGACACACTTATTGACTCGACAAATATTTTTGAAAGCAATGCCTCTGTCGATCGAAACAGAGGCTTAAATTTTTATTTTTTTTTTGAAAACTGAAATTAAAAGCTGGAAATTTTTCTAAGGCATGAAATAAATCCTAAAACACCTAAGACTCGAAAATAGACTCTCAAACTGAAATAAAGCAATAAAATGATTGGTTACCTCCCAACAAGTGCTTCATTTAACGTCGTTAGCTAGACTATACCTCAGATCACGGCCGGTCCAGATAATGCACTTCCACAGCTCCAATCTGCAGCGGGCTGTAGTAGCGCTTGACTCGGTTTCCATTGACTCGGAAGATTGTGCCATCCTGACCAGTTAACTCCACCACTCCATTGCTGGTAATGTTGACCACATTATATAGTCCATTCCACTTGGACTGCAGCTTTCCTGGCATGAAGCGGAGGCGAGAATTGAAGACTAGAACCAGATCCCCTTTGTAGAATTGTTGCCTCTTCAGGCCTTGGTCATGGAATCTCTTGGCTCGGAGCTTGTAATTCATGGAGTTCTCATAGGCTTTCTCACGGAATTCGTCCATCTCATTCAAGTCTGCAGCTCGGCTCTCAGCAGCAGCCTTCCAATTCAGATTCAGCTCCTTCACAGCTCTCCATGCCTTATGCTCAAGCTCCACAGGGAGATGACAGGACTTACCAAAGACCAACTGGAATGGAGACATCCCAATCAGCGTCTTGAAAGCAGTACGGTAAGCCCATAGTGCGTCATCGAGCTTGAATGCCCAATCTTTCTTCATCTTGACAGTCTTCTCAAGGATCCCCTTAATCTCCCTATTGGACAACTCAGCGAGGTCATTCCCTTGAGGATGGTATGGAGTAGTAACCCTGTTCTTGACACATAGCGAGCAAGAAGAGCAGAAATAGTACGGTTATAGAAATGAGAACCACCATCACTCACCAAGGCTCTAGGAGTGCCGTATCGAGTCATCACAGTCTTCTGGAGGAAATTCACCACAACTTTGGAGTCATTGGTTGTCGTCGGAATGGCCTCCACCCACCTAGAAACATAGTCAACAGCCAAAAGAATGTAAGTGT
This sequence comes from Plectranthus barbatus, assembly GCA_026898455.1. Lineage (NCBI taxonomy): Eukaryota > Viridiplantae > Streptophyta > Magnoliopsida > Lamiales > Lamiaceae > Plectranthus > Plectranthus barbatus. Next base: position 243,708 of record JAPKLW010000596.1, read on the forward strand.
ACCCTCCTGAAGGTGGGAAAGGTCCCATGAAGTCTATCTCCCACACATCGAAGATCTCGACCTCAATCACTGGGGTCTGGGGCATCGCATCCTTCTTTGAAATATTGTCCATCCTCTGGCACCTGTCACAGTTAAAAACAAAAGACTTGCAATCGCCATGAATGGTCGGCCAATAGAACCCACTAGAGAGGACCTTGAAGGCGGTCATGTTGGCAGCAAAGTGGCCACCGCTCGGAGAATAGTGACAAGCCTCGATGATCTTGAAAAATTTAGGCTGAGGCACGCACCGGCGGATAATGGTATCGGCACATTGGCGCCATAGGTACGGGTCTTCCCAATAGTAGAACCGGACCTCCTTCAGAAATCTCTTCCTTTTTTGTGGGGTAGACTCCGGAGGGGGAACTCCACTCACCAGATAATTGGCATAGTCAGCATACCAGGGAGTCTTGTTGCAATAGTACTCCTTGAGATCCCTATCCTTGCATGCGAAGACCTGTTCATCAGGGAAAGTCTCTTGGATCCTCATCTTCTGGTCATCCCCCTCGACTAGATACTCCAACCTGGAGAGATGGTCGGCAATCACATTCTCACAGCCTTTTTGGTCCTTGATCTCCACATCGAACTCCTGAAGCAACAGGATCCATCTTATCAATCTTGGCTTGGCATCCTGCTTAGCAAACAAAAATTTAATTGCAGCGTGGTCAGTATACACAACAGTTTTCGACCCTATCAAGTAGGGACGAAATTTATCAAATGCATAAACTACAGCAAGCATCTCCTTCTCCGTGGTGGTGTAATTGCATTGGGCAGGGTTCATGGTCTTGCTGGCATAATGGATGACGTGGAAAAGCTTCCCCTTCAGCTGCCCTAGAACCGCTCCAACTGCAAAGTCACTAGCATCACACATGAGCACGAAGGGCTCATCCCAATCTAGAGAAGTGAGGACTGGAGCAGTCACCAATGCCTTTTTCAACTGCTCGAAGGCCTTCAGAAAATCTGCATCAAAAACAAAAGACACGTCTTTCTCAAGCAGATTACAAAGGGGTCTAGAGATTTTAGAGAAATCCTGTATAAATCTGCGGTAGAACCCGGCATGGCCTAGGAAACTCCGAACTCCCTTTGCATTCAGTGGTGGCGGCATCTTCTCAATTGTCGTGATCTTGGCCCTGTCCACTTCCAAACCTTCAGAGGACACCCGGTGCCCTAATACAATTCCTTCTCTCACCATGAAATGACACTTCTCCCTATTTAGGCACAGGTTTGTCTCAACACACCTCTCCATCACTGTAGCTAGATTCTGCAAGCAAACATCAAAAGAGCTACCAAAGACAGAAAAGTCATCCATGAAAACTTCCATAATGTGCTCAATAAGATCATGAAAAATGGACATCATACACCGCTAAAAAGTAGCAGGTGCATTGCACAAACCAAAAGGCATTCTCCGATAAGCAAAGACTCCATATGGGCACGTGAAAGCTATTTTATGTTGATCTCCCGGGGCCACTGCAATTTGGTTATAACCAGAATAACCATCAAGGAAACAGTAATAGGGATAACCTGACAGTTCTTCAAGCATCTGATCGATGAAGGGCAGAGGGAAGTGATCCTTGCATGTGGCGGCATTCAGAGCTCGATAGTCGATTCAAAACCGCCATCCTGTGACTGGTCTCGTCGCCACCTCTTCGCCATCCTCATTCTTCACAATCTGCATTCCCCCCTTCTTGGCCACAACCTGTGTCGGACTCACCCATTGGCTATCGAAGATGGGATAGATCATCCCATTGTCTAGAAGCTTCAGTACTTCCTTCTTCACGACTTCTTGCATTGTAGGGTTGAGTCTTCTTTGAGCTTGTCTCTTTGGCTTAGCCTCTTCTTCCAAGTTGATCCTGTGCTGACTGATTCCTTTGATATCTGCCAGTGTCCATCCAATAGCTGACTTGTGGTCCCTAAAAACTCGTAGCAGCTTCTCCAACTCTGTAGAAGTAAGAAAAGATGAAACAATTTCAGAATAAGTATTGTCAGGACCTAAATAAGCATATTGTAAATGAGAAGGAAGAGGTTTCAGCTCCAAAACAGGTGGTTCGGGCCAATTTTTCAGCCTCGGGTACGGCTATGTTGGTCGACACAACCTCTCTATTGATCGAAACAGAGGCTACTTCTTTCTTCTTCTTTCTCCTGGACTGCCTGTCGATTGTGTGATTTTTGGCAGCTGTGTCGATCGACACCCTCCCTGTCGATCGACAGGGAGGTAATTCCCCACCTTTTGACACAGTTACTCTGTCGAGCGAAACAGAGTCATCAGCTCGAGTTTTTTCTGCTTCTTTCACAAACTGGATTGGCAGAGGGTCCCTTTGGTTCTCCTTTGCCCTAGGTAACTCTTCCTTTGCATCTAGCTCCACAATAAAATCTAGAAGCTCGTCACAAGCTTCATCAAGCTCTGAAAAATAAAATAAAGAGTGGGGAAGACATTGCTCTAGATAATCAGTTGACAGCGCGTTTTCGCGACGCGCTGCGTCTGCAAGTGCACAGACC
>JAPKLW010000596.1:261239-316710 GCA_026898455.1 Plectranthus barbatus
CCTAACACTATAAATACCCCCCTCTCTATTGGATCAATACACAATTTTTGTGTGCACACTTTTCAGTAGCCGTCAGTTCAGAAACTAGGGTTTCAAAACAGACAGAGAGAGAGGGGCGACGGCTGGATCTACGAGGGAGGAGATTGATCGACTTCTCCGGAGCTCGGATCTAACTTGGTAGAATAATCCTCACCAGATTTCCAAGGAGCAAGGGATACAGATCAGAAGATCAGATCTGTAGGAACAAGAGAAGAGATTCAAAAGTTCCATATTCCGCTTCAGATCTGAATAGGTTTTCACCGTTATCATTCTCCGATCTGTCCTGTGGATCAAACGGTGAAATCAGGTATAATTCTATATCCATCCTATGCAATTTATTTTGTAGGAGCATGCATAGGCTTTCGCATGGTTTGTTTAATTGAAATTTATTCCTGGTATCCTAAGAACGATCCTTGGCAAGTGTTTAATTAATGGCAATTAATATTGCCCGTCGTAGACTCAAACCCTACACCTATGAATTGCATGATTATTATTATTGAATGCATGTTATAGATGGTTTGGGATTGTATGTTTTTTGTCCTCGTGGTTCTCGGTTTAATCCGCCTTTATATGGATTCGTTTTTCACCCAGGAGATAAATTCGTGGTTAGATTTAGATTTTAGAATGTAATTAGGATTATTCCATGTAATCTTTTATTTCAAAAAATTAAATCTGTAAAAGGAAGAACGAAGAACGCGAAGAACATGAAGAACGAAGAACACGAAGAACGAAGGGCCGCACAACGCATGACAGCGCTGGCACGGCAGCAAGGCCATGCACGGCAGTCAGGCACAGCGGGGCACGGCAGCAGGGCGCATGGTGGGGCCACGGCGGCGGCGCAGCCGCGCGAGGAAACCCTAGGGTTTCAGCGCGCGCGCACGCAAGCGAGCGCTGCGCGGCGTGACGCCGGCCAGGGCTTGTGCGGCGGCTCTGGGCTAGGTCGACGGTGCGAGGGAAGGCGGGGTAGGCGGTCGGGATGGCGGCGCACGGCCAAGACGCGCGGGCGCGTGCGCGTAGCAGGCCTGCGCAACCCTGCGCACGCGACGGCGACGCGTCTCCTCCCCTCGGTCGATGTCGGCAAGCAGAGCAGGTGGTGGCGGCGGTGGCTCAGGTGACAGGCGACGCGGGCTGGGGCAGCGAGGGGCTGGGCGCGCGATCCGGGTGCGGAAAAACCCTAGGGTTTTTTTGTGGTTCGCACGAGCTTCCGATTTCGTTCTTGCACGATTCCAGTGAGTCACGGAGGCCGACGGTGGAGAAGAAAAGTGAACGGCGGTTCGGCCAACAGTCGGGGCAATCCAGGGCAGCGGCATGCCAAACGGGCAACGGCCAAAGGAGGATGCATCGCGGGCTGCAACCATGCACGTACGTGCATGGCTGTTGCGCGTGCCGGGAGCCCTCATGGCGGCGGCGAGTCGCCGGCGGCTGTGGTTTGCCGGTGGTGGCTCATCGGGCTGAGTTCTCGCGGGCTATTGGGCTTGCAATGTGTGCCTAGGCCCGCGATTTGGAGGCCCAGATTCAGAAAATAAATTCAGATCTCAGTCCAAGTAGTGGGAGCCCAGTCGAAGATCTGTATTATTAATTTCAACTTGTAATAGTTAGAATTAATTTTATTTCGCATCATGGGGCCACGAGGACATTTTTTTACTTGTTTTATTATCTGTCTTCGCATGATATACATGTTTAATTTAATTACGCAGCATATAAGCATGTTGTAGATAATAGGAGCACGTTTACTGCTTTTATTTACAGCTTTAAAGCATGCTATGTGATTTATTTTATGTAATTAATTATAACTATAAATTCGGGATTCATGCTATGAATGATAGAATTTTAGCAATGTTATAATTATGGCTACACAGCAAACCAGGTTTTGGGAGCTGTGGTGATCAACTAAGATCTGAGAACGAGGAGGAAATTCTGCTTCTCAACCGGGCAAGGAATCTGAAGGGAATCTTCACCAGATATTCAGATTGAGTTGGGATACAGATCAGAAGATCAGACCAGGAGGATTTTTCTTCTCCCTTTCTCCTTGATTTTCGAAAATAACTGTTTTATTTTCTCAAGATTTATTTTCTCAATCTGTTAGGAATTAAATCTTTGTGCGTGGGAAAGATCATATGGAATCTCCGCGCACTCGTTCTTCAGGGTTTCGCAATCCAGGTATTCCGCATAAACCGTCTTATGCATAATAATATAGGAGCATGCTAGGATCATTCATAGGCATAGCAATTTATTTTGATATTCCAATTAACGATCCTTGGCAAACGGACTTCGTGATTCAGTTCATGAATCCCTTCACTTAGTAGTGGGGGAAATATACATATAGTTTTCTCAGATAGTCCAATAGTGAATACATGCAACGAAATAAAGGGGCATTCTTTTTTCAACCATAATCCAGATAATGCTTAACACAAAGATAGGATAAATGATTCACACTTCTTTTTATTCTGGTCCACTGCCCACTTAATGGAATTTGTTGTTCTGGTCAACTGTGCACAACACAATTTGATTCTGATATATGAACATACATCCATATAAATTCTTCACCCAAGATTTCACAAATGCATAATCACTCTTGGACATAAAAAAACATCTTTTAAAAAACATTCTTTCTTTGTAGAAAATAATAGGAATTTACCCACCTAGAATTAATATTTGATCAAAATAAGCCTTGAAATATCACCTAGATTACCGGGAGCAATCGACACCTAATCATAAAAATACGAATCATATATATAAATAGCAAAAACCATATCCGACTTATTGCACTTCTCTTTATTTAAAAATTCAAATTTGATTATATTAAATTATATATACACACATGGGTAATTGGGTATGGAACCAAAACTAAAGTAATAAGAATATATGTTCTTAGCTGCATATAACAATAAATAAATGAAAGTTCATTTATGTTATTTCCCACATTAAATTGAATTATTTGCCATAAAACTTTAGTTAGGAAGTAATCTGGCTAAACAAAGGAAATAATAATAAATTAATCAAATGAATTTCTATTAGCTATAAGATTCTGCCAATCTTTAAGATTCAAATTTAGTTGAGGGAGTGTCTATTTAACCATAAGCTAGTATCGCACTATCTCGTCGCAGGAAAACTCCTCTCCAAGACTTAAATCCACAATAAGTAGATTGTGAAAAAAAAAAATACGTAGAGGAAAGGAAAAAAAATATTGAAATAACAGGGGTTAAATCACAAAATCGAAGAGAACTTGAAGGGAGTTCAAATTTCTACCGGAGGACAAAGAAATGCAGAAAAGATGAAAAAAGAAACTTTAAATCTTGACGTGATTAGATAAAATATGCTGAAGGTCATCTAATCTCAATGAAAGTGGCGATGGTCATTAGGGTAGAACCTATTAGATTCTAAAATAAAATTGTAGATAAATAAGTTTTGAGATGACTCATCTCCAGGAAAATCAAAGCAAAAGAGGAAGACTTCTTGGCAGAAAACCCACCCAAAAACTTACTTTGAAGAGGGAAGGGAAACTGATAGTGGTAGGAACGTGAGGGAAGTAAATTAAATAATTTACGTAAAGGAGGGGAATAGGGATTTTATTAGTTTTTTTTTTTATATCTCCATCCCTATAAATTTTGATTAGATAAAAGATAAAGATAAAATCTTAATCTAATAATGTATCTAATCTAATCTTGAGGAAAATTAGGCTACCGAATTTTCTAAAAAATACAAACCTTGGGCTAATTTATTTATTTATACAAAATCTCGTCTAACTTATATAAATTCCTATAATTTCTCACAAACTCTTTTTTTGTTAAGTATATATATGTGTATAAAATAGGATATTGCACGTCACCTAGCACAGAGAGGTGCGGCTGTGCTGCAGCGGCTATGTGTGCGATCCCTAGGGCTCCGCCAAGCCGCACTCACGTCGCCTTTTTGCACAGCTGCCCGACCGTTGTCCTTGTCGTGCGCCGGTGTGTGCTCCACTATACCACATGGCTGGGATGGTTCGGTGATGATGTGTCTTCGTTCATCATTTTCTCAATCTACTTTTATCCTTTTGAATTTATAGATTTTATAATTGAAATCTTATGAATCCTTATAAAAGGGCGGATTAAAACGAGAAGCCACGGGGAACAAATTAAAACCATTCATCCATTGCAATTCACTAGAAATAATCATGTAATTTCATAGGCAATATTATTTCACAGACAAGGCCAATAATTGGAACCTGACTCTGATACAAATTGAAGAGATTTTTTATTGCAAACTTAATTACGTAATCCAATTTTCCAAAGATCCAATTATAGGACAACTGAAATAAATCCAATGCTAATGAAACAATCCTAGTATGCTCATTTGCCAAGGATCCAATAATTGGATTAAAGAAATAAATCTCTGGACTGTTGCACAAGAATTAAGCTTTTAAATCCTTCTTGCACGGCAAAATTCAATCCTAAAATAATTAGAATTAATCTGTTATTTTATTAATAATGAAAATTTATGTTGTGTTTTGAATTATGGAACACTGTAAAAATATTTTGGCACCAGTGAAATTATTGTTTAAAATGTTAGTGTTTGTGAATGATTATTCGGGCGCGGGTTGGTTTTACTCTTCCTTGTTTCGTGATGGATATTGGAGATGTGCTGGATCGGGGACTAGTTTCTCCCCAAGGAAAATATAATTAGACTAATGCATTGGCATTGGAGGACAAAGATCCCCTACCGATTTTAGGTAATGACACAACTCCCTTTACCAAGTGGATGACGAGTAAAAACTCCCATCTTACCCCAAATTATGAATGATGTGATTGTTGATGATATTGTTAATGATGTGATTGTTGAAGATTATGACTGTGATTGGTTCCACAAAAATGAGCTGGATAGATCCATGTGAGGAAAATGTTTTATCTTGCATAAGATGATTTCAATAAAACCCAATGTTGTAAAAATCGCTAGGCGCTAATCGGGCGGCCGGGGGGGGCCTAGCGCCTAAGCGGTCTAGGCGGGGATTAGTCGAATTCTAGGCGGTTTACCTATTTTTATTATTTTTTATTTTTTATATATCTCAAATAATATATAAAAATCTTACCAACAAATTATATATTTAAAAAGCAAGTAAAATTTCAGCATTTTATATGTATTTCAAGTAATATTCCTGCAACAAACATCCTCACATTTAAATCCAAACATATAAATATTCCTGTAACAAGCACTTTTACATTTAAAAGCAAAATCCAAAACAAAAGTAAATCATAAACAAAGTTTAAATATTCCTTCAACAATTATCATCACAATTCAAATCAATCCAAAATAAAAGCAATGATCAAAGCAAAGCCTAAAATAAAAGCAAACCATAATGAAAGTTAAATATTCGGACTACAACCATCCACACATTCAAATTTCTTCCAAAATAAAAGCAAAATCAAAGTCTAAAAATTCATGCAACAACCATTCCAAAGTTTAAAAGCAAACCGGAAAATAAAAATAAACAATCCATCTCCCTAAATCACATCTCTCTTTGAATCAAATTCCACTAAGGCATTATTATTGACTTCCTCCTCATCTTCTGATTGAAACTCATCATATAGTTCTCTGATAGCTCTAAACTTTTGTGGACTAAATTCATCATCTCCCTCATCATCACTATCTTCTTCTTCATCATCAATCGAATCAACAATCCATGCTTGTGTCTTATTTGCATCATCGGAAGATAACACATCAACATCATCTCTATCTTTCTCTTTTTTTTGCTTGTTAAACAATTTTGCATTAATTTGAATAAATACAAGATTGTTGAGTAGAGATGGATTAAGCCTATTCCTTTTCTTGGTATGAACCTACAAAATAATTATTAAATTAATCATATAAAATTACTATGAGAAATATAATGCTAAATTTTGTATTAGTTCACTAACCCCTTCAAATGTACTCCAATTCCTTTCACAACCGGATGAACTAGTTCTGAGTCTCATAGCTAATATTTGTAGATTAGGAGTAGTTGTACCAAAAAATTACCACCATTCCACTATATAAACAAAAATCAAACAATTAATACATTTTTCAAAATATAGAAATAACAAAAATAAATATAAACATACCTGGATCAAATTTGACATCAGAGCAAGCTCTCACTACATTTGATTTTCTAAAAGTATCTGTCTTGATTTTGTATTTAGGAAGCTCTTCCATGATAATCCTATTTTGCATTTCATCATCTCCAGGAAATAAAACATCTATGCACTTAAGCACACCTTGCACGACATCGTGGTCCAAGAAATGATATTCATTCTTGTAATGATAGTATGGATTCAATCCATAAGCCATCTAATGCAATGGACTATCAAGTCTATATTTTATCTTTTCATCAATTACCTCAATGATAGACTAATAATTCCTTGGAATGTTGTTTAGAACAACCTTGATGTCTTCCTTTGCTTGGAGAAGCTCGCCATATAGAAAGCCCATTGATGGATTTTTATCACTATCAGCAATTCGAGGCACTTTAATCAAAGGAGTCAACACATGTAGACAAATTTCCACACCATTCCAAAATGCCAAACTCATTCCAGTTAAATAAGCATTTTTTCTTTTTTCAGTTTTGGAAAATTTGCATCCATCCCATTCTGAACTGCTAAACATCATCTTCAACTCAGATTTGTGACCATTCAAGCTTTGCAATGTCAGAAATGATGAGGCAAATCACGTGACCCCAGGCCTTACAATGTCCCTCTTTTTTTGTATGTGCTCTCATCATAGCTAAGACTTTGTGGTGTGCATAAAGAAAAATAGTCAGTGTCTTTGCTTGATCAATTATCATCTTGAACCTTGACTCTTTAGCAATTGCTTCAAGCATATGATTTATGGTATGTGCTGCACATGAAGTCCAAAAGATAGTGGGTCTCTTCTCTTTTAACAACTTCGCTGCACCCATATTGTTTGATGCATTGTCTGTAACAATTTGAACCACATTCTCTGTACCAACATCTTCAATGCACTTATCCACATATTCAAAGATGACATCACTTGTGTGTGCAATGTTAGAAAAGTCTTTAGAAGAAAGAAACACCGTACCCAAACGTGAATTGACACACAAGTTCATGATACTTCTTCTTTTTCTCTCCCTCCAAACATCTGTCAGTATTGAGCATCCATATATTTTCCAATCTTTTTCATGTTTCTTCAACATTTCTTGTGTTCTAGCAATCTCTATATTCAAACATGGTACTGATACCTCATATCGAGTAGGATGCACAAACCCTTGTCCATATTGACCAAACGCCTCTAGCATTAATTGGAAGCAATCTAGCTCCATAGTATTAAACGGAATTCCTGCTTCACAAAACCATCTGCAAACATATTGTTTGACCGAATCTGTTCTTTGCTTGAAGAGGGCATCATTGATATTTTGTTCCCGTAATCTACTTCCTCCAGAGCCCAAAGAACACTCGGGGTTTATAGGGTTAGTAAACTTATCCATAGGACCAATAGTGCGGGGTGATTTCGTGGTCCCAAAAGACTCGTGCAATTCATCTTCAACTGAGTCCTTGTCAATGTTGACTGTTGATCTGAGCTCTTCACTATCAGTCTTTTTCTTTCTCTTCTTCTGCTTTGCTTCATTAATTGCATTTGCACAAATAAGCTGATCTTCTTTTGAGGCTTTCTTACACGGAGCAAAATTGCCAGATATTTGAGCAATGTGCTCTTTCAGGCGGTAGATTCCTCCACTCACGACATTTCCACACTTCACACATTTAACTTTATCCATATTTTTGGCATCAACTAACAAGCCAAAATTCCATCCAACATCTTTCGAATTCCTTTTAAGGATTTGTTCAACATCAAAAGGCGGAGCACTACTTTGTGAGGCTGCACTTGAGGTTGCCATAACCTATTTTTTCCCTAACCAAAATTAGCATAAACCATAACTTAATTTTTTTCCCCTCACCAAAACAACAAAACAACAAGTATAATTGTTAAACTATGAACTCATAAAATCAACAAGTATAATTGTTAAACAAACTGATTAAAATCACAAAGATGATACATGAAACAAAACAAATTCATAAAAGCTTCATGAATGATTCTGACACATTATTGTGAAATTTTACTACATATAAATGATCAACTGCAGCAAAAGGGTCAAACAAGATTTGCTTGCAATCAAGAAAATGGATTTCACTTTTGATATTTCACTCTTCCTATTTCATCAACATTAATCTACTTACTCTCCAATCCAAAATATAAACATATTCTTCCAATTTGAGATATGCAGTATTCTTCCAATTTGAGGTATGATGTTGTAGTTAATTATTCACAAAACTATAAGAAGAACTTACCTTTAGATGGCACAAATAGGCAGCAGCAATAAAGCTTGACAGCAGCAACAGGAAGCAGCAATAAAGCTTGGCAGCAGCAACAGGAAGCAGTAATAAATCGCCGGTGGGGAGGGAGTGGCTGGTGGGGAGTGAGTTGTTGGTCAGCAGCAGTTTTCGTCGAGCTGTAGCAACGTTCGCGGAATGAGAGGCGCGGACAGCAGGAACAGTTGCGTTCGAACAGGGGAAACCAGTCCACACGAACGGGAATAGAATGGAGGTCAGAGGACCGGCGGCGACGAGCGGTAACAGGCGGCGACGGGCGCTGGGGCCGTGGGTGGAGGAGTATGGCGTGTGGCGCAGCGGCGATAGGAATAGAGATTTTGGAATCGTGAATTTGATATAGAATTGGGAATAAAATTAGGTTTACTCTTTTATTTAATTTTATACTTTTATGTTTTTAAATGTTTTTTTAATTAAAATTTAAAAATTGAGTTTACAATTGAAATTTAAATTTAAAAATTGAATTTACAATAAAAAAATTTCTTCGACCGATTTTTTCCAATTACTCAGCTGATTAATCCGATTAATCAGCGATTAATTCAATTAATCTGATTAATCCGATCAGATTAATCCGCCTAGACCGATTAATCGTCGATTAATCACTGACTAAATTAAAACCGGTTTTTCTAGCCGATTTTGCATTTATCGGGGCGGTCCACCTCCAACTACCGATTAATCGGCGCCTAGGCGGTCCTAGGCGCCGATTGTTTACAACATTGATAAAACCCCATGCTTGTGTGATATGCTGATTCCATGCTATATTGTATGTATTATTTTTCGGGGCAATATGACCACTAGGTACATTCATGAACATAGCCCCTATACCAATTTTTCCTACATGTAGGCACAAAGTGATGACAGTGGCGACAACATTGTGGTATTAATAGGATGAAGGGGCGGTTGAAATGTGAATCTTAATTTAAACCTTTTGGCATGTATGGGTCATAGACTCATAATACCCTTCCATTGTAGCAACTATGTTTTCTTATATTTTTCCAATTCTTTTGTTGTATGTATGATTTGTCTATTCAAAGTCATACCTTGCGTAAGACTCGCGTGGAGGTTATTTGTCGAACTCATGTCATCTTATCTCCCTAAGCATGCTTAGTTATTCATTGTCTTCCACTTATCTTTAATGATGAATCCATTTTATTTTCCACTGCATGACATTTGTATTTCAAAACCTTGCATCACATTTGTATTTCAAAACCTTTTATTTAAAACCATGTAATTCTTTTTTTTATAGTATTGCATTAATTTAAATACTCACACACACAAATATCCCGGGGAAGCTCAAACCCATGACATCTAGGTCACAAGGACGATGCTTTGAGTACTACACCCTAGTGAAGGGATATTAATTTATTCTTTTCAAACTATATTTGTTTCCGCTATTTGAGAAACTATTTTTAAATCACAAAATGTCTTAGCCTTCATTGTTTTTGCGTGGGACTATCACATAGGCCCGATTCGGAGTACCACACCTTATCTCCGATCTATGTGATCAACATGAACATTTAACAATATGAAATATAAGATTGTGGTTCCTAATACATTATGTTAGAATTATTAAATGGGAAATGTAAAATAAAAAAAAGAAAGAATTCAAGGATAAAAAAGCTTAGAGAAGAAGAGCTCATTCCAAACGTCTGGAACTCCCGGCATGCACCAGTGAATGCAATCTGCGTAGGCGGTGGGATTCGCTTGTTGCCAGTTCGTTAAGGGGTGGCGCTGCGCCTTGTAGATGGAAGTGTGCGCATCTTTCCGTGGACTGGTGAGCCGAGTTATGTTGAGGATAGTGATAGGAACATCTGATTTCTTGATTTCTTCTGAAACTATGGTACCCAAGCTTCTCGTTGCTCCGACAAATGTGGTATCTTCGATCATTGATGTTTCATTGTAGCAGTTACCCTTTGGATCTCCACCCCATTTAGCACTCCTGCACACATCCATATGTATTCCAATATTTCAAATCAATGTTTAAGATTTATTTTACAGGTTAATGGAACCCTAAAATCTACCACTTTAGCCGGTTATGATTTTAGAGATTTTATTTAAGGTTGGCAACGAATATTTTCGATTTAAAATAACTTATGTTGTATGTTAAAATAATTTGGTTCAAAAATGAAAACCTTCAGTCCGGATTATAAACAAAGGTCCAACAACAGGAGCCCATGCACCAAGAACAAATATGATCAAGATTTAGATAAAGAGAAGATTACCAAAAGACAAGCTTGAAATATATTATATTTTTGATATTTTAATGCATTTTTCTCTATATAGATAGTTCCAGTTCCACTCACGTAAAAACACTCACAACAACATATACATTTTAAATTTGAGTGCTAAATTAAATTCGAATGTAACCCAATAATAAATGGAACTTAGAAAATTTTGGCAATGACTCCGTATTGGAGCAGGGAACTATCGCTAGTGTAAATTATGTGTCATTCTAGAAAAATTTTCAAGAGGTGAGTGGACGAGGACATAAATGAACCAAATTCACATTGAAATGCGAAGAATTTTAGGAGTACTATACACGTATTAGACTATACAATTTAAATGAGTTTAAAGAATTTAATATGGTTTGTCACACAAATTTGGTTCATCATTTCTTTCAAGTCTTAATATAGAAAAAACCCCAAAACATAAGATGAAGGAAAGATCACCGACTCGAAATTTCTAGAATGCATGCATGTCAGTGAGCAACCCCTTAATTAAAACATACACTTTTTTTTTTAATAATAAGTGTACATTAATCTTAAACTCACACATCCAGATGTTCTTCTGGGAGTTCGAACCTGTGACCACTCAGTCACAGGCAAGGTGCTTTAATCACTACACTACGAGTGAAAGGACAATTACACTTTTCAATATTAAATTTGTCTCAATTCGATTGATTATGCCTCCACGTGGCAGTGTATAATTGATTGAGATGGAAATAACATACAAAAAGTCAAGAAAATTGAAGAAAATTACCCTTGATGTGTTGCTGATAAGCCCACAAAGAAAACCCTAGTTCTCTTGGGATCGATGTTGTCGTTGATCCATTCTATCATTGCTCTGATCGCGATGAGATACCCATCCTCCATTGGTATCTTTATCGTCTCTCTCACTTCATCTTCGAAAGATCCTCTCCTGACGAAAACAAAAAACACACACTCAACATAATATACATATGCACACAGCACATACATAATGCGATGATGATGTGAGAGAATTATAATATCCTACAATAATAGGTTGACGCCTTCAGCCCACCATATGTAAGTGTTGAAGAGGATTATGTCCGCATGTTTCCAGAGATGTCCACGATTCCCAATGGGAGCATTTCGGATAATTCGATGATTCACCCTGTGCATGTCGGGATCATCTGCGTTCGATTCCACCAGAAATGGCGTCCAATGAAACTCTATTGTTGCATTGTAGTCCTGATCATTACATTCAGTCACTTTTAGTTTTAGCTCATAAGTCTCTCTCTTCTCTTAATTTCTTTTATAATTTATTGCTGCCATTAGTTTTTAAGAGTGATTATGTAGAGACAAATTAGTTTTAAGAGTCAATATGAAGAGAAAATATATCTTAAAAACTATTTAAAAAAAAAAAAAAAAAACGATAGCCTTTTTTTTATTTTTTTTCTTAAACCGAGAGTTTTCCATAAGTAAATGGAATTCTACAAATTATATGAAACACCACTCCCTCTTGCTGAAACAAATTCCCTATTCCAGAATAGTGTTCCATTGTCTAAATAATTAATTTTAAATAATTATTTTTACGAAAATAAAAAACAAGTATTGTATAATATACTCTTATTAATTTTTAAGAACAAAAAATATATTTATAAATTAATTAATTTTAATAATCAAAATTTAGTTAAATACTTAAAATCAATTAATAAAAGATATTATCTATCCTAATTCGGTGGGATGAACCATAAATCTAATATAATATATGTGTATGAAACTAGAAGTTTAAATCATTTACAAAATTGCTATTTTTCCTCCAAACATCACATCACATTATTATTTTATTATTTTTAATTTTTTTTATAGCAAATCTATCTCTGTTTTATATTTATATATACATCATTGAACCATTTAATTATATGGCAAGTTAGTAATTGGGAAATATTAGTCATATCCAAATATTTAAATTATTTACTGTTTAAAATAAGGGTGGCAATTTTTTATCCGATCCGATAATCCGACATGAATCCGCACGATAATAATGGATACGGATTGAGGTTTATCGGATATGGATCCTTATCGGATCAACACGATAAGGACACGAAAATTTCGGATCGGATTCGGATTGGATACGGATCGGATTGGATAATCCAATAAATGGATCGGATTCGGATCGGATACGGATATCCATTAATAAATTAATAAAATTTATTTATTTTTTAATTATAATAATTAATTAATTAATTTTGATATATTAGTTTAAATTTAGAGTTCTTTAAAAATTCAAATCTCTTAGTTCTTCATTGTCTGTGTCCCATTTTTTTATTCACCAATAAAAATATATTTATTTATCTATTCATTATATTTTGTAATATTTATTTCTTCTACTATCAAAATTTAATCACTTTCTTTTCTTCTGTTTTTTTCTCAACTTCAAATTTTTAATTAAGTTGTATCAACCGATTAACTAGCTGGTGAGATCTTAAATTTAAATATTAATGAAAGTATTTTAGATTCGTCTGAATACTCATTCACTATTTAAACTCTTGCAATTTCACCATAATAGATGAAAGATATTTATTATAATTTATTTTATTTGTTATAAATTTTATATTTTTAATTAATATATCTCTCCGTCAAAATTGTAAGTGGAGTATTGACGACTAAGGTGAATGATTGATCAGTAGTTAGAAATGAGCAAGTTTGACCACTAGTATTTGAATTCAAGATTTATCTATGTATCTTGGGATATTTGATTGAGGATTTTAATTTTAAATAAAGTTGTAGTTTTATTTATTTATCCAACATAAGATTTGAACAATCAAATATAAATGTTTTGTATTATCTTATCAAATTTTTATTTGATTATAATTGTGTTTATTGAAGTAGATTCTTATTGAATTAATTTGATTTGGATTCTTATCGGATCGGATCCATAACAGATCATTCGGATTGGATACTTATCGGATCCTTAATGGATATGAATCGGATTCGTGCGGATACGGATTTTAGCTTAACGGATCGGATACTGATACGAATTTTGATTTTTCTTAATGGATCGGATACGGATTTGACCTTAACGGATCGAATCGATAACGGGTTGACACGATAAGGATCCAATCCGCACGAATTGCCACCCCTAGTTTAAAACATATCTTTTATCCAATATTAAAATATAACACAATAGTCCTATAACAAATTGTAGTTATATAATATATAATAATAAGAAGTTAATTACACTTTTTTTTTCAGTATATTTTTTAAGAGTAGTTTTTATTTAATATAGGTTGTAGCTTCAAACCATAATATCGGAAAAATTTTAGAATATATAGTCTCACATCTATATAATATAATAAAATAAAATAGTGGTAATTAATGGTCTCACAATAAAGTATTAATTTTATTTTTTTATTTTATATATTATTTATTCTATTATAATATTGATATAAACTAAATAATAATAAAACTGCAAAATTATATTTATAATTTTTTCTTTACAATATTACATCTCACTAATTTATTATATTTATAATTTTATGTATAATATAGAAAATAGTTTATATTATAATATATTAAAAATAACATGTCGAATACAAATTAAATATATGTAAAAATTACTATGTAACTTTGTTAATTATATTTTTAATATTATAAAATAAAATATCATATACTCCCTCCGTTCCACTTTAATAGTCTCATTTCCCATTTTCGTGCGTCCCACTTTAATAGTCCCGTTTCTAAAAAGGGTAACTTTTTCACACTCAATAATAAAATATTAATTCCACTCAACTCATTCTACACTCACATGCCTTGGTTATTGTGCCAAAAGCAAATGAGACTATTAATCTGGGACGGAGGGAGTATATGATTTGTGAATCACATGGGTGCAAATCTAGTTTAATCTAAATTATAATGAATTATAATTATAAATAATATTAAATAAAATTAATAATTTTAATAGAGAAATATAAAAATTGGATCAGAGAAACTTTTTGTCCTCTTGCATCGTCGAATATGTCTTTGAAATATTGCATGAAATTTTGTTGTAAAGTAAAATATTTAATTTAATAAAAGATATATTTTTATGTCGAAGTAATTATGAAAGTGATGTTGAGTATAAGACTTAAAAACAAAACTATTTCTCCAAAAAAAAAAAAAAACAAAACTATCCGTAGAAGATGTCTAATACTCTACTAGTCTATTTTCTAATGATGCTCCAATTATTATATTTACTTGTTTTAATATTTATTATGATAAAAATAATATATTCTAATAAACATTAATGAACAAAAACTTAATTTAAACATAAAATATTTTCTTAAAACTAAAAAGATGAAATAAAATTTAATAAATCTAATAGAATTAGGGAGTGACCTTGGCCGTGAATGCTGACAAGGAATCAATAGTTTCAATGGAATGAGCATGTTGAGGAATGACTGAGTGGAGAAGACAAAGCAATGAGATAAATTGGCCTCTATTTAGAGAATCACCCACAAATATCACCTTCTTTCCTCTCAAGGCTTCCAGCATCAATGTTGCGTTAAAACTGCAACAAATTTATATTATTTATAGTTACATTATTATATTTCCAAAAAACAATAATGTAAGAATTAGTACGAAAGATTTGCCAATTTGAAGTAACATACTCCTTAATTCAGAATCGATCATATTGTACCATTTTGACCGAACACGATAATCAAAGCATATGAGTGATCGTGAGATGAATACTTTAATGATTATTGAGAAAATCTTACTCTTTTAAGATTTTAGGAAAATTTACTAATATTAGGGGACGGATGTTAAAGGAAAAATGGACAATTTATGCGGATGGAGGGGTATAATTGTTCCATTTGTATCTGTAAACTTATTCTGGCTCATAATAACATTTCACATTAATGATGCTAAACTATATCATTTAAAATAAATGAAATTCCTCAACATTAAAACTTCAAGTAAAAGGTAAAGCAAAAACCGTACATCAAATTTGGCAAGAATGGATAAATTCAAGGATTATGTAAACAGTCAATTTCTTAAACCATTTATTTAAGCAATCATGTGTTATTCACAATGAATAACGTTAGCTCATAAGTCCTATCTGAATGTTTTATAATACTTCTACTACTTATGTTTAGTGAATTTGAGAACCATGCTTCTACTACTACAAAATAATGCATAATGAAAAATCAAATTCATAAAAATTAAAAAATCGGGTTCATTTAAACGTCGAATAGTATGAAAACTACGAAACGAAGCTAATTTCATGGATTTCGAATAAGATGGAGACTACCTAGATTGATTTTTACGAGGATCGGGCACTATCTAATTTACCTAGGGATAGAACAACCATGAGGCTGCCATCTCCAATTCCGGTAGTCCTTATCGGGGCGGCCGTGCTGAAGACACGAGAGCTGGCCCCCAATGTAGGGGCAGTCCGACTCCTCATACAGCGGTCGATCATAGTCTCTCACCCACCTCCCGCTGAATATATCACAATTT
Organism: Plectranthus barbatus; assembly: GCA_026898455.1. Classification (NCBI taxonomy): domain Eukaryota; kingdom Viridiplantae; phylum Streptophyta; class Magnoliopsida; order Lamiales; family Lamiaceae; genus Plectranthus; species Plectranthus barbatus. The sequence continues at coordinate 277,315 of JAPKLW010000596.1, forward strand.
TCATCACCCTCCCCGATCGCGAAAGGCAGATTTTGTCTCATATTTCCTAACACCAACATAAACAACATTTAACCTTACAATATTTCAATGTTTTGAATAAGAAACTGACCTGCAGGTACTGGGATGGTGGGATCATGTGTGTATAGACGAGCAATGTAGAAGAAGCCGCAGCTGTAAAACATGACGGCGGAGGTAATAAGGGCAAATAAAAGAAAAGGACAGAGAAGAGTTTCGCGGGAGATGGGAGGAGATTGTGATGCCACCTTCATTGCATTTTCTCCAGATATTGTTTTCTGCATTTTATTTTTGTGACCGGAGAGGGGAGTATATACTTCTATAATTTATACAAATTTTGGTGTTAATATCTTGTGATTGTTTCCATATTCGGATTCGGAATAAGATCCTTTACTCAGTTATTTCATTATTTTGTGATATTAGTTATTTTGTTATTATAATCAACCATGAGTTATAGTTAATTAACCTTAATAAAAGTTGACAAAATACTAAAAAATAATTATATATATTCATTCTGGAGTTTAACATACTGTTGAGGTGGCACATATGTGTGGAATGCATAAATGAATTAATACTTGTTTAAAGATCTTGATCTACAAATCGAAGACAAAAATCAGCAGAGTTTATTAGAATCCCAATTGTATCATTTGGAAGATTTAGGATTGATTTTCTTTTTTGCAGTAACAGAAAAATATATTTCCATACCTTGTTTTTCACTTTTTCTTAGTACCAGTCTCGTTAATTAGTATATTGAATGGCAGCAAATCTGTCTTTTAATTCTAGATGATCAACAATTAATGTATGATTTTTTTTTCTTATTATAAAAAGAAATGCTTGATTTGATTCATAAGTACTATTTTTAATCTTGAATCCCGTAAAAGAGTTCAGGTCTCTCTATAAAAAATAAATGAAATATGACAAACATTCAAATAAGACGGTCTCACCATATTTCATGGTGAGACGCATTTAAGCCATGTTTGCAGACATGTTGACTGGACCGACCCTGTCAACTGGCCCACTTCGATGAGCCCATCAAGCTCATTTTCGTTGTCCAAAAAGATAAGGTCTTGACGGGCCAAGGCCCAAGGCCCCAAAGACCAATTGCCTAGAACTAGGAAGTGGGAACCGGGACACGAGACATGAGCGCGGGCACAAGCTCGGGCTCGGCCTGCTGCCTCGTAGAGGCTGAAGGCCGAGGTGGGTGGCTGTGGTGGCGCGCGTGGGCACACGATAGACACGTTGTGTAACATCCCTAGCACACTCAGTTGTTATACCATATCAGTGTAAATGTATTTATACATATTAACACTAGGTTAGATGTTCAATGTGGGATGTCTTAAATATTACCTATCTTTAATTAATACTTGTCTTAATTAATCATGTAATAATGGCGCCACGTGTGAACTTCGCGGATTAATTTCTCACTTACCGGAATACGGATTTGAAAAAATATATATACCACGATTATCTACTCGCAACGTAGATCGAACTTATAATATTTAATTTCCACAAAATCAAATATTTACACCCGGAATATATATTCAAATAGCTTCGGGTTCTAACAATGATGGAGATCTAATTGGCAAGATTTATCAAGATATTTCAAGAAGATTCATTGAAGATATGATTGAAGATTTGATTTATCTTGATAAAATTTGGTAGTTAGTTATTTAAGTAATTTTGGATTCTATCTTTCAGATATATTTTATTTCCTTAGTTTATTAGGATTTGATTTCCTTATGAAATTAGGATTTAATTTCCTTATTAGATTAAGATTTGATTTCCTTATTAGGATTTGAGTTTGTCTATATATAGGCCTTGTTATGGAACAAATAATTCAGTTTTTAGTTTAATAGTATTCGTGAGTTTTATTCTCCAATTATCTGAAAGCTCTTGAATTTCTGTGGAGTACCTTGAAATTCAATATTGACTTATCAACAGTACTTACATATCCGTTTGTGGCGTCTTCGCGTATATCCTTCGTTGTTGGATCAATTCGCTTCTTGAGTCGTAGGAGATTTATTCTGGACTACGGTACTTGAAGGTTTTCGAATCCAAAGGTGTTGGATCCTTTCATTGTTCAATTTCAGTTTGCTTCCGCTTCTTGTCTGAGTCGAACCGTTCGAGTTCTTGGGCTGAGATCTAAATCTTCCGGCGAGGATCATATCATTTTGGTACCAGAGACAGGTTTCGTTCGTTAAATAGGTTGTGTCTTTCTTTTCCTTATCATTTTGGTATCAATATCCATGTCGCGTCCTTCTTCTTCCTTGTCATTCAATTTCATTATTTTTTTCATTTGTGTAAAAAAAAATCGTGTCTTCTTTGATTTTGTGTCTTGTTCGTATCATTCATAGATTCTCATCTTTAGATTTTCATTCGTGTTTTGTGTAAGTAAAAATGAAAAAATGTGAGATTTGAATTATGAATATCATATACCATATATGTTCAATTCTTTCCATTCATATCATATCTCGTCAAATATTTCCTTATCCATCATTTTTTTCCTTCTCGATTACCAAGTAATTTGGTATTTACCTTACTCAAATATTTCCTTTTCCATATTTTTCTTCTTGATTACCAAGTAATTTGATAATTTTCTTATTAAAAAAAGAGAGAGAGAATATACAAAAAAAGAGAGAAATTCGTGAAAAAAAAGAAACAAAAGAGAGGGAGAAAATTGTTTTGGTCATAACTTTTGCTACAGATATCCAATTTCAGTGCAATTGTACTTTTCGGAAACGTAGATCTACAAGTGTCAAATCCTTGCCGTGACGTTCCATGAGCAGAATGGCTAAAATAGAATATAAAAAATTGGATGATGATGCTAGAATTCAGATGAGGTATATGATGAAGTTTTTGAAATTTGACTTCAGAAAGATGGTGAGGTCAGAGATGGAGATGTTGCATCAACGGCTTGATGCATTGGAAGATGATTATTTGGGCAGCAAAAAGATGAGATACAAAAAAAAAAGGTGGGAGACTCAACCAGATAGTTCATCCCCATTTGATAAGCTTATGTTAATTGTGGAGCAGGTGTTGGTGGCAACCAAGTCTGAGTCGTTGCCTGTTTCAGTTCGAGAAATCGAGGAAGACAATAGAGCAGTTCAGATACCATTGGAGGTTTTCTTGGTGAAGTAGTGGTGACAACTCAATCTGAGCTGATGCAGCCAATTCAAGAGACCAAAGAAGAGGAGGTGAGAGTTGCTACACCCTTGGAGAGTCATATGGAAGATGATGAAGGATTCGAGCTTCTGGCTACACTCACTATCATTAACAGTCCAGTTATGGGAATCCAAAGCCAGTGTCAAGTGCAGAAGACTACAGAGTTAGAGTTAATGATGCTAGTAGAGAAGAAGGTTGAAAGGACCAGAGATCAATTCAGTTTTGTGAGGACCATAGGTTTGAAAAAGAATGTACATGAGACCAAGCAATTGTCGGTATTTGAAGATAATAATATGCCAAACAAGCTAACTAAAGTTGATGTACGATGGTCAATTGTATCTAGCACCGACGAGGATTTGAGGACAAATCCCTTCGAAGAAGAGGGGAATGATGGAGATCTAGTTGACAAGATTTATCAAGATATTTCAAAAAGATTCATTGAAGATATGATTGAAGATTTGATTTATCTTGATAAGGTTTGGTAGTTAGTTAGTTAAGTAATTTAGGATTCTATCTTTTAGATATATTCTATTTCCTTAGTTTATTAGGATTTGATTTCCTTATGAAATTAGGATTTGATTTCCTTATTAAATTAGGATTTGATTTCCTTATTAGGATTTGAGTTTGCCTATATATAGGCCTTGGTATGGAACAAATAATTCAGTTTTCATTTTAATAATATTGGTGAGTTTTATTCTCCAATTATCTGAAAGCTCTTGAATTTCTGTGGAGTACCTGGAAATTTAATATTAACTTATCAACCAGACTTACACATCCATTTGTGGCATCTTCGCGTATATCCTTCGCTGTTGGATCAATTCGCTTCTTGAGTCGTAGGAGATTTGTTCTGGACTACGACACTTGAAGGTTTTCGAATCCAAAGGTGTTGGATCCTTCCATTGTTCAATTTTAGTTTGCTTTCACATCGTGTCTGAGTCGAACCGTTCGAGTTTCTGGGCTACGATCTTAACCTTCCGGCGAGGATCTTATCAAACAATCCTTCCATGAGTGAAAATGGTTAATGCATGAATGCACATCCAACTCAGTCCTCGAGAAACTTTGCTATACACGGAAAGGTAGCTTGTGGCTTTGAACCTACCATCTTAAATGTAGTCGGGTACATTGGCGGCTTAGTGGTAAGTATTGATGGATTTATATACTGAAAGCATTATGATTTGTGTTAATGGTGGAATTTGGCAGAGGCTAAATTCAATAAGAGTACTAAATAAATTGGAACAAAAGAATAAATGAAAGTAGATATAAATGTTTGATTGTAAGTAGAGCTCAAAGACTTGCTTTTATTGTTGTATTTATTGCTTGAATTCAATGTATCTTTTACAATAAATGTGGATCCTATTTATGGAAATCCAAACAATTACATGACTTTTCGTCAAAAGTTGCACTGGTTCAACTGAATAGCTCGCTCGAACGATCGCGTCTATTGACTTGAGCTGCCTTAGCCAATATCTCGTTTATAATTTGAGCTCAAGCTCGGAGTACCAGCTCGAACATCTTCACAGCTCGACTTTCTATTCTACAAGTGAAACAAAGTGTTCGAACTCTATCCCTTGGGCTATTATTTCCTCCACGGATCTGGGCCTTCTTCTTTGATGGATTCCGATAATGGACTTGCTCATTTTTGGGTCATAACAATTGGTATATTATGTACAAGTTCGATTGGTTAATATATTGGGAATCATAAATGTTGTACGTTCATCTCCTGTCTGAATTAACAAACATGTGTCGCAAACACAATTATCCTCTTATCTCGTCGATAGGGAGATCATACGGTGTTTAGTAGATCACGGAAGATCGTATGCATCGTTTGACCTAGCGAGATATAAATGGTTATCACAACTGAGATAGTTCCAGGATAAACAGTCGGTGTAGGCTGCAGCATATGCAGTAATAAGCATCTTATATTGGATGGCTTGGTATGCTGGTATGGGGCACACATTGATAAGGACCTAAGTTGAGATCGATTCTTTCATCTGACATTGAAAGAATCAATATCTATATGGCCTGATGAGATCATAAACCTAAATGATGGTACGGAAGTATATGCAGATTGTGTATCACTTTGAGTTGTAGTGAAAGACTCTAGTTGAGCTTGTATATCTGTATCTTGGGTGATAGCAGTTTGCGTATGACTGTCTGGTACTGAAACTAGGCAACCACATCCAGTATAGGATGGTGACATTCCCTGAGCAGCTCAAAAGGTTCGTTATGCTAAAGTCCTGCAGGCTGATTAAGTTTAAGCATAAGTGAAAAGGTTTGAGTGGATTGACTCAGGAATATAAGATGTTAATTAATTAAATAGCTTGTCAGAGCTTAAATTAATTAACGAATGTTTGTAACCTTAAATGTGGGGATAAACCGAGCCCATGCAACCCGTACATCAAAACGTGGTAGCAAATAGGTAGGACATTATTGATTCTCTGGTGGAATGAATCAATATTAATTAATTAATTATATTCTTTGTTGAATATGGGAATTAATTAATTCATAGGCCTTATTTGCCATTTGCATTCTGGTCCCTGGTCTGGCCCATGAAATCTCAGGCCCAATAGAAGTCCAGTATTTTCCTATAAATAGGCCTCAGTTTCTCAGATCACAACACACCACAAGATCATATGTTGCACACATCAAACCATATTTTGGGAGCTGTGGTGATGGACTAAGATCTGAGAAACGAGGAGGAAATTCTGCTTCTCAACCTGGCAATGAATCATGAGGGAATCTTCACCAGATATTCGGATTGAGTTAGGATACAGATCAGAAGATCAGATCGGGAGGATCATCTTCATTCCTCTCTCTCCTTCTTGTTTTCTAAAATTACTTATTAATATTCATAGATTTAATTCCTTTTATCTGTTTGGAATTAATCTTTGTGCGCGAAAAAAGAGATCAAGATCAAATCTCTGCGCACTCGTTCTTTAGGTTTCTACAATACAAGTATTCCGCATAAACCCCCTTATGCATAATCAATAGGAGCATGCTAGGAATAATCATAGGCATAGCAATTTATTTTTGATATTCCAATTAACGATCTTGGCAAACGGACTTCGTGATTCAGTTCATGAATCCCTTCAATTGGTATCAGAGCCAGGTTGATTAATTGGCTCTGTCGGGAAAAGTAATATTGCCTATGATTTGCATGATAATTATTATTGAGTGAATGCATGAACGGTTTATGGATTGTTTGTTTGTGTTTTCGTTCTCATGGTTCTCGGGTTAATCAGCCCTTTTATAAAAATTCGTTTTTCACCCACGAGATAAATCTGTGGTTAGATTTAAATTCCAAATTTTATTAGGATGCAATTCTATGTAATTTTTCAATTTTAAATTAAATCTATAAAATGGAGAACGAAGAACACGAAGAATGAAGGAAGAACACAAAGAACGAAGGGCCGCACGATGATGCACGATAGTGCTGGCACGGCAGCAGGCAGTGCATATCAGTCGCGCGCGACACTGGCACGGGCACGGCGGGGATGGCGCGCGGCAGGCCACAACAGCGGCGCGACCGCTGGGAAACCCTAGGGTTTCTAGCACGTGGCGTGCGCATGACGGGCAGCAGCCGCGCGGCCACAGGTTGGTAGGTATGGTGCGGCGGCTCCAGAATGGCGACACGGGTGAGGCGGAAGCCTGGCCGGGACAGCGAGCAGCGGCGGGCTGGGCGCTAGGGGCGCTCGCGACACGGCGGAACCCTAGGTTTCGCGTGCGCGCGCGGGGTACCTACGCGGCCCTGTGCGCGCTCGACGGTGGCAGGATCGTGCTCTTCGGGCAGTGAAGGCGGGGCAAGGTGGTGCAGTGTGGCTCGGGGTGATGGGACGCGGGCTGGGGGTGGCACGGCGGCGAGGCGACGCGTGCAGCAGCAATGCGAACCCTAGGGTTTGCGTGCTGCGCGTGCGGTCCTTGCGCGGCGTTCCCTGCACAATTCCAACGAGCTGTGGTGGCCAATGGTGGAGAAGATGGTGGTTGGTGGTTCGGGGAACGATCGGCGCATGCTGGGGCGGCGGTAGGCGAGAGGGATGACGGGCGTGGCGGCGGTTTTGCGTGCTGTAGCCATGCGACGTGCATGCATGGCTCCTGCACAATTCTGGCCAGTCCACGGCGGCGGCGGGTTGCTGGCATTGGTGGTTCGCTGGTGGTGGCCCATCGGGCCGAGTTCTCATGGGATAACGGGCTTGCAACGTGTGCTCGGCCCGCGATATGGTTAACTGGTCCAGTTGTCCTATTTTTTTATGAATCAAATCTTTACAGAAAATCTCCTAATTTTCAGAAAATAAAATCAGATCATTGTCCAAGTAGTGGGAGCCCAGTCGAAGATCTGTGAAATAATTCCAAAGTGTAATAGATATAATTATTTCTTAATTCCGTATCATGAGGCCACGAGGACATTTTTTATTTGCTTTATTATTTGTCTTCGCATGATATATGTCTTTATATTAATTGCGCAATATATAAGCATGTTATAGATAATAGGAACACATTTACTGCTTTTATTTACAACTTCAAAGCATGCTATGTGATTTATTTCGTGTAATTAATTATAACTATAAATTCGGGGTTCATGCTTTGCATGATAGAATTTTAGCAATGTTATAATTATGGCTATTTAAAATAATCTGTGCAATTGAACCTTATGAATTTAAAAATTACTAAGCTCATTATTTAATAAGACCTCCACAAAGCGATCCTTTATCGGAAGTGGGTAATTTATTAGGTAAACGTCTATATGTGTATCTTAATTTATTATTCATAAGTTCTAATAGATAGGATTTCTTAAAATAAACGTTTAATTCATGTGAGAAGTGGGAGTTTATGCGTAAACGTCTACATGTGTAGCTTGCGTATTGAGTTTTCATTAGTTCTCTAGGGATTGAATTAAATGAGACAACTTTATTATAAGGGATCAGGGTGTGTCCTAGCAGATCCTTATATGGGAGGGTTGGCTTTGGTGGAAAGCTAGCTTAGATATTGTCCAGAGTATAACTCATTTGTGATGTCCCTGCTCAGTAGGATAATATGGTCTTAAGTTAGTCTCTAATTATTTATTCCATTTATCTAAGGAACCCGGGCATGAATTGGAATTAAAGGACTGGAATTGAAAGATGCAGTCTCGTTAAGTGTTTTGTTGTAAACGTCCACATGTGTGGCTTGCAATAGTAATACTTAGGCAAATCGTAGGAAACATTAATATTGTTTTATCATAAGGTTTCAATATTTAATTGTTTCAATTTTTTGCGTCTATGTTTTTAATTTCTGCTTTAATTTATTGTTTTCAGACATGTCTACTGCTCATATTGTTAACCTCTTGACATCAAACCCTTTAACTGGTCCGAGTTTTCCTGAATGGAAATTTTGCCTGATGGAATTACTCTGTACAACATGCCTATGTGCTTTACATGGACCCACTGTCTCCTCAGTATTGGAATTGTTCTGGCTATGAGCGAGAATTCTATGAAAGATGGAAAGCTTCTGATGAGTTTACTCGCTATCTCATCATGAACAATCTTTCTAGAGGATTAAGGTCCAAGTACAGAAAATATCGAAGTGATGTTGAGATATGGAGGGAACTTGTGAAAGTATATGGGAAGGTGAGACAAACTATTAGTTATGATCTTGTGAAAGACCTGGTTTGCAAGAAAATGACTGAGGGGAGTTCGTTGGCTATGCACTTCATTAGTATGATGAGAATTATGAAGAAATATAGAAAGAAAGGTGGATAAATCATTAAGCGGAGAGAAATAAACATCGTTCTGCACTCTCTATCTGATTCTTATAATGGTTTCATCAAGTCTCTCGGTGCCAGGCGCGAATTTCCAATACATGAGTTACTCAGGGCCCTGTTGCGAGAGGAGTCTGACATGATATCATTCAAGTTTGATCCAACTTTGTCAGCTCTTGACAAGGCAGTTGCTAAAGCAAAGGAAGTGCTTAAAAAGTTAGATGAAGAAGATAAGGCAAAAGCCATCACCAGGCCATGCAAATGCAAGCGAAGTGAAGTATATTGTCTAGTGCCTAGCACGGGTAGACAAGGTACGTCATTTACATTTATAACGGAAACATGTTTAGCATCGGTTTCTACCCATTCTTGGGTAGTGGATACTGGAGCTACTGATCATGTTTGTTATACTTTGCAGGGGTTCACGCCGACAATGCAGTTGATGCAAAACGAGATTACCATCTCAATGGGCAGTGGAGAGCGAGTCTCAGCAGTAGCCATTGGAGATTTTACTTTATGCTTTGGAAACAATGTTTTGATTTTGAGAGATGTTTCATATGTGCCGGTTTTTCGGGGGAACTTAATTTTAGTTTCCAAGTTGTTTAGTGATGGATATATTTTTTTTTATAGTGGAGTTTCTATCATTGGGAATAACGGTGTTATCTGTCGTAGCAAACTGATTGACTCTCTCTATATCATTGATTGTATGCATAAATCTTTGGTGAATGTTGCAAACTCATCCAATAATAATAATCATTTAAAGAGAAAGTTTTCTTCTGATGAGGATCAAACATATCTCTGGCACTTGAGACTAGGTCACATCAATCTAAAGAGGATTAAAAGATTAGCATGCGATGGGCTCTAAGATTCTTTTCAAGTGGTACCGAATCAAATATGTGAATCATGTATAGAGGGAAAGATGACGACCAGGCCTTTTAAGGCAAGCCTGTCTCGAGCGGAGGATGTGTTGGAATTGATCCACTCTGACTTATGTGCACCAATGTCCACGCAAGCTCGTGGAGGTTATGAGTACTTCGCCACATTCATTGACGATTCGTAAAGATTCGGATATGTCTATTTGCTTCGCCACAAGTCGGAATGCTTTGAGAAATTCAAAGAGTTTAGGACTGAGGTAGAAAAGAAGCTAGGTAAGACTATCAAGACACTACGATCGGATCGTGGTGGAGAATACCTTAGTAACGAGTTCTTGCAGTACTTGTCAAAGAACGGGATTACATCCCAGTGGACTGCACAGGGAACCCCTCAACAAAATGGTGTAGCGGAAAGAAGAAATAGAACTCTCTTGGAAATGGTTAGGTCGATGATGAGTTATGCAAGCTTGCCGATTTTGTTTTAGGGATATGCCTTGGTAACAACGACCTATTTTCTTAACCTGGTACCTTCTAAATCAGTTTCTAAAACGCCTTTGGAACTCTGGTATGGGCGAAAGCCAAGTTTGAACAAAGTGAGGGTTTGGAGTTGTCCAACATATGTGCTGACAAAGGAACCTGATAAGTTAGAAAGTAGATGTAAGCTGATGCTGTTTGTAGGATATCCCAACAAACGAAAGGTGGATACTTTTAATGTCCTGAGAATCAGAAAGTGGTTGTCAGTACCAACACAAGATTCTTGGAGGACGAATATGTAAGAAACCACAGATCCAAGAGTAAAATTATCCTCCAAAAGCTTGAGGACAAGGAAACGATTCCATCAGGAAAGCGCAGTGTTGTGGTAAATCCACCTGTAATAGGTGAGGCAATACCAACACTGCCATTAATGCAAGGTATGGGACCAACAAGTATTGTGCCAACTACTAACACGGCTCAGATGCCTCATCGCAGTGGGAGGTATATGTTCGTTGGAGAGTCTTCTGACTTGATCCAGGAAAGCGGACTGGATGATACCGATCCTTGGACGTATGATGAGGCAGTATCTGATAAAAATGCAGACCAATGGCTGATCGCCATGGATTCGGAAATAGAATCCATTATGGCTATGTATACCAGAAAATTGATTTGTCAGATGGCTATCGAGCCATAGGGTGCAAATGGGTATACAAAAGAAATAAAGGATCTAATGGTGAAATTACATCTTTCAAAGTAAGGCTGGTGGCAAAGGGTTATAGTCAGAAAGAAGGTGTAGACTATGACAAGACCTTCTCACCGGTAGCCATGCTTAAGTCCATTCATATACTCCTAGCCATAGAGATCTGGCAGATGGATGCCAAAACCGCGTTTCTAAATTGGTACCTTGAAGAAGGTAGGGACATCTATATGCAACAGCCAGAAGGTTATGTGCAGAAGGGCGAAGAACATTTGGTCTGGAAGCTTAAGAAGTTGCTGTATGGACTTAAGCAAGCTTCGCGGTGATGGAATCTACGTTTTGATGAAGTGATTAAATCCTATGAATTTTCACAATGTTCAAACGAGAGTTGCGTGTACAGTCTATGTGTTAGCGGAAGCGTGGTGTTCCTTGCACTTTATGTAGATGATATTCTCCTATTTGGCGACAATGTGGAAGTATTGTCGGGCATAAAGGGGTGGGTATCCAAACAGTTTCATATGAAGGACCTTGGGGAGGCAGGATACATCCTAGGGGTAAAAGTATTGCAGGAGCGCTATAAGAGGATGCTGACCTTGTCTCAAGGGTCATATGTGGATACTGTGATTGCCCGTTTCAGCATGCAAACTGCCAAGAAAGGTCTCTTACCCTTCAGACATGGCATACATCTTTCCAAGGATCAGTGTCTGGTAACACAAAAGGAGAAATATGAGAAGTCTCATGTATGCAATGCTATGCACGAGGCCAGATATCTGCTTTGATGTAGGCATGGTAGAAAGATACTAGTCTAACCCTGGACAGGCGCATTGGACCGCAGTAAAGCACATACTCAAATACTTGAAAATGACTAAACACTATTATCTCATCTATCTGTGTGAGGTGTCTGCCCTGTGGGTTATACTGATTCAGATTTCCTGCAGACAGAGACGAAAAGTAGTCCACCTCTGGCTATGTGTTTACATTGGGAGGTGGGGCCATATCATGGAGGAGTGCAAAGCAGAAGTGCATTGCTGACTCTACCATGGAAGCAGAATATGTGGCAGTTTTTGAAGCTTCGAAAGAAGCAGTATGGTTTCAAAACTTCCTTCTCGAGTTGGACGTGATTCTTAAGCTGCCCAAGACCATCACGGTATATTGTGATAATTCGGGAGCTGTGGCTAATTCAAATGAACCACGAACTCACAGAGAGACAAAACACATTGAAAGGAAGTACCATATTATACGAGAAATTGTAGCAAGGGGTGATGTGCTAGTAGAGAATATTGATACAAAAGATAATCTAGCGGGTCCATTCACAAAAGCTCTGCCTCAGAAGGTCTACGAGATGCATGTACGTAACCTTGGGCTGAGGGCAAAGCCAGCCACGTAAAATGATTGATGTAATAGTGATCGCTAAATTATTTAACAGCGACTTAGCAAAGCTAATAATATAGCGGCAAAGGAAAATTATCGCCCCCACAGGGAATGAAACGACGAAAAATCCTTAATACTAAATCAGGCGTTCTTAAAATACTGGTTAGGAAAAGCAAAGTTTTGGGTATTGGTGGTTTTGCAAATCATAATTCTTGCGAGTAAAAAGTGAACAGTAATTTAAAATACTTTGGATAAAAACGATTATGAGAAATACAGATTCTAGGAATATCTCCTTATTAAGTATGACATGAATGAATAAATTGATTATTTCTAAATTTTAATTCCTCTTCGTAGTGAAACATCAGAAAAGTATTACGAACTTCTTTGTTGGACAATTCGTAAAGTAGATTAATCAATTACCTATCTCCGCTCGGTCTCAAGATAAATTAACTAACTCCCAAGATCTACAGATTTATCCCTACAATCAATCTCCTTTAGTTACAACAAGAAATCAGATTATATTGTGAAAATCTCTTTCGATTGAAAACTATTACAGTTATGTCTCAAGTAATCAACTAGTTAATCCTAAGATGTGGCCAACAAACTCAAGATTATGAATTAAACTCAGATTTCACAAACTATGAAGGGAAAGGGAAAATAATGCAATTAATCAAAACATGCGTACATTGATAATTCAAACCCTAGAATCTGAGGAAGAGATTAGTTACACATATTCAGAATAATGTTCATCATAGAAGAATAAAACCTGAATTGCATAAAAATCGGAATTCGAAAATAATCCACAGAACTCTGTCTTCAAACATAAACTTCAAAAACCTTGGGAATCTCTAATCGATCTTAAATACTAAAATCTTGTAATTATTCTAATGTCTTTTCTTTTTCAAAAAATGAATTTACATGGCTTTATATAATAGTGGAGAATGTATCATACAATATCTAGGTGTAGATATGTCTTTATCTTCAAAACAGATGCAGACTAGGATTCCTGAACTCGCGTCGATCGTGGGAGATTGGCGTCGATCGACGCTGGTGAAGTACCCTCATCGATCGACGTGAAGTGGCGTCGATCGACGTGGTTGCTGCCTCCGTCGATCTTCTCTTTTCTTCCTTCGTCGATCGCTCTTTCTTCAATCTCCTTGTTGATCGACGTGGACCTGAAACTGGAAATCCAACTCCTCTCTGTTTGTGACTAAAAACCTACATGATTCATCAAACACAACATTACGGGTACAAAAGCCAATTCATGCACGAAAACAAGTACAAAAACAATCTTTACACCACACAATTAGTCAAAGAACAACCAGATAAGTTGGTGAAAATCCTAACTTATCAACTCCCCCAAACTTAAACCATTGATCGTCCTCGATCAATTCACAGAAAAGAAATCTAATCAAATGCAGATACAAGTGTGCAATGCCTCACAAGCTTCTTTTGCAATCTAAGTATCACTTATTCACATAAACCATGCAATCCAAACAAATTCTAATTGTTAAATTATTGAGGAGTAACCTCACCGGGAAGTGTTTGCACTCATCGCGCGATCAAGTAAAAAGGCTTTGAAATTCACACATTCAAAGTTTTAGTTTACTTCACCATAGGTTTGATAAATTTCTCATCTCTCCACTGCTTGTTAGTGTGGTTTTTTAGGGAATCAGAAAGGTCTTGATTTGGTTGTAATGTGGCTTACCTAAGAGGTAGGATATTTTTGGCTAAGTGACTCAAAATATTTCATTTAAACACCAAGTCTTAGCATATCTTGCCCACATGATTTTTTCTCTTCTAACACACAATCTTGTTCCTTCTCTTTTGTAATTTTCAGGGTTCAAAATTTATTTTGGCTTTTGAGAACTACACATATGAAGTTTTTCTTCTCAAATTTTTTTTTCTCTTCTCTTTTCATTCATATTCACCAATGTTCACTCATTTTTTTTTTCTAAATTTACCCTCAGAATCCCCTAATTTTTCACACAACCTCATATCACAATCCCACAGTTTTCATCCTCCAATAAATCATAGTTTCTTGTTCATCAACCATTGGACATCCGCAGGGACCAACCCGCATCCCGTGGTGACAGCATCAACATCTTCACCAGGGTCCCGGTGCCGAGGCAGCAACTGTCATACTCAAGCGACTCGATCTGTGATAGATCGATGCCCACATACTCCGCAATCGGGGTAATCAATCCCCCGCTCCAGATGTTGCCCTTGGAGGCCTTGATCTGATGCCTCCAATGGTCCATGACCAACGCCACAAAACTAAACTCCTCACCGGTCAGCATGCAGTAAATGGCGTACAATTCCCCCACTCTCACCTTGCCGCTCTCGTGTCTGCCGGTGAAGGACACCCCCATGCATCTCTGGAGATACCAGAACACTGGGTTGTTGATGGAGGAAGCCTTCAAATTCCCCGAGTCAAATTCCCGCAAATCCTCCTTAGCATCAGTTGCTATCTGGCTCCAGAAGCGGGCAATGTCAAAGCTCGGGGGAAGAAAGCCAACTCCCCCTTTTCGGACTCCCCAGATTTCTTCAAGCATGTCCCTTGGTATCTCGTAGTGCTCATTCAGAAGCTGGAAGGCGATGGTGGTAGGCTCCGACTCTGGCTGAACCTCATAAACATGGAGTGAGGCAAGAAACTCCAAGACAAGCGACGGATAGGTCGGCCACTGTGCTGTCATCCAAGCACTCCAGTTTACTCGCTGCAGAAGAGCCTCCACGTCAGCTCGAATTCCCAGCCGATGCATTGTTTCCGGACATGGGTAGAGTGTCTGTCGAACGGCAAACTCGTCGCTTGAGAGCTTCCAACAGCGTCGCTCATAGGATTTTTGGGCGAAGGTGGGTTGGAAGTCCATAATCAGTCTGCAAGGGTAGTGGAAAAATATGTCAAAGCTCATCAAAATAACTTCACAACATTCCCAACATTACTACAATAAAAAAAATGCAATTGTCCACAAAATGTATCTACCCATGCAAAATTGATTCGAAATTCATGCAATTCACCCTCTATCCTAGCATATTACATCATTGATTGAAAGAATTTATCTCAAAAATAGCAGGATAGGAACAGCACCCCCAAACAAGAATTATCCCCCAAACTATGATCATCAAATTCAAAGTAATCCAAGCAACCCATCCAAGATAAAGAAGTATATCGACTAAAACAATCAACCATATCGACTAATCATCATGGAAAGCAACGAAATCGTCAAAAATGCAAAAAATGGACACAAGGGTTCCAAACTCAATTTCTAACAAAATCATGCTCAAATCCTTCAATCATATGAAATAGTCGAAGAGGAGAGTGTTAGGATACATACCGTGGGTGGAAGCGTCGGATTTGGAGAGAAAAAATTTGAGTGGGTGTTTGGAGAGAAAAAGGAATCGTGCAAGTGTGTTTGTGAGTGAAAGGAATGAGGATTTTGGGTTTTAAACCCGTCTCTGTCCGGCCTCAGAATTGTTCGCGTCGATCGATGAGGCATTCTCGTCGATCGATGAAGATAAAGTTTCCTCGTTGATCGACGAAGAATTGCGTCGATCGACGTGGTCAAGACTTCCTCGTCGATCGCTGCCAAGGAGCAGCGATCGACGTGTTCCGACAGAGGACTGGACCCAAAACAACTCGAAAATTTTCTGAAGGAACGAAACTCGACTGACTCGACTCGACTGAATTGAAAATAACAGAATTAAAGAAAACAATAAACTGTTGGGTTACCTCCCAACCAGTGCTTGGTTTTATGTCGCTAGCTCGACAATACCTGTGTCTTCAAGGACGGTTCAAGTAGTACTTCTCCACCGCTTTGATTTGAAGTGGGGTGAAGTATGGTTTCAGGTTTTGTCCGTTCACCTTGAAGTTCTTCCCATCTTGGCCAACTAGTTCAAATACACCGTTCATAAATTGGCAGATCACGGTGTATAGTTCGGCCCACTTTGACTGTAGCTTCCCAGGCATAAATCGAAGACGGGATTTAAAGAGAAGAACCTTGTCACCTGAATGGAAAATATGTGAGCGAATCCTTTTGTCATGGAACCTCTTTGCTCGATTCTTGTAGATGACATTGTTCTCATATGCTTCATCTCGAAAATCTTCTAATTCATTCAATGCCATGGCGCGCTCCTCTGTGGCTGTCCTCCAATCTAGGTTTAGTTCTTTCACTGCTCTCCAAGCCTTGTGCTCCATCTCCACCGGCAAGTGACAGGACTTTCCAAAAATCAGCTGGTATGGTGATGTCCCAATTGGTGTTTTGTAGGCAGTGCGGTATGCTCATAATGCATCATCAAGCACTGTCGCCCACTCCTTTCTTTGCTTCACCGTCTTTTCCAAGATTTGCTTGATTTCTCGGTTGGACAGCTCTGTCAGCCCATTCCCTTGTGGATGATATGGAGTGGTGACTCGGTGTTTGACTCCGTATCTGGCGAGAAGGGTAGCAAGCCATTTGTTGCAGAAGTGGGATCCCCCGTCGCTTACCAAGGCTCTTGGTGTCCCAAATCGCGTTATCAGCTTCTGTAGGAACTTGATGACTACAATGGAGTCATTTGTGACTGTTGGAGTAGCCTCGACCCATCGTGATACGTAGTCTACTGCCAGGAGGATGTATGAGAACCCTTGGGATGGTGGAAAGGGTCCCATGAAGTCAATCCCCCAAACATCAAAGATCTCGACTTTGATGACCGGCGTCTGTGGCATTTCGTTCCTTCGCGAGATGTTGCCGGTCCTCTGGCAGCGATCACAACCCGTTATCCATCCACGACAGATCTCATAGATGGATGGCCAATAGAACCCGCTGGCAAGGATTTTGAATGCGGTCCGGTTGGCTGAGTGATGGGCACCACTAGGAAATGAGTGGCAGGCTTCGAAGATTTGTTGCCACTCGGACTGGGGCACACAGCGGCGAATGACGCCATCAGCATATCTACGCCATAAGTAGGGATCCTCCCTGTAGTAGAATCTGACGTCATGCAGAAACTTCTTCCTTGCATATGGAGAAGAGTCCGGAGGAAGAACACCGCCAACCAAGTAGTTGGCAAAATCTGCATACCAAGGTGTCTTGGATTTTTACATCTCTTTCAATTCCCTAGTGGCGCAGATCTGTTCGTTGGGGAATGTCTCTCGGATCATCATCTGCTGTTCATCCCCTTCGACCGGTGGCTCGAGTCTTGAAAGGTGGTCAACAATCACGTTCTCGCTCCCTTTTCTGTCCTTGATCTCCAAGTCAAACTCTTGTAGTAACAATATCCACCGGATCAGTCTAGGCTTGGCATCTTGCTTTGCGAACAGATATCTAATGGCTGCATGGTCGGTGTAAACGGTTGTCTTTGAGCCTATTAGATATGGTCGGAACTTGTCGAAGGCATAGACAACCGCGAGCATCTCTTTATCCGTGGTGGTGTAGTTGCATTGGGCTGGATTCATGCTCTTGCTGGCGTACTGAATCACATGGAAGAGTCTTCCTTTTAGTTGCCCCAGTACTGCCCCAACAGCGTAGTCACTGGCATCGCACATCAATGTGAAGGGCTCATCCCAGTCTGGTGATGTCAGGACTGGTGCAGTTACCAGTGCCTCTTTCAATTTCTCGAAGGCCTTCAAACAATCGTCATCAAACACGAAGGAGACGTCCTTTTCCAGAAGGTTGCAAAGGGGCCGAGATATCTTTGAGAAGTCATTGATGAACCTCCTATAGAATCTGGCGTGGCCTAGGAAACTTCGGACAGCTTTAACATTTGTTGGCGGTGGCATCTTTTCAATGGCTATCACTTTGGCCCGATCCACTTCTAGTCCTTCGGTTGATACTCGATGTCCTAACACAATCCCCTCTCGCACCATGAAGTGGCATTTCTCCCAATTGAGGCATAAGTTCGTCTCGGTGCATCTCTCAAGTACAGTAGTCAGATTCTGCAGACAAACATCGAATGAGCTACCAAAAACTGAGAAATCATCCATAAATACCTCCATGACATCTTCGATCAGATCATGGAAGATTGCCATCATGCATCTTTGGAAGGTAGCCGGTGCATTGCATAATCCAAATGGCATACGACGGTAGGCGAATACTCCATAAGGACAGGTGAATGCTGTCTAGTGTTGATCTTCAGGCTCCACAGCTATCTAGTTGTACCCTGATTAACCATCAAGACAACAATAGAAAGGGTAACCAGATAATCTATCAAGCATTTGATCGATGAAGGGTAGGGGAAAGTGATCCTTGCACGTGGCGGTGTTCAAAGCTCGGTAGTCAATGCAGAACCGCCATCCCGTGACTGGTCTTGTCGCAACTTCCTCTCCATCGTCATTCTTCACTATCTGCATCCCCCCTTTCTAGGCTACTACTTGTGTAGGGCTCACCCATTTGCTGTCAGAGATTGGGTAGATCATGCCATGGTCAAGGAGTTTGAGAACCTCCTTCTTTACAACTTCTTGCATGATGGGGTTCAATCGTCACTGTGTTTGTCTCTTCGGTTTGGCTTCTTCTTCAAGGATGATTTTATGCATGCACAGCAAAGGGCTGATTCCCTTGATATCCCCCAAAGTCCATCCGAAGGCGGACTTGTATTTCCGCAGGACTCGCAGCAGTTTGTCCAACTCCCCCTGTGTAAGATAGGCAGAAACAATGACAGGGTAAGTATCATCAGAACCCAGAAATGCGTACATGAGATGTGCCGGAAGTGTCTTGAGTTCCAGAACTGGTGGATCAGAGCTGGAGCACGGTTGCCTCAGGTCGCCGTCGATCGACAAAGACCCTCCGTCGATCGACGTGGCTTTTGCAGTGGCCTCGATCGACGATGCAGTGGCGTTGATCGATGGGAGCTTGTTTTCCAGCCTTTCTGAGTTGTTCTGGCTGTATCGATCAGGCAGTGGTTCTCTTATGATTTCTTTTTCCCGAGTTATTTCCTCGAACACGTCCAGCTCCATGACCAGATCCAAGATTTCCTCGGTTGCCTCGTCCAGATTTGTTGACGAGAACAGAGAGTGTTGCAAGCAGTTTTCCAGGAAGTCTGGTTCGCTTTTGAGGGAGGTGAATGGAGAAGACATTACCGGGCTGAAGCAGTTGATCATGTGGCATTCTTCTGTGTAGCTTCCATCATTGTGCTTCTGCATTGCCTTGTAGATCGAGAATGTCACCGACTCATTGTTCACTCTGAAAGTGAGTTTGCCGTCTTCCAAGGATCAGAGGGATGTTGCGATCCTCTTCCATATTGAGCACCACGAAATTGGCTGGGATAATGAAGTCTTTCACCTTCACCAGCACATCTTCCACAATGCCTTTCGGGTAAGTGACTGATCGATCGGCCATCTGAAGCGAGATTGTTGTGGGCTTGATACTTCTGATCTTCAACCGCTTGAAGATTGACAACGGCATCAGGTTGATTGAAGCACCGGAATCGCAGAGGTCTTTCCCAAAGGTCTCCCCTCCGATGACGCAGGAGATTGTGAAGGAGCCTGGGTCTTCCCTTTTGATCGGCATCTTCTTTTGGATGATAGCACTGCACTCTTCGAATAGGTTGACCGTCTCATGCTCTAAGAAGGGTCGTTTCTGAGAGACCATGTCTTTCAAGAACTTGATGTAGGCATATCTTGCAAGGCTTCGACCAATGGAATATTGATGTGCACCTTCTTCATCGTCTCCAGAAATCATGCATACCTTTCGTTCATCTTGGCCTTGGCAAACCGCTTTGGAAATGGCAGAGGCGGTTTCTTCGGAGGTGGAGCAGGGGAAGACGTCGATCGACGAGCATCCGCATCGACCAATTGGGACTTTGCTGCTTTGTCGATCAACGGAGACCTCGCGTCGGTCGACGGGACTTAATCTGCGCTGACCTCTTCGTCTTGCTCGATTTCTCCTTCATCTTGGGTATTTGTCCCTGCTTGCGTTGGCCCTTCATAGGACTTACCCCCTCACAGAGTTATGGCGTTCACCTGATTCCGCTAATTCTGGTTCTTGGGGTTGACCTGAGTGTTGCTCGGGAGTTGTCCCGGCTTGTGTTTCATTCCAAGGGCATCGGCAATCTGGCTGACTTGATTCTCAATGATCTGCACATACTTTTGCACCTGATCAACCTTGGTGTTCACGCCTGATATTTCTTATTTAAGCTTGGCTACCGTATCGGTGGAGCCTTCCACGAACTTAGCCAAAATCTCCTCGAGATTTGGCTTCCTCTTCTCCACTATCGCCCCATCCTGTACGGCAAATCCTGGTGGTGGTTGCTCTGCAGCTTGAGGGTTTGCGTAGGAGAATCCAGGGTGATTCCTCGCGTGATTAAAGGTATAGGGCTGGTTATGCTGCTGATTGTGTTGCTGAAATCCTCCTCGGTAATTGTTTTGATAGCCGCCCCTTTGAATGAAATTTACCTCAGCATTGTCCCCCTCAGTTGGAACTTGTACCGCCTCGACAACAGCGACCGCATTCTCTTGCTTTAGAGTCGCGAATTCTTCCTTTAGCTTTTTCAGTTCAGTTGCCAGATCAGGTTGTTCGGCGACTTTCTCCACTACCTTCTCGATTACTTTTACAGGCCGAGTTCGGCATGAGGACCACCTTTGAGTGTTGTTAGCCATCTTTGGAAGAATTCCATGGCTTTCTTTTCGCTCTTCGTCATGACGGAGTCACCTAGTGTGGTGTCCACCAATTTGACGGTCTTTTCATTGAACCCTTCGTAAAAGGCCTCTGCCTATTCTCCTGGCGGAAAACCATGTCCGGGGCATGATCTCAGCAGCTCTTTGAATCGATCCCACGTCTCACTGAAGCTTTCATCGGGTCGTTGAGCGAACCCGATGATTTCTTTTCTTCGCTGCCTGATGACGTTTGGAGGGAAGAAGTCCTCCAAAAACTTATTCCTCAGTTCAGTCCATGTGCTTATGCTTCACTTGTCCAATGTAGTGAACCATGATTGTGCCTTATCCCGCAGAGAGAATGCGAACAGACGCATTCGAACGACACTATTGCTGACTCCTCCGATTTTGACAGTGTTGCAGAGCATCATGAACTTATCTAGATGTGCATAAGGATCTTCAGTTGGTCTTCCTCCAAATTGGTTTTGCTGCACCATCTGCACCAATCCGGTCTTCAGTTCAAAATTATTGGCATTGATGCCAATCCTGAAGTCTGTTTCCTTGAACTGAGGTTTATACCGGTTTTGCATGGTCTCCTCTTCTTCCTCATCGTCAGACTCCCCTGGAGGATCCTGGTTGTCATCCTCTCCATTGTCGGGATTGTCATCGAACAATGGGTTATGGCGAACATCCCTTCCATTCGGATTGTTCCTCTCGAGGTTTCTCTCCAGGTTGAACTGTTGGATCTGTGCCCTCATAGCTTGAACTTCTTGGAGAAGCACAACTTGCTCCTCTGCAGTTAGCATTGGTGGTTGCGGTTGAATAATTGGTGGTTGTTCGTCCATTGCTTGACTGCTTGAGCCGTCCTGAGCATGCTTATTCTTTTGGATCTTTCTGCAAGTGGCTTCAATATCCGGGTGATAATATAGCGGGTCCTTTCCTCTGGCTCGCGTACTCATGCACTACCTGTACAGCAAAGGAGGCAGTGAAGTAAGACTGAAAATAAACGGAACGAACTGAAATACGAAAAACTGAAAGTCTGAAAACAACTACGATGTCGATCGACGATAATAAGCGTCGATCGACGAGGAAGAAAATATGGCGTCGATCGACGAGATTAAGCGTCGATCGACGTGAATTACAAAAATACGAGAAATTAAAGGAAAAATATGAAAATTAAAGCCTAAATCAGTACTTTAATCACAGATTTAATAGTAAGATTAATTCTGTTCATTCCCCGGCAACGGCGTCAAAATTTGATCGCTAAATTATTTAACAGCGACTTAGCAAAGCTAATAATATAGCGACAAATGAAAATTATCGATCCCACAGGGAATGAAACGATAAAAAATCCTAAATACTAAATTAGGCATTTTGAAAATACTGGTTAGGAAAAGCAAAGTTTTGGGTATTGGTGGTTTTGCAAATCATAATTCTTGCGAGTAAAAAGTGAACAGTAATTTAAAATACTTTGGATAAAAACGATTACGAGAAATACAGATTCTAGGAATATCTCCTTATCAAGTATGACATGAATGAATAAATTGATTATTTCCCAATTTTAATTCCTCTTCGTAGTGAAACATCAGAAAAGTGTTACGAACTTCTTTGTTGGACAATTCGTAAAGTAGATTAATCAATTACATATCTCCGCTCGGTCTCAAGATAAATTAACTAACTCCGAAGATCTACAGATTTATCCCTACAATCAATCTCCTTCAGTTACGACAAGAAATCAGATTATATTGTGAAAATCTCTTTCGATTGAAAACTATTACAGTTACGTCTCAAGTAATCAACCAGTTTATCCTAAGATGTGGCCAACAAACTCAAGATTATGAATTAAACTCAGATTTCACAAAGTACGAATGGAAAGGGAAAATAATGCAATTAATCAAAACATGCGTTCATTGATAATTCAAACCCTAGAATCTGAGGAAGAGATTAGTTACACATATTCATAATAATGTTCAACATAGAAGAATAAAACCTGAACCATAGAACTCTGTCTTCAAACATAAACTTCAAAAACCTTGGGAATCCCTAATCGATCTTCAATACTAAAATCTTGTAACTATTCTAATGTCTTTTCTTTTTCAAAAAATGAATTTACATGGCTTTATATAATAGTGGAGAATGTATCATACAATATCTAGGTGTAGATATGTCTTTATCTTCAAAACAGATGCAGACTAGGTTTCCCGAACTCGCGTCGATCGTGGGAGATTGGCGTTGATCGACGCTGGTGAAGTACCCTCGTCGATCGATGTGAAGTGGCATCAATCGACGTGGTTGCTACCTCCGTCGATCTTCTCTTTTCTTCCTTCGTCGATCGCTCATTCTTCAATCTCCTCGTCGATCGACGAGGCATCCTCGTCGATCGACGTGGACCAGAAACTGGAAATCCAATTCCTCTCTATTTGTGACTAAAAACCTGCATGATTCATCAAACACAACATTACGGGTACAAAAGCCAATTCATGCACGAAAACAAGTACAAAAACAATCTTTACACCACACAATTAGTCGAAGAACAACCAGATAAGTTGGTGAAAATACTAACTTATCAAATAGCTAGATTAGTTTAGACGCGTTATACTCAGGAAAGCACCAGTATAATGCTTTAAGTATAAGTGGGAGATTGATGGATTTATATACTGAAAGCATTATGATTGGTATATTATGTACAAGGTCGATTGGTTAATATACTGAGAATCATAAATGTTTTATGTTCATCTCCTGTCTGAATTAACAAACATATGTCGCAAACACAATGATCCTCTTATCTCGTCGATAGGGAGATCATACGGTGTGTAGTAGATCACGGAAGATCGTATGGATCGTTTGGCCTAGAGAGATATAAATGGTTATCACAGCAGAGACAGTTCTAGGATAAACTGTCGGTGTTGGCTGCAGCATACGCGGTAATAAGCATCTTATCTTGGATGGCTAGGTATGCTGGTGTGGGGCACACATTGATAAGGACCTAAGTTGAGATCGATTCTTTCATCTGACATTGAAAGAATCAATATCTCTATGGCTTGATGAGATCCTAAAACTAAATGAAGGTACGAAAGTATATGCAGATTGTGTATCACTTTGAGTTGCAGTGAAAGGCTCTAGTTGAGCTAGTATATCTGTATCTTGTGTGATAGCAGTTTGTGTTTGACTGTCTGGTATGAAACTAGGTAACCACATCCAGTATAGGATTGTGACATTCCTTGAGCAGCTCAAAATGTTTGTTATGCTAAAGTCCTGCAGACTGATTAAGTTCAAGCGTAAGTGAAAAGGTTTGAGTGGATTGACTCAGGAATATAAGATGTTAATTAATTAAATAGCTTGTCAGAGCTTAAATTAATTAACGAATGTCTTTAACATTAAATGTGGGGATAAACCGAGCCCATGCAACCCGTACTTCGAAACGTGGTTGCAAATAGATTCTCTGGTGGAATGAATCAGTATTAATTAATTAATTATATTCTGGGTTGAATATGTGAATTAATTAATTGATAGGCCTTATTTGTTATTTGCATTCTGGTCCCTTGTTTGGCCTATGAAAACTCAGGCCCAATAGAAGTCCAGTATTTTCCTATCAATAGGCCTCAATTTCTCAGATCACAACACACCACAAGATCATATGTTGCACACAGCAAACCATATTTTGGGAGCTGTGGTGATCGACTAAGATCTGAGAAACAAGGAGGAATTTCTGCTTCTCAACCGGGCAAGGAATCCAAATGGAATCTTCACTAGATATTCGGATTGAGTTGGGATACAGATCAGAAGATCAGATCAGGAGGATCGTCTTCATTCTTCTCTCTCCTTCTTGTTTTCGAAAATTACTTATTAATTTTCATAGATTTAATTCCTTTTATATGTTAGGAATTAATCTTTGTGCGCGGAAAAAGAGATCAAGATCAAATCTCTGCGCACTCGTTCTTCAGGTTTCTACAATCCAGGTATTCCACATAAACCCCCTTATGCATAATCAATAGGAGCATGCTAGGAATAATCATAGGCATAACAATTTATTTTTGATATTCCAATTAACGATCTTGGCAAATGGATTTCGTGATTCAGTTCACGAATCCCTTCAAGTATACCTTGAACTACGCATCCTTGGTGTGCACCAAGTCTACGACATGGAAACAACAACGTTTCAAACTCCTTCCGTTCTAGCGATTGTTTCCATTACAGCCATGGAAACCCCATTGGATTCATAAATGTTCAGTTGAATCCCCACTTCTCATTTATATAGGTGATCTCCTATTGAAGAGTATCCTGCCTTACTACCACTACGAGGTTTTCAAGAGTCATTAAAAGTCAATTGACTTAACCTATACCACGTTCAGGGTTATTAACACCTCTCATTGCTCACCTAGGTAAGGGTAAAAGACATCATCTTCTAGGTGTTATTACATGAACTGATACACCTTAGTTGTCCCATTGAACCTAGTTCTTGGGATCTCTAATCATCAATGTTGGGTGTCCATTGTACACTTTCTAAGTGTGGATTTTAGTCCCATTCCCTTTAGAAATTTATTTATTTAATCTCGATTTAAACCATTGGTTAGCGAATCCACAAGGTTATCTTTTGATTTCACGTAATCAATAGATATTATGCCATTTGAGATCAATTGTCTAACGGTTTTAACAACGTATATATCTCGACTTACCATTATACATGTTATTATGTACTCGGCCAATAGCAGTTTGACTGTAGCACTGAATCATCACTGAGGGCACAAGTTTTCTCCAAAATGGAATGTCTTCTAGAAAGTGTCGAAGCTATTCAGCTTCTACACCAGCTTTGTCTAAAATAATGAATTCAGATTCCATCGTGGAGCAAGCTATACGTGTTTGTTTTGTAGTATTCAACGATACTATGCCCCTCCGATTGTGAATAAATAACCACTCGTGCAGTAAGAATCACTTGAATCAGAGATCCAACTGGCATCACAGTACCCTTCAAGTATAGGCGAAAATCTAGTTTAGTATAGCCCCAAGTTGAGAGTATATTTTCAAGTATCTCAGAACTCTTATAAGAGCTTCCCAGTGATCTTTACTTGTACTGCTCGTGTATCTGCTCAACTTGTTCACCGTGCATGCAAGATCAGGTCTCATACAGTTAGTCAAGTACATTAGACTACCAATCACTCTTGTGTGTTCTTCTTGAGCTGCTCGGTCACTCTTTTTTTATCAGATGAACGTTGAACTCTAAAGGTGTCTTGGCCGATGGATTATCATAAGTATTAAAATTCCTAGGCACTTTTTTACGTAGTGAGATTACAATAGGACAATTTCGTTTGGCTTTCTTATGATCTTGATCCCTAGGATCTCATCAGCCAAACCCATATCTTTCATGTCGAAATTGCGCTCCAACATGCATTTAGTATCAACGATGATTTTCCGATTACTCTCCATAATTAACTTGTCATCTACATAAAGGCAAACTATAACAAAGTTGTTAGCAATGCTTTTATTGTAAACACATTTATCTCACTCGTTCTACTTAAAGCCATTTGACGATATAGTGTTGTCAAACCTGATGTGCCACTGCTTTGGCGCCTGTTTAAGACCATATAGGGACCTAACCAGTTTAAAAAACTTTTTTTCTTGACCAGGTACTACAAATCTTTTGGGTTGGTCCATATATATTTCTTCTTCTAGCTCTCCATTTAAGAAAGTTGTCTTCACATCCATTTGGTGAATTTCTAGATTGTGTAAGGCAGGAATCACAATAAGCACCCTAATAGATGTGATTCTAGTAACAAGCGAATAGGTATCAAACAACTCATCTCCCTCTCTTTGTTTGAATCTTTTTGCCCCCAGGCGGGCTTTATACTTATCAACATTATCATCAGCTTTGTATTTCCTTTTAAGGATCCACTTGCATCCTAAGAGTTTTCAACCATTAGGGAGATCAGTCAAAATCCATGTATGATTCTGCATTATGGATTCGATCTCACTGTTGATAGCTTCCTTCAGTAGTGAGGCATCTGGTCGAGCTAGGGCATCTTTCATAGTTTTTGGTTCGTTGTCCATCATATACATTATGAAGTCGGGACCAAAACTTTTTGCAATTCAAGCTTGTTGACTACGTTTGGTTCTTCCTGTATAGGATCTGAACTGATAGCCTCTTCATGAGTTCTCTTCCTAGAGACCTCTGGAACATCTTCCTTGCTCTTGCATGGGTAGATGTGTTCAAAGAATATGGCATTCCTTGACTCTATCGTTTTTCCTTCAGACACATTCAAATTTTCTAATTTGTGTAGTAGAAAATGATTGGCTGCACTATTAACACATATCATATAAAGATGCAATCAATTCTTTTAGGGCCAATTGAAACTTTTTTTGGTATCAATACCTTAACCTTAGCAAAACAGCCCCACACCTTGAGGTATTTGTAGGAAGGTGTTCAACCTTTCCACGTTTCATAGGGGGTTACATCTTTTCCTTTTAGTGGAATCTTATTCAAGATGTAGTAAGAAGTTAGGATAGCTTCTCGATCCCTACATGTTTTGGGGTAGTCCTGAGCTGATCAACAATGCATTCATCATCTCTTTTAGTATTCGATTTTCCTTTCGACAACACCATTAGACTGGGGTGATATGGTGTAGTCGTTTGATGAATTATGCCTGAGGCAGCACATAGTTCTTCAAATGGAGCTACATATTCTACACCCCTGTCTCTTCAAATCACCTTAATTTGAGCGCTCAATTGATTCTCAGCCACTACCTTGTAGTTTTTAAAGGCTTCTATTGCTTCATTTTTACTTTTTAGTAAGTAAATGTAGCAATATCTTGTGCAATCTTCTATAAAAGAAATAAAGTACTTTTTACCACCGCTAATTTGCAAAAACTTTAAGTCACATAAGTTAATGTGAACCAGCTCTAGAGGTTTAGTGCTCCGTTCGACTGAATGAAATGGTAACGTTGCCATTTTTGCTTCAGCACAAGTCTGACATTTAGTTTAATTGAATTCAGCCAGTTTTAGTAAATATGAATTTACTAATATTTTTATAGCATTTAAATTGACATGTCCCAAACGAAATATGTCATAAATCAGAGCACTCAATCAAGTAAGCAGAATAAGATTCAACTTTATTAATAACCTTTTTGGTTTGACGCCGTGCCATTATATTTATTTTGAAAAGACCATTGGCGAGATAGCCTCGATCAAGGAAGTTCCCAAACATAGACATAATAAAATTTTTAGACTCAAAAACATGTTTAAACCTATTTTTTACCAGAAGTGAGCCAGAAACTAAATTCTTCCGGATATCGGGGACATGAAGCACATCCTTCAAAGTGAGGTCCTTTCCGCTTGTGAGCTATAAGACCACGTTTCTAACACCAGTCATATTAGACAAGGCTTGGTTGCTCGTATGGAGCTTTCTTCTTTCAACAACTTTGTAGGAAGCAAAGAAAATCTTCTCAGATGCCACGTCACAGGTTGAACTCGTGTCAATGAACCATTCCCTTGGGTTGTCCATGTGGTGGACTTCAGAGACAACCACACACAAGTCATCTTCCTAATCGTCATAGGGTTTGACATTGTGGGCGACCATCTTCTCTTTGCCTTTGCCTTTAGCTTTGGGCTTCTTGCACTGGCTAGCCATGTGGCCGGACTTGCCACAATTGTAGCAATCACCTTCAAACTTAGGCTCTTTATGATGATGCTTTAGTTCGATTGGGTAGGCTTTTCTAGTTTCTTTGATTGGCCACCACACTCTATTAAATAGGCCTTAGCATCCATAGCTCTTGGCTTAGGATCAACCCTTCGATTGTCTTCTTCAAGCCGAAGTTTGACAATCAAATCTTCAGGGGTCATTGCCTTTTGCTTATGTTTAAGATAACTCTTGAAGTTCGTCCCCAAAGTGGGTAGCTTTTCTATGATCGCAGCCACATTAAAAGCATTGGGAAATAACATCCACTCGACTTGAACATTGTGCAAGATTATTTGAATTTCTTGAACTTGCTCAACAACTGACATGTTGTCTAATGTTTTGTACGGCAGATACTTGGCCACGACGTACTTTTTGGTACCCGCGTCCTCAGTTTTGTACTTTTTTCTCTAGCAGTTGCCACAGATCTTTTGCACTAGTTAAATTGCTATAGACCCAACACAAGGAATCTACTAAAGCATTGAAAATAAAATTTTGGCAAAGGATGTCATTGTGGCATCAACTGTCGAAAGCATGCCTCATGTTGATGTTGGGCTCATTATCGGCGATGATAGGCTTGTTGTCCCTGCGTAGGTAGTCAACTCTAGTGTGGTAAGGTAGAACATGATCTTTTGCTGCCACATTCTGAAGTCAACTCCCGAGAACTTGAATGGCTTCTTGTCTTGAGCATTCTGTTCAACATTGGTGCATTCGGGTCATATTCGGGCAAAACTCCTGCACCATTTCTTGTAGTGTTGGCAGTGAGGTCTCCAATCGGGGGATTTTTCACATTGTAATCCATCTTGTCTCAAATCAGCACGGTGAATAGTTTTGCGATTGTTGTAGAATGTGAACTGATTACAGGAAAATAATAAATAGAAAAAATAAAGCTTGCGGGAATTTAAATAATACAAAAAATATGATGAAAGCGAATTGGGCCGAGTTGAGGAGGCATCTTCTCGCAAGACAGTTATGCAACTGTAGTGCTTGGATTCCGATGGACTATCTCCAAATGCAAAATGGCTTACATCTCGATTGATGCAGCACCATAGTCAATAGAGCTCCGGTGAACTAGAATAAAGCAGGATTGAGTATACTTTGAGTTTGGAAAAAGCAGAGTTTTTTTGGCAAATGTTCAGTGCAAAATCTATTTTTGGTATGTTTGATGCATGCACCTGGGATACCTATTTTTAGGCATTCCACCACCTGGGGGGAGTGTCGGACAATGAAGACCCGACGGCAGTTACGCACACGCTCATGATGATGTGAACGCTTACGGGTGGAAGACATGGGCATGCAACATGAAGGCTTATCATTTGAATTCAAACGGGTGTAACGGTCCCGATAACTAAACACATGCGTGTGCTAACTCAACTGCTATGTCACAAGCCATATGTGCAGACATGTTAAGTGGCCCACTCCGATGAGCCCACGAGCTCATTTTCGTTGTCCAAAAGGATGAGGTCTTGACGGGCCAAAGCACCAAAAACCACCCAAAGACCAATTGGCAAGAACCAAGAATCGGGAACTCAGGTCCAGGGCTCGGGGCACGGGCGCGGGCTCGGGCTCGGGAACGTCCCTAACACACTCAGTTATTACACCATATCTATGTAAATGCATTTATACACATTAAGATAAGGTTAGATTTCCAATGTGGGATGTCCTAATTACATGTCATTAACTAATACTTGTCTTAATGGATCATGTAATAATGACACCACATGTCAACTTCGTGGTTTAATTTCTCACTCACAAGAATACGAATTTGAAAAAATAAATACACCACAATTATCTACTCACAACGTAGATTGATCCTATAATATTTAATTTCCAAAAAAATAAATATTTACGTCAAAATATTTATTCAAATAGCTTCGTATTCCAACACAAATATCCACATATGTACCAAGCTTCACGCGTTATATCCTATTACATCAGATGGTATGAACAGACAATCAACCAACCAGGGATAACATCTCACACACCTTTTCTTTTCTCATTTTCTTCTTAGAATTCAAGGATTACTTGGCTTTAGCGCGTGTTTATATCATGGAAACGAATCTGTCCGATCCCACTAGAAAGCATGAAATATTTATGTCAAATTTCTAGTAACACTAATAAGAAGATAAAAATTATTGAAACAAAGGTTTATTCAAAACACACTATGATTCGTAAACCTAATTCAAGGTGTCCCCAAATGATCGCTTATGAACCATCCAAATAAGTGTATTAATTATTATATTTTTCTGATTGATGTATTCATTTACATTACATAATGTAATTTATTAATGATTTATTTTTATTTTGAAATGATGTATTCTTTGATTGTAAATGATTAGCCATTTAATACAAATGATGTATTCTCTTGTTCATAAATAATATATTCATTTTTAGCAATGATTATTATTTTCTTGTTCTTAAATGATGTAATTTATATTTTAATGATTTCTATTTGAAATTTTTGTGCTAAATTTTACATTTTTTTTTATTTTAACATGATAGATTCTTTTATTTCAAATGATGTATTCATTTAATTAGTGTATGTTATTTTTTTTCTTAAATGATACATTCTTTTACTTCAAATGATATACTCAAAATAATTTATTGTTTTTTCCGGAAATTATGTTTTTCTGTTCGGAAATGATGTATTCATTTAGTTTAAATGATATATTTTAATGATTTTTATTCAAAAGTTCTTTCTTTTTTTTAATTTATGATTTTTTTTGTTATTTTATTCATTTTGATTTTTTAACTCCTACACTTCAACTTGTTTCACCATCGCCTTTACTCCAACATGATTCTTCCACACATACAACTCAACCAAAGTTGGTTGCAGTCTATATATCTACCATCAATCTTCACTTCATTTCGTGCAAACTTGTGTTCGGGGCAAGCTTCTTGTTCATGAAGGGATTCGTGAACTGAATCACGAAGTCCGTTTGCCAAGGATCGTTAATTGGAATATCAAAATAAATTGCTATGCCTATGAACAATCCTAGCATGCTCCTATATTATTATGCATAAAAAGGTTATGCGGAATACCTGGATTGATGAACGATGAAGAACGCGTGCGCGGAGATGCCCTTTGATCTTTCCCACGCACCAAGATTTAATTTCCTAATAGATTGAGGAAATTAATCTATGAAAATAAATAAGATATTTTCGAAAATAAGAGGAGAGAGAAGAAGAAGAATCCTCCTGATCTGATCTTCTGATCTGTATCCCAACTCGATCTGAAAATCTGGTGAAGATTATCTATCAGATCCTTTGCCCGGTTGAGAAGCAGAATTTCCTCCTCGTATCTCAAACTCAATCGATCACCACAGCTCCCAATGCTCTGGTTTGCTGTGTGCAACTTGTGATCTTATGAGTTGTAGGTGTATTGAGGTCTGAGATACTGAGGCCTATTTATAGGAAATTCTTGGCTTCTATTGGGCTTGAGTTATCATGGGCCAGACCAGGGACCAGAATGCAAATAGCAAATAAGGCCTATCAATTAATTAATTCCCATATTCAACCCAGAATATAATTAATTAATTAATATTGATTCATGCCACCAGAGAATCAATACTGTCCTACCTATTTGCTACCACGTTTTGAGGAACGGGTTGCATTGGACTCGGTTTATCCCCACATTTAAGGTTACAAACATTTGTTAATTAATTTAAGCTCTGACAAGCTATTTAATTAATTAACATCTTTAATTCCTGAATCAATCCACTCAAACCTTTTCACTTATGCTTGAACTTAATCAGCCTGCAGGACTTTAGCATAACGAACCTTTTGAGTTGTTCAGGGAATGTCACCATCCTATACTGGATGTGGTTACCTAGTTCAGATACCAGACAGTCATACACAGATTGATATCACCCAAGACTGCAGAAGTACAGGTTCAACTAGAACCCTCTCTACAACTCAAAGTGATATACAATATATGTATACTTCTGTATCCTCATATAGGTTTAAGATTCCATCGAGTCATAAAGATCTAGATTCTTTTAATGTCAGATAAAAGAATCGATCTCGACTTAGGTCCTCATCAATGTGTGCCCCACACCAGCATACCAAGACATCCAAGATAAGATGCTTATCCGCATATGCTGCAGCCTACACCGACAGTTTATCCTGGAACTGTCTCAGCTGTGATGACTATTTATATCTCGC
The DNA here is from genome assembly GCA_026898455.1 of Plectranthus barbatus. NCBI lineage: Eukaryota > Viridiplantae > Streptophyta > Magnoliopsida > Lamiales > Lamiaceae > Plectranthus > Plectranthus barbatus. The sequence continues at coordinate 310,027 of JAPKLW010000596.1, forward strand.
TAGGTCGAACGATCCATACGATCTTCCGTGATCTTCTACACACCGTATGATCTCCCTATCGACGAGATAAGAGGATAATTGTGTTTGCGACACATGTTTGTTAATTCAGACAGGAGATGAACATACAACAATTATGATTCCCAGTATATTAACCAATAAACCTTGTACATAATATACCAATCATAATGCTTTCAGTATATAAATCCATCAGTTCACCCATTTCTTTGTGACCTTGGATAAAAGAATATGTCATCTGCTATTTCTCACAATTTATACAACAATTCATTCAGGCAAAACATATTGGAAATTAATAATGAATCCAAACTGTAAGGAAATTAGAGATTCATTCACAAACTGCTGCTCTTAGATATTCAGCAGCTTCCCTCTGTACACTAAACATCAACACATTCCACACCTACGTAGAGTAGATGAAGACATATCCAGCCCATGCATGCTTCATTAATAATACACCACTTTGTCTCCTTTTCAACATATTAATTTCCTATTGTGCTCCTCCATCAAGCTGTTTGACTCTCCATCATCACGGTGCAATAAATCCCTAAATTCTGGAAAATCAGAGCCCACGCCACCATTCGTAGAGGAAGAACACTGTTCGTAGATGAAGAAAGTGGGCTCATTACCATCGTGCAAACCTCGGGCGATGATGCACAGAGCACAACCAACACAATGAAGCGACAAATAAAATGCAAAGTGATTCTGTTGATCGATTACCGGAAATAACTTGCACACATATTTCTTTGAATAAAATTTATTTAATATTTCACCCCCTAAACTCCCAAAGGTTTGCTGTATCTATTCTAACACAAAACAAGAAAATTAAATAGCAACTTAAATAAAAAAGATTTATTAAAACTCTTTAGTTGCTCTAAACTTTTCATGTGGCTCCAGCATAATTTAATTCACATCATCTCCCACCAGGTAGGTAAGACTCGTCCCTGAATCCAGGTGATCAGCGGCCAAATTAGAATCACCAACGAAAGGGATGAGGTCCTTAACATTAAACAAATCAGAGGTCTTCAAATGATTTGGAAGAGCAAGACGATAAGCGTTGGGATTGATACGCTCCAAGACTTCAAAGGGACCGATCTTTTGTAAGAATGGCCCAAACATAATCCCCCACTTCAAATAACACTTCTCGACGTCCCCGACTTGCAGCTTTTGCATAAGCACGATTGCCGCAACAAGGTTAGCATGAACAAGCTGGTGCACCTTCAAAGTGTCGAAGATGAAACCAGAAACCACACCATGTAAGCGAATACCATTAGGAACTGGCGCAAGTGCAACAGGCCCACAGGGAACAAAGCTATACACGATATGAAAGGGGTAGAATCCTGTCGAACGAATAACAACCATTTTGTGAGCAAACTCAGCGGGCGCCAACTTAACATCCCTGGATTTTAGATTATCTCCAACAAGGGCACGCAACAAAACACCCAGGGAACGATTCACCACTTCCGTCTGATCGTCGGTTTGAGGATGATAAGCAGAGTTGAAATTGAGGGAGGTGTTAACCATCCGCCACAAGCTGCACCAAAAGTGGCTAAGAAACCGAGTATCACGATCAAAGACAATGCTCGTTTGAAGACCATGGAGGCGGTAAATAACCTGAAAAAGGAGTTGTGCAACAGACTCGCATCCGTAGTCTTTTTGCATGGAATGAAATGGAACATCTTCGAAAAATAATCCAGCACAACATATATTGAATCGAAACCACGCTGCATATGAGGAAGACCCACCAAAATGTCTATAGAGATATTAGTCCATGGTTGAGTAGGAATAGGTAATGGTAAATACAAACCCGCATTGGTAGTGTTACCTTAGTACACGTGGCAACCACGACAGCGGGACACGAAGCGAGTAACATCCCTGCACAAAAAAGTTGAACCATCACTTTGTTCGGACGATGGAACTTGCAATGCAGCCGCTTGTTGTGTCAAGAGCTCCACTTGTTGAAAGAGTTCTAAGATTTCTTCACGTTGAGCGATATAGACCAGAGGAACTTCGTTTGGACAACGTTGCCGTGGAGGCATGACATTGGATCCTTGTGAAACAGATACCAGATGAAACACAAACCACAACCAACACAATTAAACGAGAAATAAAATGCAAAGTAATTTCGTTGATTGATTAGAGATACCGAAAAAAAAATCGCACACATATTTCTTCATATAAAATTTATTTATCAAATATTTCACTCCCCTACAAATCCCAAAGGTTTTCTGTATTTATTCTAACACAAAACAAGAAAATTAAATAAAAAGTTAAATAAAAAAGAGTTACTAAAACTCTTTTGTTGCTCCAGACTTTTCATGTGGTTCCAACATAAGTTAATTCACATCAGGTGAGAGCTCCTATGACGACGCTACAGTCTAGGAAAGGAAACTGAGGATAGATCGTTGTTTTGGTGTGCAAGAAAACAAACATAAAAAGGAAACCCATATTTCTTGGCGGATAGAAAGTAGCGTAAGCTGAGAGGCGGGCTAGGAGGAGGAAGACACGGGAAAGGTGGAGGCTGGCTGGGGAAGGTGGTGGGGAGGACTCGGCCAACCTCTTTCACGGCTATGGCACTGCGCCACTATATTTTAAGATGAAGAATTGTTAGTCTCGAAATCATTTGCCCGATGAAGCATTCGATTTGGGATTTCGCTTTGATTTAGCAACATGAACGATTTAAACACATGATAAGTTGGATCTTGAGAGATCCATCTTACATAATTTTTGTGATAGACAGTCTCTCACATCACCAACTAATGAAATATATATACAAATTGCTTATCCTAACATTCCACTAACTTGGGACAAAATTACGAGGCAAGACACGCATTTGGTATATGGTGTATATTCTGACTGTTATTAACAATGCTGTATTTTTCATTTATTAAATAGGCTATTAAAATTTCATTACACACATTTCAACACTCACTCAAATAAGAAGCTACTCCGTCATTTTTAAAAATTACAATTGGATAATTTTGTATGCTATAAAGTATTAGAATTGGTATATAAGCAAACAAATAAATGATATATATGGAATCATTAATGTCTTTTATACAATGTACATCCTCCTACCTGATTAACAAATATATAACTCAAAAATATTATCATTTTTCTCATCGATAGGAAGATCATAAGGTGTGTAGTAGATCACATAAAATTGTATGGATCGCTTGACCTAGGGAGAACAAATAGTTGTCACAGTTGAGACAGTCCCTATTGCTTTCAGGACTGTCGCTTTCAGTTGTTACAGAGAACAAATAGAACTAATATGCCGGTTTGTGGGGTACATATTGAATGGAGCAACATAAGATTGGTTCTTCAATATGACTTTGGCCTGATGGAACTTAAACTTAGTAAAGCTCCGAAATTATATATAGAGACCATTTGTCACATAATAAACATAGATATGAATTGACCAACAATGAAACATGGAAAGCAACGAATAAACTAAGTATGCATAGTACTTACAAAACAACATGAGCTCTATCAATGACATCCATGTGGTTCTTATGCCAAGTATAACTTGGAGAACAAACATAACAAATCTAAAAATAAGAATGGAATCTATGAATGAAGACTTATTTCCTAGCTCTAATATCGGATAACAAACCAAAAGGGGTTCAAATAAAAATATGCCTTGGTTCAAGATTAAATACATTAAAAACATGATGAAGAATAATTAAAGGTTCTCAACCGAAATAACATACAAAAGGTTCAAGAAATAGCATGTCATAGATTAAGCTCTATACAAAAGAACAAGGTAGGAATAATACATATATTACATACTAACAAACCGATCTAGCACCTTGTACTTGTACTTAGAAAACACACATACAAACGCTTATGAATATACCCAATGGTCACATTGCCTCGAAAACAATACATTAATAGTAGCATGATAACACTATATTCACACAAGCATCACACAAGGCATTTAATTAAAGCAAGCATGCTAACATTATTTACTTCACATGAATGCATCCACCAATTTTTTTTGGCACCAATCACAATTATAATAATAATTAATCTTATCATTAACAATTCAGGTAAGATGGTAGTGGTCACTCGCGATCCACCTGGTAAAGGGATCTGTGCCCTTACCCAAAATCGGTACGGATCCTTGTCCCCTGGTGCTAATGCATTAGTCTTATTAATAAAAGCTAGGGGAGATATTGGTCCCTGAATCATTCACATATCCAAAGCATGAATCACAATTGTTTCAATGCCAAAAGCATTTTACGGTGTGCCATATTTCAAAAGAAAAACACTCGATCATTTTGGTTTTGAAAGTATTTGATAAAGGCACAAGTTTATACATAAAGTAGTGTCCACCTTAGAGCGGTGTGTGTTAATTTTACTTGATTCCGCTAGTTGGTGGTTCCTTGCTTGACTCACCGACATCTATTTAAATATGTTTAGTTACTACCATGCATTTTCTTACTTATTGTTAGGAATTTGTGTTAGAAATTTTTTAAAAAAATATTGTAGTTCTTTATGAAATAAACTAGATAGATTGTATCTAGCTAGGGTAGTCCGCACTTCTAGTATCCTGTATAGGAATTATCGAGTTGTAAATCAGAGCTAAGCCAAAAACCTCGAAGACTTGTTGATGAAGCTTTATCTGGCAAAGAAGCTTGTTTGGATTAATGACTAACATGCAATTGCCAGGTGCCTATGAAAGATGCTGGCTGATGAATCTTCTTTAGATGGTGGACCACCATCAAGTAGATTACACCATACGTCACTAGCAAGACCATACTAACCAGCTAGAAGAGATACCAGCTAGCTCAAAAACAAGAAAATGCCTATAAGGACATGTCCAAACTTAAAGAAAGAATGTCTTAAAGTATGTGATACTTAAAAGCTTGTTCGTCCAAGGAATCCACCAGCAAACCTTCGTCGGACTAGATGATTGCGACGTTCTGAAAAATGCAGTAAAAGTCTACCTGCTCTCAAAGAAAGGACTCTATAAGTAAAAAAAAGTGAGAGTTCCACAGGATGTGTGTCTTTTGTCTTTCGACAAATGGTATTAGAGTGATCGATCTTTACAGGCTAACAGTTTTTAATCGGGTAGGATCAGATTCATCCTTGTATTTTTTTTTATTAGCGAGCAGGTCATTATACGATGATAAATATCTCAAAAGCTCCTCCACCTTGTATGATTTAAGCCCATGATAAGTTGGATCTTAAGAGATCCATCTTACACAATTTTTATGATTGACAATCTCTCACATCACCAACTCATGAAATATATATACAAATTGCTTATCCTAACATTCCACTAACTTGGGACAAAATTACGAGGCAAGACACACATTTGGTATATGAGGAATATTCTGACTGTTATTATCAATGATGTCTTTTTCATTTATTAAATAGGCTATTAAAATTGCATTACACACATTTCAAAACTCACTCAAATAAGAAGCTACTCTGTCATTTTTAAAAATTACTATTGGATAATTTTGTATGCTATAAAGTATTATAATTGGTATATAAGCAAACAAATAAGTGATATATTAGGAATCATTAATGTCTTTTATACAATGTACATTCTTGTACCTATTAAAAAATATACAACTCAAAAATATTATCATTTTGTCTTATCGATAGGGAGATCATAAGGTGTGTAGTAGATCACAGAAAATTGTTTGGATCTCTTGACCTTGCGAGAACAAATAGTTGTCACAGTTGAGACAATTTTAATTGCTATAAATTGTGTCGTAGTCTGTAATTAGAAGCATTTCTTGACTATTAAATATGCCAGTTCGTGTGGTACTGATCGCGTATATTTTTAACCCGCGACTTAGAAAAGCCAATAATAGAGCGGAAAATTAAATTATCGATCCCACGAGGAAAGGAACAACTAAAAATCCTAGGTACTAACTTAAGAGTTCTTAAAGTACTGGATAGGTAAAATTGAAAATAAAGGGTTTTGAAATTTAATTACCTCAAGAAAACAATTTTGAAAATAAATTTACTTTGAAAAACCTAAAGGATAAGAAGTACCGATTCTAGGCTTTTCTCCCTATCAAGTATGATATGCATAAACAAATTGATTATTTTCCAATTTTAATTCCTCTACAGAGTGGAACATCAGAAAGCTATTATGAACATCTTTGTTGGACAATTCATAAAGTAGATTAATTACTTATCTATCTCCTGTCGGTCTCAAGATTAATTAACTAACTCCTAAAGTTCTACAGATTTATTCCTACAATCTATTCCCTTCAGTTACGACAAGAAATCAAATTATATTGTGAAAATCTCTTTCGATTGAAAACTATTACAGTTACGTCTCTAATTTCCAACTAGTAATCCTAAGTTTGTGGCCAACATACTCACGATTAGGAATAAAACCAGATTTCACAAACTGTGAGGGAAAGGAAAAATAACTTCAATTAATCAAACATGCATACATTAATAGTTTGAAAACCTAGAATCTGAGAAGACAATTAGTTGCACATAATTCTAATCTTAATCATCATAGACAATGAACAAGAAAAGAAAAGATGAAAAGGAAAGCTGAATCTTCCCAAGAAATTCAATCTCCAACCCAATGATCTTCTTCTTCTTCTTCTTCCTTGTGATGTTTCTCTCAATTTAATTCTCTTCTCTTTTTTGCTCTCTCTCTCTTGTCTTCTTCTCCTCTGATTTTCGAGTTCT
>JAPKLW010000596.1:316720-381211 GCA_026898455.1 Plectranthus barbatus
GATGAATTCTACCATATCTAGGAGTTAGATATGTGTTTATCTTCAGATAACAGAAAAGATATGATCTGCGCCGCGACACTCCATCGATCGACGGCCAATCCTTCGTCGGTCGATGGGAAGGACAAAACAACATCGATCGACGGCCGGTTGGCGTCGATCGACGGTGGTCCTGCTTCAGCACTCTTGCGTCGATCTCTTCGAGTTCTTTCATCGATCTTCTCTGAAGCTGCAACGAACAAGTTTCAAAAATCCTCCGATTTTCATCCAAAAACTTGCATGATTCATCAAACACACCATAAAAAGCACAAAAGCCAATGTATGCTCAAAAAGACACTAAAAACGATTCAAACATCTCCAAAATAGACAAAGAAACAATAGATAAGTTGGTAAAAATATCAACTTATCAGGTACATATTGATTGGACCAACATAAGATTGGTTCTTCCATGTGACTTTGGCTGGATGGATCTTAAGCTTAATTAATCTCTGAAATTGTGTACTGAGACCATTTGCAAAACAATAAAAATAGAAATGAATTGATCAACGATTAAACGTGGAAAGCAACGAATAAAGTAAGTATGCTTAGTACGTACAAAACAATATGAGTTCTATTAATGACCTCCATGTCGTTCTTATGCCAAGTACAACTTGGAAGAACAAACATAACAAATCCTAAAATACGAATGGAATCTTTGTATTAAGACTTATTTCCTAGCTCTAATTCAGGATAAAAAACCAAAAGGGGTTAAAATAACAACATGCCTTGGTTCAAGATTCAATACATGGAAAACATGACGTAGAATAATTAAAGGTTCTCAACCGAAATAACATACAAAAGGCTCAAGAGATAGAATGTCATAGATTAAGCTCTATACAAAAGAACGGGGTATGAATAATACATACCAAATATTACATATTAACAAACTGATCTATCACCTTGTACTTGTACATAGGAAAAACACAAACAATCGCTAATTATACGAATATACCCAATGGTCACATTGCCTCGAAAATAATATATAAATAATAGCATGATAACACTATATTCACACTAGTATCAAATAAGACTTTTATTGAAAGCAACTTGTGCATGCTAAAATAATTTTCTTCACAAGGATGCATCCATCTCTTTTTTGGCACCAATCACAATTATAATCATCATTAATCATATCATTCACAATTTGGGTAAGATGGGAGTGGTCACTCGCGATCTACCCGGTAAGGGGATCTGTGCCCTTACCCAAAATGGGTACGGATCCTTGTCCCCCAGTGCTAAAACTTTAGTCTTATTAATAAAAACAAGGAAGAAACTGGTCCCTGAATTATTTACATATCCAAAACATGAATCAAAATTGTTCCAATGCCAAAAGCATTTTACGGTGTACCATATTTCAAAACAAAACACTCGATCATTTTGGCTTTGAATGCATTTGATAAAAGCACAAGTTTATAAATAAAGTAGTGCCCACCTTAGAGTGGTGTGTGTGAATGGTTACTTGATTCCTCTAGTTGGTGGTTCCTTGCTTGACTCAACGACATTTATTTAAATATGTTTAGTTACTACCATGCATTTTCTTACTTATTGCTAGGAATTTGTGTTAGAAATTCTTTCAAAAAATATTGTTGTTCTGAGTGAAATATACTAGTTAGATTGTATGTAGCTAGGGTAGTCCGCACTTGTATTGTCCTGTATAGGAATTATCGAGTTGTAAGTCAGAGCTGAGCATAAAACCTCGAAGATTTGTTGATGAAGCTTTCACAAGCAAAGAAGCTTGTTTGGATTGCAGACTAATATGAAATTACCAGCAAGATGCCTATGAAGGATGTTGGCTGACACATCATCATTAGCTGGTGGACCACTAACAAGGAGCTTACATCATATGTCACTAGCAAGACAATACCTAACCAGCTAGAAGAGATACCATCTGGCCAGAATACCAGAAAATGCCTATAAGGAAATGTCCAAACTTTAAGAAAGAAGATCTTAAAGTATGTTATACTTAACAGCTTGTTCGTCCAATGAATCCATTAGCAAACTTTTGTCGGACTAGATGATTGAGTCGTTTTGAAAAATGCAGCAAAAGTCCACCTGCTCTCAAAGAAAGGGCTCTACAAGTCATAAAAGTTTGACTTCGACAGGATGTGTTCCTTTTGTCTTTCAACAAATGGTATTAGAGTGATCGATCTTTACAGGCTAACTATTTTGAATCGCGTAGGACCAGATTCATCCTTGCAATTTTTTATTAGCGAGCGGGTCTTTATAAGTTGATAAATATCTCAAAAGCTCCCACCTTACAAGGTGGAGAAGTTCGCCAAATAGAAAAAGAAATCAACCATCCAGTTGAAGAACATGAATCCCGAGATGGCAGATGTGCACTAGAGACGACTAATAAAGGTCATTAAAATTAACACCAAACTCACAGGAGAAGATGGTTCAGTGATGATAGACAAGCTATATGCGGAGTGGACTGAATTGCTAACGAGCTGATCCTCCCAGCTCTCTAAGAGACCAAGATGGACGATGTGATTAAGTTTTACGACACCAAAGAAGTGAAGGGCTATTTGAGTAGTCCACGCTAGAAGAAGGACTAAATGAAGCAGAACAAGCTTCAAGTCTGTGTGGACAAGTATGAGCCCTTCATGATACTGCTTGGAGAGAGCATCAAGGACATGGAGGCTCTTTTTAACTCCATTGTCAGCGAGTTGAATGTCTTGGATAGATTTCACAAACTATTGATCTCAATGCCAAAATCCTATCTAAGATACTAAAGGTTGATTGGTTCGTGAAGACTACCACCTTTAAGGAGAAAGATCTCTATAAGATCTCCAGAAAGGAACTCTTTGAGAAGCTTCAAGCACTTGAGTTGGACATCAAGACGATGAAAATGATTGAAGCTGTAAGGGCAACCACCAGTTCATCAGGGAAGAACGCCGAGGATGTTGCCTTCTTCATCAAGAGGCACAACTTTCAGAGTCAAGCGGGGACCGAAGAAGCCATTCTCGTCCAAGAGACTGGCCGTGTAGTCTACAACGGAACCACCAATTATTTCTACCAGCTCCATGAAGGAAGGAGAGAGCTCTGTTGCAGAGATTGAAGATTAGATGCGCCTACTATCCAAGTTATTAAAAAAAAGCGAAAGTTGACATTCCTTAGTCAACAGAAAAGCAACCATGAAGCGCCCAAAACACACATATTTTGAGCGATACTTTCCCGATCACATGAAGTTCAAATGTTTACCCATGAACAAAAAATAGAAGGAAAGACTCAAACGTTTGGTTGAGGTCAGAGCATTGAAAGCCATGCTTTGCTAAGATAGAGATTCTTGATATTTGTAATTGTGATTATGGTTCTGTGACGTCCGATGTACCATCGAAGGATGAAGCTTTGCTAGCCTTTGTGGCAGCTATTGGAGATGATGCTGAAATCATAGAATATGACAGTCAACAAGCACTAGCAATTGATGTTGATGAGGTAACTGGCTCTCTACAATTTTTATTATTTCTGTGTGCATTTTAGAGGACCCTGAGTCGTAACTCTCTTCTAAAGAATTTTCAAAATTCTACAAATTAAAATATGTCTTAGCTGGTGAAAATAGCTTGCTGAGAACACGAGTTTCTGTTTTGATAATTGAGATTGCAAAATCGAGGTCTATCAGTAAGTAAATGACAAAACTTAAAGAGGAACACTTTATTCTCTTTAAGAACTTTTAAAATCTAAAAAGGGAGTGTGAATCTTTGAAGAACAAAAACCTTGAGCCCGAACTTTGTAAGTAGTTTGAATCATTCGAATAAATCTTGTCTCAAATTTAACCAATTTGATTTGAGCAATCATGCATAATTATTTGTGCTGATACTGCGGGAGAATGTAAACCATTTATGTAAAAACTTAGTCCAGTGATCAACATGAGCTGAAGGATAAAGGAGTAGCAATGAAAGTACGAGCTTCAACTGGGAATGCTAAATGTTGGAAGGCAAACAACCCCAAGCTAGCAAAAGAGAATGTTGTGAGGAATCTAGTCTAACCCTGCAAGTTGGTTAATCGGAAAGTTCCTGCTGAAAGAATGTAGCTTACATAGCAAGTTTGGCCAAGCATGCAATAAAGATTGCACTTGCTTGCACTGCAAGAAAGTTGAACTGACCTCCTAGTTACTAAAATAAAAAGGATTCTTCTTACATTCTTAGAATGACAGAAGAGTTCATCCAAGTAGGGGGAACACCAACTTTAGGCTCGAACCTAATCAAAATTCTTTTCAAGGGCTATGAAGGTTAACTATTGTGGCCGGGGATATTATTCCTTGGATGCCAGGTGGTTCCCACACCATTCCAAAATTGGTTTTCTAAGTTCTTCTAAGGAAACCAGCTTCCAAGAGGATTACACACAATAGTTCACAAACCCAATCATCATCTCATAAAGTCATGTATAATTTTGAAACAAGGGTAAGGAAGTAGGTAAAGGTGATCAAAAAACCTCTCACAACAAAGATTCTTTAGGTATGAACCCAAAATAGATAATCCAACACACTGATTGTTGCTCCTGAAATAAGAGTGCAAATTATGTAGCGGAAGGTTTTGTGTACGCAGCGGAAGTAAAGATAAGCACGTTCACTGGTTTGTTCGAACAAAGTATAGTCAGGTTTGTGCGTGGACAGTTTAAGCTTAAGTCTCTGTTTTGTCTTAAGTCAATGTCACACTGTATACTATTCAATACTTGGACAAGTATTGGAGGTTTTAAGAGTCAGTTTGTGAAACAGAAAAACATAGCAAGTATGAAAGAAAGCAGTAAAGCAGCACACAGAGGTTTATAGTGGTTCAGATTTAAATATCCTACGTCCACTCTTCAAACCCATGTTCTGGATAATTCACTAAGTAAATACAAACCTCCTTACGATCTATACACAGTCCGTGGCACCTCCGTCCTCCGGTCAGCTGTGGCACTCGCCTAGGAAGTCCTTGTAGACTCATTCTTCAGGTTGAAGTAGCGACGAACCCTGTAGCCTCCTTCTTGGTGGTTGGATTCTTACTAATTCTTCCTTGAATGGTTGGATGTTTAAAGGTTCTTCCCAGAACTCAGGTGACTGGCATACGCCTGTGAGAATCAAAATACCATACTAGGAAACTGACTGCTATGAATATATCTCAGAAAGATATATTCACCAAATAGAGCTTCAGCTTAAAGCTTCAACCTCGTGCTAGGAGAAGATAGCACGGTGGGTAACTTGAGTCGGAGACTCATCGTGTTAAGAACACGGGAACTCAGAGAGAGTTTTACTAGGAGAGATGACCTAAAAATGCCCTTTGTCTATTTAGACTCGTAGATTTTAAATTCTGTTCAGGTAACCATTTAAGGTTGAGAGGGCACGTTTTTGTACAGAGGAGAAATTATGGCAATTTGAATTTTTATCTGTTAGACACATAAATCCATACATTAGACTCATGTATTATATTATCCAATCGTAGCCAATGCCTTAGGTCTCCTTTGTGCTCTGCTCTTTGTCAGTGTACTATACACTAACTTTATGTCAGACTCCTTTGCAGCCCGAGGAACCTAGTTTGGATAGCCTCGTACTGACTTAGGCATATATGAATGATTGAGTCTAACTGAGACTCTTATAATGAATTTTGAGAGTCAGTATAACTTAGCCCTCATACTGACTTCCCACGGTCAGTATGGTAAATCCTCATACTGACTGTCCATAGTCAGTATGGGAAACACCCTCATACTAATTTCTCTAGATTAGTATGGAAATCACTTAAACTGACTTCTCCTTAGTCGGTTTGGGAAAGCACTCATACTGACTTCTCCTTGTCAGTATGGATAGACCTAAACTAAGTGTGGCAACATAGTGTTTGGTTAAGGCTAGGCATTATAATAGTCAATTCTCGAGCATTCTTCATTGCTCGGTGTTTAGCCTAAGTTCTATTACAACTCGATCGATCCTATACGAGGATTACAGTTTAGAACTCTAGAAATTGGAAAAACTGACTATGATGGCTTACATTCTTTGACCCACCAAAACATCAAAAGTAAAGAGGGATTTCTCCAACAAAAATCCTAACAATTTCCCCCTTTTTGGTGTGGTCAACACCATTTGGAACCTAAGATGGTGAGGTGAGGATAACTTTACAGTTTATACAATTTCGACAATTTCTCGCATAAACTCAGAAAAGGTCCCCCTAAGTGTCAGCTTTTTACTTAAGATCTTCTCCTTAAACTTGGAGAGATATTGCTCGATTGATTTTTCTAGTTAGTTTAGAGAAATTAAATCTTATGTAGGGGAGAGAGTTACAAGCCTGCTGATTATACTAGAATGTGTAAGTTAAGCGTTTGAAGAACGAAGACCTTTGTTGGACAAAAAGAGATTTTCATCAATAAGTCAGTTTATCCTTTAATAATTTTCATTACAAGTACAAGGATAAACTAACACAAAGAAATCTATTACAGAACTATTTTTCAAGTCTATACTAGGCTGCTTCTGGTCTTCTTGATGTTCTTCAATCTGGCTGCTGCTGGAGCCTAGGCAATGAGGGAATCAGGTAAGATATTCTGACCAGCTTTCCAAGGATTCCCTCATGCCGACTTTCAGCAGCTTGTGAGGAGGTAGTGCTACTTAGCACTTTCTGAGAAGGAAAGATCAAGGGTAACCTCCTCCCACCTCCGGGCTTCTTCTTTGTTCACTAGTCTCTTCTTTACAAGATAAGAGACGTAGCAAAGAAGTACTCCATGTGGTCACGCCCCGTTTTTAGCATGTCACTGAATCAGCAATCATGAGGTGTGCTCCTTGTAGAAAGAGACGACAACGGTAGAAGAGATCTTCTAATTTCTTCTGTTCTTTCTACAGCCTTTTAGGCCCACTCACGCTTCATTTTTTGATGTCTTCTGCACCTTCCATACTTCTTTTCCCCCCTCTTTGACCGCACCCAAAAAGGGTGGTGAGTTTATGTTTGGAGGTTTGGGTTATAACACCATTTTCCCGGATCTGAGGGAAGTTTTGGTGAAGACAATGTGTAAACTTGGAAGGAAGGGTTCGATAATGGAGATTTTTGGAGAAAATTTTTGTTTCTTGTGATTTCTTTTCAGAATGTTTTTCACACAAAGAAAACAAAAAATGAACCCGATTTATAGCAAAGAGAAATGTCATTTAAATGAGGTATTTGTACCTTATGACCATTCGGATTTGGTATATTTGGCAATGATTGAGATTCGTGGCCTCGCGATACGCATTTCAGATTTGACTGGAGCGATGTGGTAAGGAGCGTTATACACGTGTCAAAATCTTATTCATTAATGCAAGATACGCATTAAAAGCGATGTAACTGCACGATCGCCTATGGAATTTGAAATCCCGCCTTTCGAAATTCCAGGAATTGACTAAAAATCAGTTTCTAAACTGAGAGTTGGAACTCAGTTTAATTCTGCATCCAACTTTTTGAGATCTTCTAAGTGCGAAGTTCAACCTGAATCCCTCTTCATTAGTCAAATGAATGAAGGTAAGTTCCTGTTTTTCGGATGCGCTGATGAGTCCCTTTTGGGTACTGAGTGGATCGTCGAGTTTTGAAAACTGAGAGCTTGGACACAGTTTCATTAGTCATTACTCTTCTCCGATAAGGACTTCATTAACTTCCAGTAGACCCAGTTTTATGCAGAGCTCTTTAAATCTGGTCTTTGGGAGTGGTTTGGTGAAGGTGTCAGCCAGTTCATCTTTAGTTCGGATATACTCTACTAAAACATCTTTCTTTTTGACATGGTCTCTGATGAAGTGATGCCTCATGTTGATGTGCTTTGTTCGGGAGTGATGAACTGGGTTCTTTGTGATGCACATTCCACTATTGTTATCACAATAGATTGGCACACACCCAGTTTCTACATCATAGTCAAGCAATTGTTGCTTGATCCAAAACACTTGAGCGCAACAGCTTGCAGCAACAACATACTAAGCTTCAGTTATAGATGTGGCAACTGAGTGCTATTTCTTGTTGAACCAACTTACAAGCTTGTCACCTAGGAACTGATATGTTCCATTTGTGCTGTTCCTGTTGATTCTGCATCCTCCAAAATCTGAATCTGAATAAGCATTGAGAGTCAGGTCATCAAATTTTGTATACCGAATACCTAATGACTCAGTTCCTTTTAGGTATTTGACTATTCTTCAGGCAGCCTCCATGTGCGACTTCTTCGAATTTGCTTGAAATCTCACACATACCCCAATTGAGTAGAAGATATTTGGCCTACTTGCAGTCAGGTACAAAACTAGTTTGAGCACTTGGGCTCATCGGAATAATGCTTAATAATGCGTCTTTATGCTGTAGGGTTGATTGCCTTGCCTTCTTCATCTAGATTGATTTGAGCACTTGGGCTCATCGGAATCCTCAAGGGCTTTGGCTTTTCAGGACAAAACTAGTTGATCAAGTCCTTAGGTATATTTCTTCTGATTGATGAAGATCCTTCTTTCGGACTGAATTACTTGGAGACCTAAGAAGTACGTCAGTTTACCCATCATGCTCATCTGGAAGATGCTTTGCATCAGTTTGGCAAACTTTTTGCACATATCCAAGTTTCTGAATCCAAATATGATGTCATCGACATATATTTGCACCAGAAGGATGCCTGCTCCATCCTTGATTCTGAACAATGTTGTGTCGGTCTTCCATTTTCATAAACCATTCTTGAGGAGAAACTGAGACAATGTCTCATACCAAGCTCTGGGTGCTTGCTTCAACCCATAAATAGCATTCCTCAGTTTGTAAACTTGGTTTCCTTCTTCAAAGCCAGGGTCTGTTCCACATATACTTCCTCTTTTAGCTCCCCATTCAGAAGGGCACTCTTCACATCCATTCTGAAAACTGTGAAGTTGTTGTGCGATGCATAAGCAAGGAATAAGAGGATTGCTTCAAGTCTGGCCACTGGAGCAAAAGTTTTGTCGAAATCAATTCCTTCACCTTGAGCATATCCTTTTGCAATGAGTCGTGCTTTATTCCTTACAATGTTCCCAGTTTCGTTTCTCTTATTCTTGAAGACCCATTTTGTGCCGATAACTGACTGATGAGTAGGTCGGTCTACTATGTTCCAGACCTTATTTGTCTTGAATTCAGCAAGCTCTTCTTGCATTGTATTGATCCAGTTAGTTTACTTCAGAGCATCTCCAATTTTCGTCGGCTCTGACTCTTAAAATATTAAACAAGTCAGTAAAGCAATTCCTTGTCTCGTGCAAACTGAATTGGCAACACTGTCAAGCACGGCTTCCTCAGGATGGTTTTTTAACCATTTCAGCTTTTGGAGCTGGGTAACTTCAACGGATTGAACAAAATCTTCAGGATACGCAGTACCGTCTGTTCCTGATACTGGGACTCGAAATAAGTCAGTTTGACTGGAGTTTCCTTCTCTAGTGATGACTCCCATATCCTAGATTCCTTCATTTTCTTGAGTAGTACAAGGTTGGGCAATTTCGGAGTGAGCATTTTCATCATCACTAAAGTCAGTTTGAGTTGGTTACTCTATTCCAGTTGGACCCTCAATCTGAGCTCTGTTTTGATCTCCTGAAGTTCCCCCTTGATTGATGCTTGGGAGCATCGTCAATGAGCCAAATGCTTTCGCAAGGTCGATTGCCAGACTGGCCTCATCATCTGGAGCACTTGTTTGATCATCTACAGATTTGGTTTGAGAAACTTGACTTTGATCTTCTTTATTATTACACAATTTCTCACTCCCATTGTTGACAACAAGATCACCAAGTTCCAGTTCTTTCATGGTTCTTCGCACTAAAATAGACTCATAAATAACAACAGAGCATGTTACTTCCACAAGTCTAGTGGTCTTGTTGAGTACTTTGTATCCCTTATATGAAGGATGTACAAATCAAAGGAACACTCCTTCATCAGCCTTGGGACTGAAAGTATTCTGTTTCGACTTTTCATTGTTATTGATGTAACATGGTGAACCAAAACCACGAAGATGAGCTATAGATGGCTAACGACCATTGAAGACCTCGTTTGGGGTTTTGTGATAACCACTATTGATGGCGCTTCTGTTCTGAGTATAGCACGCCATCATCAAGGCTTCTCCCCAGTAACCTTGTTTCAAGTAAGCTTCAGCGAGCATTGTCCTCACTACCTCCTTGAGTGTCCAGTTTCTTCGTTGAGCATGGCCATTTTGTTGAGGCGTCCTTAGAGCTGACTTCTCATGAGCAATGCCAGCATCAACACAGAATTCTATTAGTGGACCGTTGCAAAACTCAGTTTCGTTGCCATATCTGATTGTTTTGACAGTGACTCTTTTATTGTTTTGCACTCGAAGGATGAGCTATGGAAGTTGAATTTTCACTTCGTCCTTGCTTGTCAGCAACCTTACCCAAGAATATCTGGAGTAGTCATCAACTACAACCATAGTGAATCTTTTTCCTCCAATGGTAAGCGGCTTGACTGGTCCAAATAGATCCATGAAGATGTTCAATGATCCTATCTGTGCTTGGTGTGATGGTTTGATTCTTTAATGACGTTTTGGTTTGCTTTCCCATCTTGCAGACTTTGCAGACACCTTCTTCTTTCTTGAAACTGAATTGTGGTAGTCCTTCCACAAGTTTGTGTTTAGCAAGATGTTTGATTGACTGGAAATTCAGGTGGTTAAGTCTCTTATGCCATAGCCAGTTGACTCTTCTTGAGATGAGCTCGTTGCGACAAGGCATATGTCTGGCTTTCCGCTCTCCCCATCCACATAGTAGAGACTTCCTTTCTTTACACCTTTCAGCACAGTCTCTTTGGAGTCTTTGTCATTGATCCAGCATTCTCTTTCAGCCAATGTCACCTTATATCCAGACTGGATAAGCTGACTCACACTCAGCAGATTGTAGTTGAGGTTGGTGACCAAGGATACATCATTGATGATAATTCCATTGCTCTTTTAGCATCATTTGCCGATAAGCTGACTCACACTCATTCTCATTTTTTAGAGAAGATTGTTGTCACCGGTCATGTGAGTTGAACATCCACTGTACAAAATTCATGTTTTTTTCTTCTTTTTAGATTGACCTTGGTGATTTTGTACCTGCATGACATATCAGGTTAGACAAAAGGTACCCGTGTTTTTGCTGGTCCAGCAGGGTTAGTGTTATGGATCCATTCTTTAGGAATCCATACTTGCTTCACCTTATACCTAGGTGTTGCAAAGTCCTCTACCTTTCTCTTCCTTTTCAAATGATTCAAGTAGTTTCTATGCATGTTTGGTGAGAAGAGGTTAGTATATGAAACTTGACCCGAAACTAAGTTCCTTAAAACTGAGTATCTAGGAACTGACTTCCTTGAAACTGAGTTTTGGTTGGGTTCTCGGAAACATGGTCCAGAGTGTGTAGTCTTCCTAGCCCTGAAGTTAGAGTGTAGGTTGGACTAAGACCTCGTATAAATGTTCTTTCTATACAGATAAGTTCTCTTCTCATACAATTTATGAGTTGGGAACCTCAGATTTCTAGAGTCCGGAAATGAAACTGACTTTCTGTAAAGTTCAGTTTTAGTTGTTGAGGTGGGTTTTCTAAAGTTATGAGCATTTTGCTTACCCCACTTCCTCGGTAAGATGGGTTTCATCTCAGGTTTGTTTGACTTAAAAGTCAAATCTTTTCTAAGCTTGGGTGTTGAAGTCAGTTTTGAAACTGACTAACCCCTTCTTTTTTGATTAGCCTCTAAGGAGTTCTTGTCCATACTGAATACTCCATTAGCCTTGAAACTGTAATTCTTCCTAAGGTGATGATTCGAGACATTCCCAATTTCGAAAGTAGAAGTCCGATTGTTGAAGTTATTCTCTGTAAAGCCTAATCCTGACATAACAGAGGAATGTCTTTTTAAACTTAGAGCTTTTGAAACTTTGCTAGTACTAGAGTAGAGTGAATAGATGTTAGGAATATTGTTATACTCCTCTCCTGTAAACCAATTCATAATCATAGTTGGATATGTTTTGGTGCATCAAAGCTCTAGCAACTCAGTGTCGAGTGAATTGTAAAAAGTCCTGTATAAGAATTCATACTCGAGCTGTAATAGATTAAGAGGATGGAAGAATCTGGTTTGCTGAAGGAGTCAGCAAACTTGCTAAATTACTGAAGATTGCTAAAGAGAAAAGAAAGGCTAGCAATGCGGAGGAAGCGATAAGGATACTGAAGAAGGAACTCCAGCAAACTACAGAGACATCCGACGCACATCAGTAGCCAGCAGACGACAATCTACAATCAAGAAGTTAAAGAGCCGAATATCAGACGGATTACAAATTAGAAGAAAAACCAACCAATCAAGAGAATGGAATAATCATCATGAAGAAGAAGGGTTCAGACTTACCAGGGATCTGCTCTGACAAGAGACTGCTAAAGATAGATGCTATGCCAATCAGAAACGAGGAGACTTCAAGAGTAGCTGTCCACTGCAGAAAAAGGAAGCATGAAGATAGGTGAGCATTCCTTTTGAGTCTAATGGATAAGATTCAAATAGTCGTTTGAATCTTAACCTATAAATAGGTGTCATCCTTATTTGATTCAAAGGTTCGCAACTTTCTACACACAAGAGATAAAAAAGGAGATCAAACACATTCTCTCTATCACGGGAACTCGACCGAGCTAAGTTCTTAATTGAAGCTTTTTGCAAGCTTTCATAATAGAAGCTCGAAGACCTGTGAAGTTTATCTTCAAAAGGTAATACTGGGATTCTTTCTAATCTAGAAAGAATCTAGCAGTCGCTATTACGATGCAAGAGTGATTCATACGGGCAACGCCAGCACAAAGATAGGTTCTGGGAAGAACTATAAAGTTCCCATCAGTCGACATCCAAAGAGAATGGAGGTTTGTCCTCACTCTAAGGAGCAACACCGGTTGAAGATTGGAGATAAAGGTGCTTGAAGGTGCGCGCTGACCAGACGGAGGAGCTTCTCAATGTTATAAATCAGGCCTGACCTTGTACTCATTCTTCTAGTGAATTTTCAGTGAAAGGACTGAAGAGTCGACGTAGAACAATTGTTCGAACCACTATAAAAACCCTTGTGTCGTTAGGATTTTTATTTCTTTATTGTTTGTGTATAAATATATTTAAAACTCAACAGATCAAGTGTTGAAGTATAAATTGCAATCGAACTAACAAATACACGAGCCTAAACATTTTAGATAAACAATTGCTAAGTCGAGACTTTAGCAAGATACGTGCAAGATAACTTTAATACTTATACTGCATATAAAATACTCGGATCGGGGACCAACAAGTGGTATCAGAGCGGTTGGTCTTTACAGACTAGTTGTTTCTGAGTCATTAAGGACTAGATCCAGATTTTCCTTGCATATCTGTGTTTCTGTGTTTAGCTCAGGTTCAAGAAAATGGCACAAAACGCAAAGCATCTCAAGTGCACTCCAGATTCCTATTCTACCCGGAAAAATAGGTCGATGATTACACTCATGAATGTGCATCCTGAGATGAGTCAAGGTGAAGACAAGGGTCAGAGAGGACGTAGAAGTACCAGACGTAATGGTGGATAAGCTGCTTGAAGAGTGGACTCAAGAAGAACGAACCCGAGATCAACTAAATTACGTAGCCACTGATCTAATATTAGGTGCCTTGTCACCTACTCTAATGGCTGAAGCGCTAGAGTACGATAGTGCTAAAGAAATGTGGGAATTTCTTAGTACTTTGGACAAAGAATCTGATCAGATGAAGAGACACAAGCTATAGCAATGGGTAGACAGCTATAAATCTTTTTGCATGATTCCAGGTGAAACTATCAAGAACATGGAGGCAAGATTCAACAATATTGTAGCTGAGTTAAAGAAGTTGGGGAGAAAGTATGAACTTCTTGACATGAATTCAAAGATTCTCTCAAGACTACTAATCACTGCTATTTTTAACAGATTAATTATAATAACAGCGGCAAATAAATTTGTAAACCCTAAGGTTATCTATCCAGGGGAATTGTGAGGGGAAATTATCCTATGTACTAATTATGATCCTAAGATTCATTGTTTGAGTGAACAGAAAATCAGGGTTTTATAAAAGTAAAGATGACAATGCTGAAAATTAAAGTAGTTTTGAAAGCAAATTTAAAGCAACACAGATTCTAGGGAAGAATTCTTAATATGGATAACATGTAGGAATTAATTAATTTAACAGGTGGAATACTGCAACAATGCTATATTTCCTTGTTTGGTAAATATAACCTAGATTACTAATTAGTGACTATGTCCACTCGGTCTCAAAGTACACCAAATTAATCAATCTGATAAGCATATCCGTTCAATTCCTACAGTCTAGTACATCTGTTTGGATAGTGTAGATTGTATCTTGTATTCCTAATCCCACTATCAATATTCACCTCTCGGTCCTTCTATCAATAGCTAGACATCTAAATTAATTGTCACCTCTCGGTCCTTGAATTAATCTAGAATTAAAAAAATAAACATAGGAATCATAAACCTAATTAATTAATCCTAACATGCATCCATAATAATATCAAACTCTAGAACACGCTAGGGTTTCTAGCCACTCATCGTAAATAGAAATCCAAAAGAAAACATATTAAATTGCGTAAACATAAAGAACTTACAAGAAAAATAAAAGGGTTTCGTGTTTCCCAAGTCTCCAAACTCTAAAAACTGAAAAATATGATTGCATCCTTCAAAAAGTCGAATTTAATTAGGTATTTATAGGGGTGGATGTGTATCCTATCAAATCTAGGGCTAAAGATATGAATAAATCCGATTTTCATCGAATTTCCGCTCCAGCAGACTCGCTCGCGTCGATCGTGGCTGATTGGCGTCGATCGACGTGGCTATCTCTTCGGCGTTGATCGATGCTGATTGGCGTCAATCGACGTGGTCTCTCGCCCCTTCTGAGCGGTCTCACGATTTTGGCCATAACTTCCTCTCCCGAACTCCGATTGACCCGATTCCAGTTGCATTGGAGAGCTAACTCAAAGCATCATCCATTTACACGTCACTGCTTTCAGAACGGTTTTCAAGTGAATTTAGGCCTAAAACCTGCAAAAACATCAAGATGGGCATAATACCACCTAATATAGACTCATGCATAGAATATATATATAAACTCAATAAAACTACATAAAATAGTAGAAAATAATATCGATAAGCGAGTAAAATAATGAGCTTATCAAACCCCCCAAACTTGAACGTTTGATTGTCCTCAATCAATATGCAAGAAAGAAATCAAAAGATCATGCGATTAAAGTGCAATGCCTCACAAGATTCATCACAGTCAAGAATAAAAAATCTACTACACACAAGCAGTTTGAAAGAGACAGAGAATTCATCAACAATGGAAGAACTCACAGGAAGTGTATCGCTCAACTCTCAAGTGTTTAAGGTATAGATGAAGGCACTCAACAACATGTATGAAGAAATTTCTACCATAGGCTTGCAAATTTTCTAATATCTCCACTGCTAGAATGTGTACACAAGTCTAGAATCAAAAAGGACTTTCATTAGGTTGTTATGTAGGCTTTTTGTGAAGGGTAGGGAAATATGGCCAAGTGACTAAAATCAATCAAGTTGTACTTCCTCAATCAATCCAAACCACCTTCTATTCATCATCCAACCTTCTCCTCAAATATATCAACAAATACACAACTTTCTTTTTCCTAGCTCATTTTGAATCTCTTATGCTCTTTACATAATTTTTGTATCCTTTTCTTTTCAGAGAGCTTATGAGAATTCTAATTATTTCTTTGAGCTTCTTTTTTTTTCACACATCTTTTCACCACTAATTTATATTTTCTTATCTCCATCTCACAATCATTCCACCCCATATACCACAACTCAAGACATGAGCCAAACCAATACTTCTTCTTAATCTCATAGACAAGGAAAGAAAAATTTTGTATAGGCTCAAAAGTTGCTAACTAGGGAAAATTTAATGTGAATGGACAGTGTTTAGGGAATTGGGCTAACAAAGATGGCCTAAGATCATTTCCTAAACTTGTGCACACTAGGCAGTCTCAACACAGAAAATAGGCAAGTTCAAGAGAAATAAAAACACACATGTGAATCTCACATCAAACGAGACAAAGGCTCAAAATTCTCACACAAGGGTTCAAAATTTTTCTTCCACAGTCAATTTAAAATCAGCTCAATCATCATGCAAGCATAAGTGTCAAATCAATCCTATCATGCGGTATTCTACATTCGTAGGCATCTAACCACAATCACAATCAATTCAAACTCAACCCTCAACCGATTCTACTCTCACAATCTCATTCGGGTTATTTCAAAACTCAAAAATTTTCCCACAAAATAGAATAAAATTAAAAACTTAAAAACAAATTTAAAGCGGAAAGCAAAATAAATAAAGGATAGAACGTTCCATCTCTTGTCCACATCCCCCTAAACTTATTTCCAACTCAAAGAGTGGAATAAGTTTGAAAATCAGACAAAAGATGGAACGATACCTGGTAGTTGATCTCAGACATCAACTTTTTATCCCCCGGAGTCTTCGAACATCACGTGGCATGAAGTAGTGGTTGTTGGCACTTCGCATCGATTGACTTGAAGCCTTCTTGTTGATCCTTTCATGGATCAAAGGGTATCACGACGGGCTGCTTGGCGTCGATCGACGTAGAGCTGTACTACGTTTTTTTTACTGTAAAATAATTGTTAACGCAAAATAAAAGAAATTCAAATAAAAAAAAGAAAATTGAAAAGAAATTACGGAAAAGGTTGGGTTACCTCCCAACAAGTGCTTGATTTAACGTCGCAGCTCGACGATACCTCAAATCACCGCCAGGGAGGTCGTGTCCAGACTCGCCGACCTTTGGAATCCACAATGCAAACCTTCCGATCCTTGATAATGGTGGTGAGCTCAGAACAAGGTGGCGTAGTTGACGAATTCACCCCTCCGTTTCCTCGCTCCCATTCGATGGCAGCTGCTTCTTCCTCTTCAGATTCATCCCCTTCATCAGTAGTGGAGATTCGATTGCACTCTGCTTTCTTCTTCCTCTTGTCGATCACAAAGGTGATCTTTTCATCGTTCGCTCGGAGTGTGATCTCGCCGCCTCGACAGTCAATGAGAGCAGCGCTAGTGTCGAGAAACTCACGCCCCAAGATCATGGGCATGTTCTTGTCTTCCTTCATCTCGTGCACCACAAAATCTGCAAGGAAGATGAGATGGCCCACGCGAATGAGCACATCCTCTAGTATACCTTTTGGGCAGGACACAGAGCTGTCCACCATTTGCAGGGTGATCGTTGTGGGCCTCATCTCTCCGATGTTGAGAAGCTTGTAGATGGAGTACGACATCAGGTTGAAACTGGCCCCAGTATCACATAGTACTCTCTCGAACGTGTGTCCTCCAATCTCAACCGGAATAGAGAAGCATCCAGGATCACTTCTCTTGATGGGCACCTGCTTTTGAAGTAGCAGGCTGCACTACTCGTGGATCTTCACCGTCTCGTTCTCCACGAACTACTTCTTTCAGTGCATCGATCAGCGGGATGTTGATGCTGACCTTCTTCAGATTCTCCACAAATCTGGAGAACTTCTCATCCTCTTTCTGCTTCGCGAAGCGCTGGGGGAATGGTATAGGAGGGAGCTGATCTTCAGACTGCTTCTGCTTCGTATCTGGATCAGACTTCGGCGTCGATCGACGTAGGGTAGCGTCAATTGACGGGCCTCTGTCTTCTGCGTTGATCAACGAGGTTGGTGTGTCGATCAACGTGGATTCCTGTCCTACATAGTTTTGCTCCTTTTCGCCTCCGGAATCATTCACAGCCATCTCGGGACCCTTGTAGCTCGTCCCAGACCTCAGAGTGATGGCCTTGCAGTCTTTATGAACCCTTGGGTTCACTTCTGTTGTGCTCGGAAGCTTTCCAGGCTTGTGTTGGTTGCCGAGTGTGGTGGCAATCTGGCTCAATTGCGTGTCCATCATCTGAAGGTGTTTTGTCATTAGCTGCATGTGGTCGGCCATCCCCTTCACTTCGGTTTCTACTTTCCCAAACTGGTTATCCGAGCTCTTGATGAATTTCTCGAGCGTCTCCTCCAGCACGGATTTCTTCCTTTCCACGATTTCTCCTCCAGTACCAACATCAAAACCAGACGGAGGGTGTTCTGCAGCAGAAGGGTTAGAATAAGAAAAACCAGGGTGAGATCGCCCATGGCTGTAATGATACCCCTGATTGCCTTGGTAGTTATTGTGATAACCACCGCCAATGTAATTCACCTCCGTCCCGGCAGTTCCAAATGAAATGCTTGCACCCCGGTTGATGTAGTCAGCCTCCACAGGTACTATGGCCATGCTTGGCTCTGCAACAGTTGTAGCTTGCGAGGTGCTCAATTTTTCGATCTCTTCCAGGAGCTTTTTCACCCCGGCAACGACGCCAATTTGATCACTGCTATTTCTAAAAGATTAATTATAATAACAGCGGCAAATAAATTTGTAAACCCTAAGGTTATCGATCCAGGGGAATTGTGTGGGGAACTTATCCTATGTACTAATTATGATCCTAAGATTAATTGTTTGAGTGAACAGAAAATCAGGGTTTTATAAAAGTAAAGATGACAATGCTGAAAATTAAAGTAGTTTTAAAAGCAAATTTAAAGGAACACAGATTCTAGGGAAGAATTCTTATTATGGATAACATGTAGGAATCAATTAATTTAATAGGTGGAATACTGCAACAATGCTATATTTCCTTGTTTGGCAAATATAACCTAGATTACTAATTAGTGACTATCTCCGCTCGGTCTCAAGTACACCAAATTAGTCAATCTGATGAGCAAATCACTTTTATTCCTACAGTCTAGTACATCTTTTTGGATAGTGTAGAGTGTATCATGCATTCCTAATCTTACTATCAATATTCACCTCTCGGTCCTTCTATCAATAGCTAGACATCTAAATTAATCATCACGTCTCGGTCCTTGAATTAAATTAGAATTAAAAATAAACACAGGAATCATGAACCTAATTAATTAATCTTAACATGCATCCATAATAATATCAAACCCTAGAACCCACTAGGGTTTCTAGCCACTCATCGCAGATAGAAATCCAAAAGAAAACATATTAAATTGCATAAAAGTAAAGAACTTACAAGAAAAATAAAAGGGTTTCGTGTTTCCCAACTCTCAAAACTCTAAAAACTGAAAAATATGATAGTTGATATTGAAAAAGTCGAATTTACTAGGTATTTATAAAGGTGGATGTGTATCCTATCAAATCTAGGGCTAAAGATATGAATAAATCCGATTTTCATCAAACTTCCCGCATCAGCAGACTCGCGTCGATCGACTGGGAATGGCATCAATCGACGTGGGTCTCTATTCAGCGTCGATCGATTTGGATTGGCATCGATCAACGTGGTCTTTCGCCCCTTATGCGCAGTTTCACGGTTTTGGCCATAACCTCCTCTCCCGAACTCCGATTGACCCGATTCGAGTTGCGTTGGAGAGCTAACTCAATGCTTCATACATTGCCACACGCTAATAGCCTGAATTCCTCTTGTGGAAGAACTCTTCACTGCTACCCTTACACGTCACTGCTTTCGGAACGGTTTTCAAGTGAATTTAGGCCTAAAACCTGCAAAAAAACCAATACTCGCATAATACCTCCTAATATAGACTCAAGCATAAAATATATAGTACATCTGATAATTAGTGACTATCTCCGCTCGGTCTCAAAGTACACAAAATTAATCAATCTGATAAGCAAATCAATTCAATTCCTACAGTCTAGTACATCTGTTTGGATTGTGTAGATTGTATCATGTATTACTTATCCCACTATCAATATTCACCTCTCGGTCCTTCTATCAATAGCTAGGCATCTAAATTAATCGTCACCTCTCGGTCCTTGAATTAATCTAGAATTAAAAAAAACATAGGAATCATGAACCTAATTAATTAATCCTAACATGCATCCATAATAATATCAAACCCTAGAACCTGCTAGGGTTTCTAGCCACTCATCGTAGATAGAAATCCAAAAGAAAACACATTAAATTGCATAAACATAAAGAACTTACAAGAAAAATAAAAGGGTTTCGTGTTTCCCAAGTCTCCAAACTCTAAAACTAAAAAATATGATTGCATCCTTCAAAAAGTCGAATTTAATTAGGTATTTATAGGGGTGGATGTGTATCCTATCAAATCTAGGGCTAAAGATATGAATAAATCCGATTTTCATCGAATTTCCGCTCCAGCAGACTCGCTCGCATCGATCGTGGCTGATTGGCGTCGATCGACATGGCCATCTCTTCAGCATCGATCGATGCTGATTGGCGTCGATCGACGTGGTCTTTCGCCCCTTCTGAGCGGTCTCACGATTTTGGCCATAACTTCCTCTCCCGAACTCCGATTGACCCGATTCCAGTAGCGTTGGAGAGCTAACTCAAAGCATCATCCATTGCCATGTGCCAATAGCCCGAATTCCTCTTGTGGAAGAAATCTTCACTTCTACTCTTACACGTCACTGCTTTCAGAACGGTTTTCAAGTGAATTTTGGCCTAAAACCTGCAAAAACACCAAGATGGGCATAATACCACCTAATATAGACTCATGCATAGAATATATATATAAACTCAATAAAACTACATAAAATAGTAGAAAATAATATTGATAAGCATGTAAAATAATGAGCTTATCAACTACCTAAGGAGGATTGGTTCGTTAGAGTAACCAGTTTAAAGGATAAAGATCTGTCGAAGATCAGCACCAAACACTTGTTTGCTCAACTGGAAGCTCATGAATGGGACATTGCCCAGATCAACAAAAATGAAGCTGTCCGTGCTGCGGTCAACGTTGAAGAACCGATGGAGGGTGCAACATTCTTTGTTAGGAAGGACAGACAAAAGTGGAAAACAAAGAAGCCATTCCACTCAGACCGACTTGCTCTGCCCAGTTTGACCAAGGAGAATCCTTCGATCAGCGGATCTCACTTCAAAGAAGATCAATGCTCCGTGAGTGAGCTAGAGGAACAAATGAAGAGATTGCAAAGGTTGTTACTGAAAGCAAAAGGGAAAAGGAAATACTTCCAGTAGACTCAACCGACAGACAATAAGAATAGCAAGAGAGCACCACGAACATGCTGCGAGTGTAATTCTCCGTATCACTTAAAGTTTGAATGTCCGAAATTAGATCCAGAAGAAAGAAAAAGACTGAGGAAGCTGTTCGAAAGACGTGCATCGAAGGCTGTCACTAAAGCCTTTCAGACAAGGACAAAACTATCAGGCATCCCGGATTATGACGACAAAAATTACTCAGCAGAAGATGAAGAGGATGTTCTAATGGGGTTCATGGATGACATCAATGAAGAGCAGACAGAAGAATCAGCTCTAGCAGTCTTAGGAAACCAGGTAACAAACAATACTCTTTCTATTGCTTCAATTTCTGATAATATGCATGACACCGCTGATTCTTGTTGCTCAGAATCAGATGAGATAACTGTTGAATATTTGGTGAAAGAGTTTTCAAAAGTTCATGCATTAAAGAATATTCTAGTAAAAGAAAATTCCCCTTTGAAGTCTCAACTTTCAATTTTGACCAGTGGGATTGATAAATATAGGTCAGTAGATGAGGAACTTTTAAAGTTAAAAACCGAATTCTCCTCATTGAGCGATAACCATAGTACTTTAAGACAGGAGAATGAAACTTTGAAAAGTAATCACTCAGTGCTAAATGTAAGTCAGTGCAAATTTTCAAAAAGCACGAGAGATTTAGATGATATTTTAAATGTCCTAAGATGTTCGTATAACTTTGCTGGAATAGGTTTTGATAGTGAAAAATCTGGCGTCGCTAAATCTAGCAAGACAAAGAAAATTGATTTTGTCCCAGCAACTGGGAAGATTCAGCAAACCACTAGGAAAGACAAGAGGGAAAACACCAAGTTAATTGCTCAGCAGAAATGCTGGCAGACTAATATCCCTCAGCTGACTGCTCAGCAAAGATTGAACTATCAATCTGCTGATAAAAAGCCAGCAAAGTCTATGTATGTAAACCAGCACACTGTTTCATCTGCTAGGAAGGTTCATACAAATCCTAGGAATGCCAAACAATCTACTGAGGTTGCAACGAAGCCAGCATACACTCCAAGTAGAAGGAACACCTACTTGAGGCTAGACTCTACATTAAAACGTTTTCAATAGACAGTGATGCCTCAACACACTACTACACATCCTTATATTAATTATCAAAATTATGCCAACAGGAACAGAAGGGAGGTGAGACGTGATAACAAAAGAAACATCAAAATCAAGAAAGTCTGGATTCCCAAAAGAATAATCCAGAAAACTAATCCTGCAAGACCCGTAATAGATCGGGTACCAAAAATATAACTTCTTTGTTTTGCAAGAACAGGGTTCAGAAAGAAGATTAACAAGAAAATTGAAAGAATGGATCTTAGATAGTGGATGCTCAGGTCACATGACAGGAGATGAAGAGATCTTCACAGTACTTCATAAGTTCCGAGGAGCTTCAGTCTCATTTGGTGACAATTTCAAGGCCAGAGTAATTGGAAGAGGGTGCATCGAGCAAAATGGAATGCGAATAATAAATGTTGCCCTCGTCGATAGCCTCAAGCACAATCTATTGAGCATCAGCCAGCTAAGTGAGAATGGATATATTGTTTTTTTCTTTGACACAGATTGTGAAGTTGCTGATAGGACCACCGGTGAAGTAAAGCTTAGAGGAATCAGAAAATGAGGACTCTACATTGCTGATTGGGAAAATGGTCAACAAGCATCGTGCTTCATAGCATTCAACAAAGAAGAGACAAATTGGCTATGTCACAAAAGGCTAACGCATCTGAACTTTAAAACCACTAATTATATTGCCAAAAATAACATTGTTGTAGGTTTACCACCAGAAACCTTCAAGAAGGAATGAGTATGCAAAGCCTGTCAACAAGGAAAGAAAGAAAGTCAAAGCGTCCTTCAATTCAAATCCAGAAAAGGCCACTTCAAACAGAATCCTTGAGCTACTGCACATGGATTTATTCGGCCATGTAAAACCACCCTATGTCGGTAAAAATAATATACTTTAGTTGTTATTGATGATTATTCTAGGTACACATGGATGAGGTTACTCAAAAGCAAGGACGAGGTGAAAACTATCATTTCGGAGCTGATAATTAGAGTTCAAAACGACAAGGAGCTCGCGGTCAAAAGGATAAGATCCGACAATGATACAAAATTTTGCAATGGAACATTGATGGACTTCTGCGCCAACGCTGGGATAGGACATGAAAGTTCCACCGAAACAACACCCCAGTAGAACTGCCTAGTAGAAAGAAGGAACAGAATCTTAAAAGAAGTCATGCGTACAATCCTTGCCGATACGGATCTAAGTCAAAGATACTGGTAGAAGCTGCAATGAATGCTTGCTACACACAGAATAGAAGCAGACTGAATCTTCGCCTCAACAAGACTCTCTATGAAATATATTATGGTCGTAAGCCTTCTTAAGCTCATCTTCGTATTTTTGGTTCATAATGTTATATCCATAATAATGGGAAATCAAAATTAAGTAATTTTTCTCCCAAAGCCGATAAAGGAGTGTTCCTAGGATATGGACATCCATCTCACAAGGAATATAGAGTGCTTAATAAGACAACCAAACTTGTGGAAATAAGATTCAATGTTATTTTTGATGAAGCTACGTTAGTGCGCAGGACCATGAGAAGTTAAAGAGATAAGTTTCATGAAACAAATGATGTCAATGGTTCCGAAGCTGAACCGAATGATCTAACTAGGTTAATGAATGAATTATCATCTCTTGAGGAAACCTTGGCTGATCAATCGATAGTCTAGAGGGCCTGTGATGCAATCAGTAATGCTGAGGCCACCATACAATCTCTCGAAGAGCATACATATCAACAGGGAACTCAAGGAGATGAAGTCGTCAAATGGAATGAGGATACAACTGAAGGTTTCCAGAATGGCGAGAGAATTACTGAAGACCACTCTGCTGAAGACTACCAGGAGCAGACTGCTGCAAACAGGAGTACTACACCTGTGATAGAAAATCCAGGAGATGAAATGCTAAGAGACAGTCACTTAACAGGAGAAAACTCAACAAGAGTAGCAGACAACTTGGAAACCCTACAGCTTGTTGATGTACCAGTCACAGAGGAACCCATCGGACCATCCAACAGTCAAATCATCCCTGTAGAAGAACTACAAAGACCCAAATGGCTGCTCAGAGATCACCCTTCTATAGCGATTCTAGGAGATATTGTTGATCCAATCCAAACATGACATAGTGCACTGCTTGCCAGCTTCACATCACAGGAAGAGCCTACCAAAGTAGCGGACGCGCTCAAATCAGCTGGCTGGATCAACACAATGCAGGAGGAACTATCAGAGTTCACAAGGAATCATGTATGGGATCTCGTCGATCGTCCAACACATCATTCAGTAATTGGAACTAAATGGGTACTCAAGAATAAGTGAGATGAAAATGGACTCATCGTTCGCAACAACGCAAGATTAGTTGCTATAGGATACGTGCTATGCGAAGGAATAGACTTCGACAAAACATTTGCTCCAGTAGCTCGCTTGGAAGCAATCAGATTATTCCTTGCATATGCTGCTCATCATGGGTTCACAGTATTTCAGATGGACGTCATGAGTGCATTCCTTAATGGCGAATTAAAGGAGGAAGTCTATGTGGAACAACCTCCAGGTTTCGAATGTGGAAACAATGTGTATAGACTAAGGAAAGCTTCCTACGAACTAAAGCAACCCCCAAGAGCTTGGTATGAGACGTTATCGTAGTTTTTGCTGAAGAATGGATTCAGGAAATGATAGATTGACAGGATATTATTCTTGATCAAAGATGCTGAAGACATTTTGCTTGTTCAAATCTATGTGGATGACATCATATTTAGATCAAGAAATTTAAGTCTTTGTGAGAAGTTTGTTTGTCTTCTGCAAACTAACTTCCGAATGAGTATGATGGGAAAAATGTCATATTTCCTAGGTGGACAAGTCCAGCAATCCGGTGATGGGATTTTTATTCATCAAAAGAAGTATAAAAACGATATCACCAACAAATTCTATCAAGAAAAGATGAACAATCTGCAAATTCCCATGAGTACAACATGTCAGATATCAATGGATGAGGAAGACGATTCCGTAGACCCCACACCATACAGGTGAATATTTGGTTCACTGCTATACTTGACTGCCAGCAGATAAGATATTTCATATGCTGTAGGCGTATGTGCTAGATATCAAGAAAATCCGAAGAAATCACACATGGAGTATGCACAAAGAATTGTTAGATATTTGAAGGGAACAAAATCTTTAGGAATTTGGTATCCCAGGGCAGATGATCTCACACTCATAGGATTCAAATTCAGATTTTGGAGGTTGCAGAATTGACCGAAAGAGCATGAGCAAAACATGCCAATTCCTAGGTCATAAGCTGATAAGCTGGTTCATCAAGAAGCAACATTTCGTAGGAACATCCACAACAGAAGCATAATACGTAGCTGCTGCCAGTTGCTGCACACAAGTGCTATGGATAAAGCAACAACTTCAAGACTATGAAGTTAGCACTTGCTGCGTTTCAATTTACTGCGACAACAACACTGCGATGTACATCACCAAGAATCCTGTTGACCACTCCAGAACAAAGCACATCGATATCTGACATCACTTCATTCGAGATCATGTTGAGAAAAAATATATCTCAGTGGATTACATTAGAACAGAAGATCAGCTAGCAAACATATTCACCAAGCCTCTAGCAGAAAGCATATTCAAAGAACTATGTCCTAAGCTCGGCTTATTGGAATTAGATGAGGTAACGGAAGAATGAGTCCCAGCCCTCATTCTGTTCTTGGATTATATTTATGGAATTCTATTGGATTTCTCAAGGCGATGCGGAATAAGAGTGTGTCCCAGCTAAGGCTCTTTAGAAGAAAAAGGTTCTATATATAAGGAGATTGTTGAGTCCCAGATCTCAGCAATTCAATAGTCATGTACTGAAGGATATTGGTTCCAGCAGATTACAAGATTGCTGAGTCCCAACTCTAAGCGGAAAGACGAGGACTGCTGAATCAATACATATTTGAATCAATCTTGGGAAATTGATCAAATTAGGGAATAAATATTAGGATAATCAACCGACGTATCAATTGAGATCATCATCAATGACAGAGAGATGATAAATATTCACTATCATTACCGAAGATCTCGTTCAAAGGCTAGAGAAAATTTAGTTCTGAGAATAGCTGCCACGTGGAAAGTAATTGCGAAACCATCGGTTCCCAAGGTAGACGAAATGATTAGAAGATCATAATTTCTAGGGAGACTGCTTCTATTTAAGGAGGGGTTTGTAGGGTTTGAGTCTACAATGGACAACATGAATTGCCATTACTAAATTTTTGCCAAGGATCGTTCTTAGGATACCAGGAATAAATTTCAATTAAAAAAAACATGTGAACCTATGCATGCTCCTACAAAATTAATTGCAGAGGATGGAATTTAGGAGTACCTGATCTTTACCGTTTGATATAAAGATCTAGATCGGAGCTAATAACGATAAAGTAAATCTGGATCTATACAGATATGATCTTCTGATCTGTTCCCTTGCTCCTTGGAAATCTGGTGGGGATTATCTACCAAGTTGAATCAGCAAGCCAGAGGATTTGATCAGAAAAGCCCCCTTCCTGATCGCCGATTCTCTCTCTCTATATCTCAATATTCTGATTTTGAATATCAGACTGTATACTGTGGGCTACTACTTCTGATCTGAGAGAGAAAACCTTTATATAGTGTTAGGGTTTTGAGAAACCCTAACCCTAATGGGCTTGAGCAGTTTGTGGGCCAGACCAGGGATCAAATGCAAATAATAAAGTGGGCCCTCTTTATTAATTAATTCTTCCTTGTTCAACCCAGAACATAATTAATAAATAAAACATTATTTTAACCTTCACCACGGTAACTATGATGACTCGCCCCTTTATTACCACGTTATTAGGAACGGGTTGCATTAAACTAACATGATCCACATATTTAAGGTTTTAGACATTCATTAATTAATTTGGCTTATGACAATCAGCCACAATTAATTAATCTCTTATTTCCTGAGTAATACCACTCACTCCTTTTTCAGTTATGCCTGAATTAAATAATTCAACCTGCATGGTTTAGCATAATGAACCTTGTGAGCTCCTCAGGGAATGTCACCATCCTGAAACGGATATGATTACCTAAACGTCCAGCCTAAGCAGGCCACACACAAATTGGCAACACCCAAAATACGGGTATAAGAGTAGATGTAAGACTCGTCACCGTGGTAAATCAAAGTGTGGTCAATCTGTGTGTGCCCCTTATCCTTCTGTTAGGTTTAAGATCATAGGAAGTATGTTAGGGATCTGGCTCATTCGTATGTCAATGAGAATGGCACATCCCACTGTTGATCCCATCAATACAGAACCATGTACCGACATATCAAGTAGCTAGGATAAGCCCACTTATGAACCGATTTGCCGCAGCTTAGACCGACAGCCTATCCAAGGACTATCTCAACTGTGATACTGTTTATATCTCGCTAGGTCAAACGATTCATATGATCCTATGTGATCTCCTACACACCATATGGTCATCCCTATAGGCGAGATAATAGGATATTATGGTTCCTTGTATGTTTGTTTCATCAGACAGCGAGCATCGTTGTAGCAACACGTATATGAAGACCAGTGTACAAAACACTTAATCATATATGCTTTCAGTATACAATCCCAATAGGGTTCACGCTCAAGATAGCCATACTCAAGATCCTTGAAACCCTAGATCTCTTACTTGCCTCCTAATCCCACTTTTCAAAAACCCTGCTCGAAGAAATCAGAAATGTCGTCCTTCACCATTTCACCAAAATACCTCCAAAATGGGTTCGAACAACGTGACTTGGAAGTCTCCAAATTGAGTGGAAGAGTCGTAATCTTCACAAAAATCACATTTAAGAAGGTTCTCTCAATTCTCGGTTCATCATAGATGATGAGTTTTCTCATATTAGAACCGAACGGATATAGGCGGTCCATTTTGTCAGGCTATGACAGTTTTCTCGTTGGTGAGATAAAAACTTGTCAGGTGGGTCTGAGGATGGATATTCTTTAGTCACCAGGTTTGGGAATTTCTTTGGGTAAGAATTCCCAGATCACATCTTCCTCACCTCTTCTTCTAGTGTTTCAAAAGAATTGAATTCAGAGAAAAAGAGGTGATGAAGGAAAGGCTTGCAAGTAAATGAGAATCATTCCCAATGTTTTCTCGCAGTACTTAAAGCCTAATTCAGCCATGGATGGTGCAGATGTTACCCATCCTACAAATCGTAGGAACATCTGGTGTTGATGGGAACTATGGACAGGAACACTGAGCCGTGTAGATGATGCGAGGCTTCGGATTTTCTTCCGTGTTCTGAAGTGTCCACAGGAAGGCCCTAAGGCTGGAAGTCGAAGAAATGTCTACGTACAAGACATCTCTCAGCCTTGAAACAAGACATTATTATGGAAGCACGGTGGCTTGCAATAATGAGCTCGGGAAAAGACCAAGAAGGAGAGTATGTAGCAAAGGCGTTATTGGAGCAGTCTGAAGACAAATTGATCATTGTAAACTTGTAGTATTATACTTTGCAAAGTGTAACTCTTGTAAAATGATGATATCAATATATTGCTCGTGTTGATGACAATACACTGTTGTCTCAATCAAATAACTGCCTAAACCAAATGCTAGATCATTACACTCCTTGTGTACGGAAACCTATCAAAAAATTATATGATTTTCCATGAAAAGATTGAAAAATGTAATTGAAAATCAAATGATAAGAATTTCTAAAAGGTCTTCCCAACCCCCGTTAGAAGCAGAGTACTTGAATGCTGAAAAGGAGATTCAATTCAAGAAAATTACTCTCTACTGACTGCTGAGTCCAAGCTCTCAGCAGATTCCCGACAAATACTGAGGTTGAGCTCTCACTAAGAAGACTCTAGAACTTAAAAGTTCATTAAATATAAAGAGTCTAGAAGAGCTGCTGAATCCAAGCTTTCAGCAGATATCCGGTGTTTACTGAGTCCAAGCTCTCAGTTGATTGTCAATTATTGCTATTTTTGAATAGCAAACAAACCGAAAATAGTTTACTGAGTCCAATCTCTCAGTAAAGAGACTCTTTCCTCCCACACGTATCAAATGTTAGAAGAGTCTATTTTCTCTACTGAGTCCAAGCTCCCAGTAGAACCCCGAACAATGCTGAGCATAAGCTCTCAGCAAAGTTAGGTAGATTGCTTAAAGAAAAATTCAGAGAAAATTCTCAGTCCAAGCTCTCAACAAAGTATAAGTGTCTACTGAACAAGAGACCTCAAAGAATGAATGTTGAGTCCAAGCTCTCAGCAAATTAGGTGACGTATGGCATTCCATATTAAAGGGGTATAAATCATATGTTGTGTCCCAGCTCTCAGAATAAGCCATTCACATTGCTGAAATTCGAATGTTCAACCTATGCATCTTTGCATGTTGACCAGCAAGCAAAAATGAGATATCTAATTCAAATATATCTCGAAGGGCGGGATTATCTAATGATGATGAAACTACAGAGTTCGCTTTCATTACAAAGTAACTCAAGCACGGGGTGGCGACGGATGCCAAGAAGGCACGTCATCCATGCAAAAGGTTCCAATGAAGTAGGACGAAAGGAGAACCATCACCAACTGCCCAACCATTGATTCATCCATATCAGAAGGAGAGATCCAACCGCCCACAGTAGAAGTCGATTAAAGAGGGATCGCATAAATGAAAATTGGTTTGTGAATTCTAACCCTAATACTCCCATACCCTTTGATTTGAAATTCTTCTGCTCTACACTTTTTAAAGCTTTCAGAAGAATACATCAATAGCGGAATCTTCAAACCGCACCAGTCCCCCTCCCGAATCATCCGAAAACACCAACATGTCCAAAGAACCAGAATAGTTCCAACCAACCTTCACACGGATCTACAAGACGGAAGACATTAATGAGTCAATTCCATACTATCGACTAATTACCATTAGTCATGGAAAATTGCCTGGTGAACTTACCAATGATCAGAAAAGGGCTGCTCAAGTCAAGAAGGACAAGATATTGTACGAGCCACTATTCCAGAAGCACTGGTGTGAGACTCTCATAGGTAAACTCGACCGAGAGAACCTGCTGAGATATTTATTTGCAAAAATCGAAGAAGTTTTGTCCACACATAGTCGTAAAATTCTTTGTGCGTGCAGTTGTTGGTAAAGATGAAAAATTCTTCGCCACAAGTGTTTTGGGTTTCAAGATTGTGGTAAGCCCAGAAGTCCTGGAGGAGAAGTATGGACTTCGCAATGATGGTGAAGATGTAGCCAACTACAAGATCAACGATGAAGCTGAGATGAAGAAGAGATGTCTGAGATGGAAGTCGGAATCATACACCGATCCTTAAAAAGTAGCAGCACCACTGAAATCTCTCACAGAACTGATGAGAAGTTTAGCACAGGTTGTCATAAGGATGCTAGTGGTCGAAGTTAGCTCACTCTTTGAGTTAAGTGCTAAAAATTATGCTGTTATGATGGTAATTGAGGATCAAGTTCATGGAAATTAAGCGAAGTTCATCTACACCAAATGACCAACGCATGTCTACAAGAAAAAAAGTGTGAAGAAGAATCACACGTTCATTCAAGTAATAGGTTTTGGGTTGAAGATAAGCCACTTTCTTGAAGGGATCATACCAGAAGGAAAACACTGCTGCGGTGAGGACTTGATCTACTTCGACTACATACTGCAAACTAGAACACAACAAACGCGGAAGAATTTCAGGGAACCATTGATACCGAAAGGAAAGAGCAATGTCAACCTCAAAGAGGTATGCTCTGACGAAGAAGAACTATACCAAGGCCATATCGTTATGCCTACTGTTACTCCACTTACCAGCGAAGAAATTGAAGAAGAACGGCGCAAAGCAGAACATGATGCCCTGTTTACTGAACTTGAAAGCTTGGTTGACATACCATCACAAGTAACTGGTCAAACCACTGTAGAGAGGAGACGTACGCAGAGGAGTCCTCAACACAAGAAAGAAAAACTAGCAAGTGATGATGCGAAAGCCAAGAAAAGGAGCAAGCAAAAAAGATCTTTAGGAGACACTCTCCAGATCCAAGTATCTAAGGTAGATACTTCTCTACCATCTTCACATGTCATCAAGGACACGACGACAGAATCCACAGATGCCACTGCAAAGCGAAGGCATGAATTTTCCGATAAGGGAGAATCTCGGAAGAAAAGGAAACAAAGAAAAGCGCTCCATAGGGCACAAGAACAAAAGGACTATTCCAAGTTTCGACTTCAAACGACACTTTAAGAAATGGATTCAAGATATGATGAAGTCATGGAAAGTTCTGCAGAGCGCAATGTTAGGATTCAAGCTAGAGAACAGACCGGTCGCATCACTCGGAAATATGTTGAGAAAATGCAAGCCAAGAAAGGAAAATTTAAGGTCACGTTCGCTGAAGATGTGGAAAGAATTGCTGATCTTGCAGACTCCAGGACAAGAAGAAAGGAGTTATGACGCAACACAATTTCAGTCCGCCACCGGTGAAGGGGGAAGCGTAAGTGCTGAAGAGATTTCTGTAAGAAGTTTCATGCAGGCTGCTGAGGAAGAAGGTAGCAGTCCTGTTGTTGAAAAGGAAAGTGAAACAGAACAATTGGTTGCGCAATAAGGAAGCCAAATTGATACAATCTTGGTAGAAGCTGATCTGGAAACGACGTCAGACCAGATTCCAGCTAATGACTCAGGAAATCCGGAAACAGAGAAGAGGAATGCTAATTCAGAGATAGTTGTACCAGAACATGTTCAGTAGACCACCACAACCACTGTAGGAGCAGATGCTGTGGGGCCTCACTACTGAAGCAAATACCTTGCTGAGTGCTAAAACGCGAGCACGACTACAAGAAGAGCTTACAGCAAGTGTGCGAGCTCGGAATGAGCAATATCTATGTCAAATGGGTATTGAACCTTCTACCGTTCCAGTGTGGAATACAGAGGCATATACCACAAGAGTTCTCGAACAAACCATAGAATCCATCTGGCAACGACGCATTCCGGTTCCCAGCTCTCCCAAAGTTTCAGGTATATCCTTCAGTGATCTTCCTAGCTCTCATGATGAAGAAGATGCAGGAAATATCATAGATAGAGAATCCATATTCCAAGAAGAAACTCTACGAGTGCCCATGGATGGACCACCCGACAGGAACTACAAAGCAAAGCGGATTGCATAGTGGTGTCCTCCTGTAACAGCAAGAGATGAGGACAATGATGATCTCATCTACTAGGAACGAGAAATAAGCATGTTCATCGAAACTCAGGCTACCGCAGAAGTCAAGGATTCATATCCTATTGAACTCCAAGGGGAGTCGTCTGATCAAGACTGGTTGAGAACAAAGTTCAAGAGATGGCGATTCTTTGATTATGCCACTCATGAATTACATTATGAAGACTGCTCTATAATGATGGCAATAATGGGCCTTAACTAATGGAGGAGTGAAGAAGAATGGGCTGATGATTGGATGGACCAGACATCCAAAAGACAGTATACGGAGAAGCAGGTTGCTGCAAGGCTACAGAATATCTAGGCTCACAGAGCAGCCACCCGAGACCGATCACTGCCACCATCAGAATATGCCATAGAAGACTCTCCACCATTCACCTAGAAATTCAAATCTCCTACCACCAGACGTCAAATGGCCGCAACTGAGGAATTGAAGAAGAAGCTAGCAGAAGAGCAAGCCGCACGAAAAAGAGAAGAAGATAAGAGGAAGATGTTGGAATTCAAGGAAAAAATCCTCAACCAACTTGCCAGCAAGCCTTTCAGGGTACAGGATGTAAGGTCATCCGCAAATCCTTCCGCCGAAGAAGTAGAAGGAAGGGAAATCACACACTCTGTAATGGTTATGGCTGATCAACCATCCACTTCGACTCTAAGATTGGCAACCACCGCTCTAATGACTACCACCAACAATCTAATTGTACCTGCTGAGGAATCTTCGTTCATGGCAATCGAGCCATTGAATACCAGCACTTATCAGAGGGATCTCCAGCTATATATTCATACCATGATAGGACGGAGTATCGGAGAGCAATGATACCAATCGTGCGCAAGGAAGTTTCTACTAAAGTGTCTAAAGCTAAAGACGAAATTCTTGCTATCCAACGTGACAACTTCGAGACCTTCTCCACCGAAATCTTTGCTGCGATCAAAGAGGGGGAAGAGAAGAGGTTAGCTTAAGAAGCAGATAGGAGAATGGAGCAAGAAGACAAAATTCATCGTTTGGAAGCGAGAAGACTACATGAAGAAGATCTAAGGAGACAACGCGAAGAAGAAGAGAGAGAAAAACAAAGAAGAATTGAAGAGAAGGAAAACATTAGAAGACAAGATAGAGAAGCTCTCGTGGATAACTTCATGAAGATGAGAATGGAAGCTCTCAGAAAAATGATGAAGTCCACTGTCGGTTCTTCAGGTGCCAAAAATGCTGCTGATTCAGACTCCTCAATGACAAAGAAGTAATATCTCTCTAATCTCTAAATCTCCTAGCTAACTGAACAATTTTTTTTTTCAATTTGGGTTATGTGTGTTTACAACAAAATATGAGACTTGAATGAAAACTAACCCAGGTTGAAGACAACATCTCATTGTTCAACGCTGATTTAAATTGGATAAGCTGAAATTCCACAGTCAGAGTAATGAGCAAACTGCGTGGAATGTGATGTGTGTGAAATTTTCCTGTGATTGCTTGATGATATTATGTGTAAATGTGCTTTGTGCTTACTTGGCAAAAATACCTAGAAGCTATTTACCTGATAGATTCATTTTATCAAGCAATACCCTTGATACGTTAATAGGGAATGATTCAAAACAATACTAAGTCTACGGGAGTTCAGACACTGAGAATAGAATTGATAGGAAATTTTTTGTAATCTCAGTAATCAGCTTTCCCATGATCAGTTAGAACTAAAGCTTAAGGTAGAGGCTTTGATCGCACCAAAAAGGGGAAAATTGTTAGGAATGTTGTTAGACCCCTCTCCTGTAAACCAATTCCAAATCATAATTTGATATTTTTTGGTGCATCAAAACTCTAGCAACTCAGAACCAAGTCAATTGTAAAAAGTCTTGTATAGGAATTCATACTCGAGTTGTAATAGATTTAGAAGAAGAAAGAATCTGGTTTGCTGAGGAGTCAACAAACTTGCTAAATTGCTGAAGATTGCTAAAGAGAAAAGAAAGGCTAGCAATGCAGAGGAAGTGACAAGGATGCTGATCAAGGAACTCCAGTAAACTACGGAGACATCCAACGCACATCGGTAGCCAGCAGACAACAATCAGCAATCAAGAAGTTAAAGAGCCGAATATCAGACGGATTACAAATTACAAGAAAAACTAACCAATCAAGAGAATGGAACAATCATCATGAAGAAGAAGGTTTCTTACCTACAAAGGATCCGTTCTGACAAGAGATGGCTAAAGATAGATGCTACGCCAATCAAGGACGAGGAGACTTGAAGAGTCTCTGTCCACTGCAGAAAAAGAAAGCATGCAGATAGGCGAGCATTCCCTTTGAGTCTAATGGATAAGATTCAAACAACCGTTTGAATCTTCACCTATAAATAGGTGTCATCCTTATTTGAATCAAAGGTTCGCGACCTTCTACATACAATAGATAAAAAAGGAGATCAAACGCATTCTCTCTATCACGCGAACTCATCCAATCTAAGTTCTTAATTGAAGCTTTTCGCAAGCTTTCATAATAGAAGCTCGAAGACCTGTGTAGTTTATCTTCAAAAGCTAATATTGGGATTCCTTCTAATCTAGAAAGAATCTAGCTGTCACTATAGCGGTGCAAGAGTGATTCGAATGGGCAACGCCAACACAAGGTTAGCTTCCGGGAAGAACTATAAAACTCCCAGGAGTCGACGTCCAAGGAGAAGGGAGGTTTGTCCTCACTCTAAGGAGCAACTCCGGTTGAAGATTGGAGATCGAGGTGCTTGAATGTGCGCGCGCTGACCAGACGGAGGAGCTTCTCAACGTTAGAGATCAGGCCTAACCTTGTACTCATTCTTCTAGTGAATTTTCAGTCAAAGGACTGAAGAGTGGACGTAGAACAATTGTTTGAACCACTATAAGAACCCTTGTGTTGTTAGCACTTTAATTTCGTTATTTTTTATGCATAAATATATTTAAAACTTAACACATCAAGTGTTGAAATATAAACTGCAATCGAACTAACGAATACACGAGCTAAAACATTTTAGATAAGTACTTGCTAAGTCGAGACCTTAGCAAGATACGTGTAAGATAACTTTAATACTTTCGCTGCATATAAAATACTCTGATCGGGGACCAACAATAGATAAGTTTTTGATTACTATAAAATTTTCATTTTATGAGATGCGTATTCTTCAGAAATAGGTTTAAACAATTCTAGTAATGTAGAATGCTCTTCTCTAAGTTTAGCTAAGTCTTCACTTACAGACTTTGATCATTGGATCTCTTCAGTTAGTTTTGAAACTTTTAGTTTCAGTGAAACGTTTTCACGTTCCAAGACATTTTTTAACTCATAAAACATAGCAAATTCCTTATTCAAAGATTCAAGAGTAACATCCTCTTAATCTGAGCAATAGGATTCAGAGTAATCTTCTATGCATGCGATATGAATAGAAACATAGTTAGAATTGTGTACCAGAGTATTAGACTTTGTTTTAGTTTCTTCCTCTTCTCCAAGCATTGCCATCAGCACCAGAAAAGATTCATCTGCTGCCTCATCGTCTGATGTGTAGTAGCTATTATCATTGTCTGAGATGTCTGGTACCTCAGTTCTGGTAAGCATGACCTTAGCAACTGCTCTGGAGGCTTTCTTTTTGAACACCCTCTTCAAGATCTTCCTTTCCTCCTTGGAAACTAATCGGCACTCATACATGAGGTGATCTGGAGAGTTGCATTCAAAGCAACCTCTGGGAGGTCTTTCGCTGAACTTCAATTCACTTAACTGTGAACCTTCCTTCTTGGATTTTGCTATCTCAAGAAGTCTAGTCAGCTTCCTCATTTGCTCTTCAAGCTCTTTAACTGAGCTCTCTTACTCCTTTTTCTGGTAGGAAGTGATGGCGCTGACTTTGATGTGGACTTCAGTCCGGAATATCTGTAAGCTTGGTATGGCTTTTGAGGTCTTCTCTTGAACTCCCTTTTTGCGAAAAAGGCAGCATCTCCTTCTGGATGTGTGCTGACAATTCGCACTGCTTTGTTTTTGTTCGCCATTTGAATATCCCATTCAGGGGCTTGAAGATGGGAGAACACGTCCTTGGTCATCATCTTGGAGAGGTCCTTCTCCTTCAAGCTGGTGGCTTTGACGAACTAGTCTTCCTTTGGCATCTTGGAGAGAATTTTTGCATTCATATCAGCAATTTCGAATGTTCTAACCAAGTTATTCAGCTCGCAGATAATAGCATTGAATCTTGCTTCCATTGTTTTGACATTTTCACCAGTAAGCATTTGAAAAGATTCATACTTATCCACACAGTTTTTAAGCTTACTTATCTTCATCTAAGTTGTTTCTTGACTAAGAGAGCCAAGAAAATCCCACATCTTTTTGGCGTTGTTATGCTCTAAGGCTTCAACAACCAGTGGCGCTGGTAAAGATTGTAAGATGAGCTCCATGGCTACTGCATCCAGCTGAAAATGAACTATGTCGTCATTTGTCCATTCTGCATAAGGCTTCTCCACTATCTCCAGACCTTCTGCTCCTCCCAGCTAAGTATTCACCTTAGTGATCTTTATTAGTCTGGTAGATAGAACCTCTGCCTTATCTGGATAGACATTCTTAGCATAATCAACGAGCGTTTCTTCCATATCTCAAAATCTTCTAATAAGTCCTTTCGAAGCTCTGTAATCTAAGCCATCTTTGTGTACCTAAGAGTAGAAAAACAGAACCAAGTGCAAAAAAACTTAGATCTGGTCACAAGTGACTCAACATAACCATAGTTTGTAAGAACCTTGGTGCGTGATACCACTTGTTGGTCCCGAAATCAGAGTGAAAACAATGCAGCAGAAGGTTTTGTGTAAACAACGGAAGTAAAGATAAGCAGGTGCACTTGTTTGTTCGAACAGAGTATAGTTAGTTTTGTGTGTGGACAGT
This sequence comes from Plectranthus barbatus, assembly GCA_026898455.1. Taxonomy (NCBI): domain Eukaryota; kingdom Viridiplantae; phylum Streptophyta; class Magnoliopsida; order Lamiales; family Lamiaceae; genus Plectranthus; species Plectranthus barbatus. The sequence continues at coordinate 353,859 of JAPKLW010000596.1, forward strand.
TGAAGTTAAGTCTCTGTTTGGTCTTAAGTCAGTTTCACACTGTATACGCTTCAATAATTGGACAAGTATTGAAGGTTTTAAGAGACAGTTTGTGAAACAAAAAAACAGAGCAAGTATGAAAGAAAGCAATAAAGCAGCAAACGGATAGTTATATTGGTTCAGATTTCAATATCCTACATCCACTCGTCAGACCCTTGGTCTAGATAATTCACTAAGTAAATACAAGCCTCCTTACGATCTATACACAATCTGTGGTACCTCCGTCCTCCAGTCAGTTGTGGCACTCACCTAGAAACTCCTTGTAGACTCAGTCTTTAGGATGAAGTGGCGACGCATCCCCAACCTCCTTCCTGGTTGTTGGATGTTTACTAATTATTCCCAGAACAGGTAGATGTTTAAAGGTTCTTCTCAGAACTCAGGTGGCTGGCATACCCTCTGAGAATCAGAATCCCAGACTAGGAAACTGACTGCTATGAATATATCTCAGAAAGATATATTCACCAAATAGAGCTTCAGCCTCGTGCTAGGAGAAGATAGCACAATGGGTAACTTGAGTCGGAGACTCAAGTCTCGTGTTAAGAACACGGAAACTCAGAGAGAGTTTTACAGGGAGAGATGACCTAAAAATGCCCTTTGTCTATTTAGACTAGTAGATTTTAAATTCTGTTCAGGTAACCGTTTAAGGTTGAGAGGGCACATTTTTATATAGAGGAGAACTATGGCAATTTGAATTTCTATCCGTTAGGCACATAAATCCATACGTTAGACTCATGTATTATATTGTCCAATCGTAGCCCATGCCTTAGGTCTCCTTTGTGCTCTGTCCTTTGTCAGAGTACTATACACTTACTTTATGTCAGACTCCTTTGCAGCCCGAAGAACCTAGTTTGGATAGCCCCGTACTGACTCAAGCATATATGAATGCCTGAGTCTGACTGAGGCTCTTATACTAAATTTTGAGAGTTAGTATAGGTTAGCCCTCATACTGACTTCCCACGGTCAGTATGGTAAATCCTCATACTGGTTGTCCATAGTCAGTATGGGAAACGCCCTCATACTAATTTCTCCAGCTCAGTATGGAAATCCCTTAAACTGACTTCTCCATAGTCTGTTTGGGAAAGCCCTCATAGTGACTTCTCCTTATCAGTATGGATAGACCTAAAACTGATTGCTCCAACTCAGTTTTTTGTTAAGGCTAGGCGTGGTAATAGAAAGTTCTCGAGCATTCTCCATTGCTCGGACTTCAGCCTAAGTTCTATTACAACTCGATCAATCCTATACAAATATTACAATTTAGAACTCTAGAAACTTGAAAAACTGATTAAGACGGCTTACATTCTTTCACCCACCAAAACTTCAAAAGTAAGGAAAGATTTGTCTAACAAAAATCCTAACACTGATCCTGCAGGACTCGGTGTTGATGGAGGACCAAAAAAATTATTCTTTATTTTGCAGGAACATGTATATGTGGCCTAACATGACATGGGGAATTTTCGGATCCTCAACGACAAATGCTCAACTAACATGACAAGAAAAAAACTTGCTTACATATCTATTAATGGTCTAGGGACCACCGGTTATGTTCGTTAAAAATTCCAAAGGCTAAATTTTAAGAAACGTATACGTGGAGTATAATGGAATCAAGATCAGGAACATATCCAGTCACTAATTTGAAGCACAACTAGCTATGCACTAATCAGCTTAGAAACAATCGCTATAATGTTTCCTTTGCCGAATTAGAATTCCAAATCAAAGATAAAGCTTCCAAGGAAGTGTAGCTGAGAGGCTTAAAGAAAGGCATGCTCTACCTGATTTGTAATGCGGACAAGCTAAGTCATGCTTCTTGGCGGTCAACATCGCGGATACAAACTAGGCTAAGTAATCCTCAATTTCAAGATGATCAACCACTTAGCAAGACACGAGTTAGTAATTGGACTACCTGAAGGTGGATTCAAGAAGGAAGAAATTGCAAAAGCATGCTAGCTGGGAATGAAATCAAGAGAATCCTTCATTCTAGCTCTTGAAGATGAAGGACCAAGTTAAGTTGACATTGCCTAAATTGGTGATGCGAATTCAGTACAAGAAGTGAGTATTCAGTCAAATGGATAAGATCAGATACTGGGATCGAGTTTTGCAATGGGCCACTGATGAACTTCTGTGTGGAGGTTGGGATTGACCATGAGAAGTCAACTCCAATAATGCTATAGTAGAATGAAGGAATAGACAGCTAAAAGAAGTAGTGAGGATGATGCTTGCCGAATCCAGCTTTAATGCAAGATATTGGGGTGAAAAAGTCATCACATGCACTCACAATAGGAGCAGTCTCAATGCTCGGCATAAAAAGACTCCCTACAAGGTCTATTATAGACGCAAGCCCACTGTAGCTCAATTTCGTAATTGTGGTTCTCCATGTTACATTAACAATAACGAGAATCAGAAGTTAAATTCCTTAACCCTTCTTACCAGGCTTATACAGTACTTAACAAAACAACCAAGCATGTGGAAGGAACATGTTATAATGTTTCTTATGATTCTATTTTACTGTGCAGGACCATGAAATAGCTGGCACAAGAAATTCATGAGATCGGTGATGTCAATGGACAAGTGGGCAATAATAGTCATCAACTGAAACCACTTGTTCCAACTAGATTTATGAATGGATCTTCTCACGAACCAACTTCCTTGATAGGTCCAAAAAAAACCAAGAGACATTAATCAAGGGGGAATTCAAGTAGGAGGAGTCATGTTTGATGATGAAGAAGTCAAACTTCAAGAGACTGAAGAACTAGTTACACACAAAGACCTAGCTTGTCAGATATGAGCTCGTGAGTTAGAACCAAGAGATGATGGTTTCAAGCTGGTGAGGAACCAGCAGGAGGAGTAACAATAACTAAGGTGCTAGCAGCAGAGGGCCAGCAAGAGAAGAAGCATCAATAACAACAACAGGACCAATTTTTGGAGAAGAAATGATTATAGAGGATTTCTTTCTCAAGGATGTGCACATAGCAGGAGTGGAGAGTTCTCATCCATTAATCCCACTAGTGGGTGTTGAAGAATTGTAGCGATCGAAATGGTAGAGACATCATCCAGAGTTGGATATATTGGATGATGCTACTAACCCCATTTGTATGTGTATCATCTGATTCTACAGTAGAAAATGTTAATTATTTTATATTATTTTGTTGACCTTTGGATCGTTTTGGGACATAAAAACAAATACCTGATTGAATAAACTAAGCGAACATATGCATGCTCCAAATATCTCATTACAGAGGATGGATTTACGGAACACCTTAACCACAACTTCTAATTTCTTGAATTAGGATGGCGGTGTTGATGAAATCAAGATGTGGGACTAAATCTGGAGAGGGTTGCTCAACAATATTAGGATTTGAATGCAATATTAATCCCACATCTTGATTTCATCAACACCGCCATCCTAAGCTCGACAATATTAAGATTTGAATGCAAAACACCAGGATGGTTTCTTGCATTGTTGGGATTGTAGATTTTATTGCAGTTCTGATTGTTGCCCTGACTTTTGGGATTGTAGATTTTATTGTAGTTCTGATTGTAGACCTTATTTTTAGAATATCCTCTTCGGTATTCTGATAGCCACCTTGTTGGACAAAATTGACATCCACAACATCACCACCACTAGAAGATGGAACTGGATCGACAGCAGCAATGGTTCGTCCCGTTTCCAATTTGGTGACATCTTCTCTCAGCTTCTTTATTTCTGCCAACAAATCAACCTCGGGGGTTACTACCTTCGTCACAGCCTTGATTGGTTCCTGTCGAGCTTTAGACCACCCATGGCTATTGTTAGCCATCTTCTGAAAAAACTCCATGGCTCGCTTAGTGCTCTTGGTCACGATAGAATCCCCCAAAGTAGCAGCCACCAACTCAACTGTGCAGTCATTCAAACCCTTATAGAATGTCTCAGCTTGCTACTCCAGAGATAGACCAGGGCCAGGGGAGACTCTCAATAGCTCCTTGTAGCGCTCCCAAGCCTCATAAAAGTTCTCATCGGACCTCTGAGCGAATCTAGTGATGTCCTTCCTCCCAAGTACTGATGCTGCTCTTGTCTAAAGTAGAAAACCATAACTGAGCTTTGTCTCGCAGTGAAAAGGAAAAGAGCCTCATCCAGATAACGCTCTGATTGAATCATTTGATTTTGATAGTGTTGCAGAGCATAATGAACTTATAAAGGTGGGAATAGGGTTCCTAAGTAGCTTGCCCCCCGAATTAGATCTGTTGAACCATCTGCACCAGACTAGTCTTTAGTTCGAAATCATTGGCACTAATGCTAATTCTGAAATCAGTCTCTTGGAATTTTGGCGTGTATTTTTTCTGGATAGCATCCACATCCTCTTCATCATCAAATCGAGGATGGGCCTCCTCCTCTTCATCATCTGAGAGGTCACCAGGTTGTCGGTTGCGCCGAGGGTTTCGATTGTTGTTGTTGTTAATTCTTTCCAGGTCTAGTACCCTCATGTGCTTCCTCATGGTTCGAACCTCGCTCATAAGCTCAGCTGCTTGTTATTGAGTGAGGTTCTTAGTCTCATTCGGTGGATTTCCCCAGCCATATTGAAAGTCTTATTACTTGAAGCTTTAACTGTTGGGATTGTATACAGAAAGCATAAATGATTAAGTGTTTCTATACTGGCCTTCATTTATGAGTTACATCAACAATTCTCGCTATCTGATAAATGTGAACATATAACGAACTATAATATCCTTTTATCTCGTAGATAGGGATGACCATATGGTGTGTAGGAGATCACAAAGGATCATATGGTTCGTTTGACCTAGCGAGATATAAACAGTATCACAGCTGAGACGGTCCCTGGATAGGCTGTCGGTCTAAGCTGCGGCACATCGGTTTATAAGTGGGCTTATCCTAGCTACTTGATGTGTCGGTACATATTTATGTATTGATGGGATCAACAGTGGGATGTGCCATTCTCATTGACATATGAATGAGCCAGATCCCTAATATACTTCCTATGATCTTAAACCCTACAGAAGGATAAGGGGCACACACGAGTTGACTACACCTTGATTTGCTAGGATGGCGAGTCTTACATGTACTCTTATATCTGCATCTTGGGTGTTGGCAATTTGTGTGGGGTCTGCTTAGGCTGGACGTATGGGTAAGCATATCCGTTTCAGGATGGTGACATTCCCTGATGAGCTCACAAGGTTCTTTATGCTAAGTCCTGCAGGCTGAATGATTTGTTCAAGCATAAGAGAAAAGGAGTGAGTGGTATTAATCAGGAAATAAGATATTAATTAATTGTGCTTAAATGTCATAGACCAAATTAATTAATGAATGTCTAAAACCTTAAATATGTGGATCATGTTAGTTTAATGCAACCCGTTCCTAATAACGTGGTAATAAAGGGGCGAGTCAACATTGTTACCGTGGTGAAGGTTAAAACAATGTTTTATTAATTAATTATGTTCTGGGTTGAACAAGGAAGGATTAATTAATAAAGAGGGCCCACTTTATTATTTGCATTTGATCCCTGGTCTGGCCCACACACTGCTCAAGCCCAATTAGGGTTAGGGTTTCTCAAAACCCTAACACTATAAATAGTTTCTCCCTCTCAGATCAGATTGTAGCCACCACAATATACAGTTAATATTCACTTAGAATATTGAGAGAGAGGGGCGACTGATTTGGGCGATCAGAAGGAGATTTTTCTGATCAAATCCTCCGGCTTTCTGATTCAACTTGGTAGATAATCCTCACCAGATTTCCAAGGAGCAAGGGAACAGATCAGAAGATCAGATATGTAGGAACACAATCAAAGAAGGAGTTCCATTCCGCTTCAGATCTAACTTCATCGTTATTATGCTCCGATCTGTCCTGTGGATCAAACGGTTGAAGAAGGTATTTTCTTTAATCCATCCTATGCAATTAATTTTGTAGGAGCATGCATAGGATTCGCATGGTTTATTTAATTGTATTTATTTTGATACCCTAAGAACGGTCCTGCAAATTAAATAACAACTCATGTTGTTGGTCGTAGACTCGAATCCTACAATTGGTATCAGAGCCAGGCTCCAGTTCTTAGGCTCTGTCCTTAATAAATTTAATTAAATGAATTTGTATGTTCATGGATGGATTTAAATTGTTGTGGATGATTTTTGTTCTCGTGGCCTTCTCGTTTTTTTTTTTATCTATTTTTACCATGAGAAAATCCGTGGTTAGATTTGATAGGCAAAAATTGTAATAGATTGTAGATCTGTAATTTTTGTATTTTTTATTATTCAAATCTGTAAAATTGAGATCCGGAAGATAGAACGAGAAACGAAGAACAGCGAATCAACACACAGCCAGATCAGCCCCAGCCATGGCAGAACTGGACGGGTGTCGACGGCAGGAGATGGCGATGCAGGTTGCAGCGCGCGTGGGTGGCGGCGGCGCGGCGGAACCCTAGTTCCATCGGGCGGCTGGGTCGCGCCCAGTCTTCTTCGCGTTGCTGCGAGCGTCCAGCGAGCAGCATCGGCTGCTACATCGCGACCGGCGACAGCAACTGGACGGGTGGCGGCGGTAGGGTTTCGACCCTATGGCTGGGCCGCGCCTATCTTCCCTTTGCGTGCGATAGAGGTTGCAAGTAGGCGCAGGGCCGGGTGCAGTCGGGCTTCAGGCTTGGACGACAGTGCCGGCGTCTGCTCTGCGTGGCTGCTGCCGGTGACGACGCAGGTGGCGAGGGGAGGCAGGGCCGCGCGCGCGGCTGCACGCTGTAAGGCTGCGGATCGCGCGGCTTTAGGCGTCCTCGCTGGCGTCTGCGGCTGCTCCGGCGAGCGGGCTGACGGTGGAGGTGACCTGAGCGAGGGCTGGCGTGAGTTCTGGCCGCAGGCGGCAGCCGGAAAGGCGGCGCCGGCGGGTTGCTGTGGGGGTGGCGGCTGATGCTGTATCTAGGGTTTCCAAACCCTAGTTCTGGCCCACTATGCAGCCCAGTTTGCAGCTTTTCAGTGGGAGCCCAATTCTGAAGATCTGTATTGTAATTAAAGCCTTGTAATAGATAGGATTTAATTTGTAATCGCATCTAAGGGGCCACGAGAATTTTATTTGTTTATTTAATTGTTTCTCGTATGATGTGATTTATTATGTGCGCACTAGTAAATAATAGGAAAGCATGCCTATTTGCTTTAATTATTTACTTTAATAAGCATGTTGCAATTATTTAAATCTTTGAGCATGTCTTATGTGATTTATTTTATGTTTTAAATTATGTCTATAAATTCCGGATTCATATTAATTTATGATGGAATTTTGGGTTGACGTAATTTATGGCAACATAAAATAATGTGAGCGCATGAAACCTTTAGAATTAAAATACTAAGCTGGATTTTGGTTCTTTTCTAACCATGATCGTTAGACCTCCACAAATACGACTTCTCATTGGAAGTGGGGCATCTCCAAGCGTAAATGACTACTTGGGTAGCTTACGTTAGGGGTCCCTCACCAGTTCTAATGCGATGAGGTTTCCAAAATAAAACATTTATTTTAAGATGAGAAGTGGGAGCCTCTAAGCAATGACTACTCGGGTAGCTTGCATTGAGACAACTCTCACAACTCTAAGATTAATTTAAATGGGATAACAAAGAATGTAAAGGGCATGCGGTATGGGTCTAGTACGTATGCTAAATAGTCCTTTTACATTCGGAGTTAGCATTGTGGTTACTTTGGCTTAGATGTTGCTTGGAGTATAACTCAGTTGTGATGTCCCTGCTCCGGATAGGTGAACATGGTCTTGAGATCTCCAATATTAATTTCTTTTGCTTAAGATACCTGGCATGTTAAGAAATTAAAGGATCATTTGATCTGGTTGAGCGTTTGTCATAAATGACTACTCGGGTAGCTTGCGACGAATTAGCTTGGGCAATTGGAGGAAACGAATTGTATTGTTTTATCTAAAGGTTACTATGCAAATTTGTTTCAATTGGTCCGTTGTATGTTCTTAATTTATTTTATTTATTCATTTTCAGATATGTCTATTATTATTCGTATTTTGGCACAAAATCCCTTGGAGGGTTCAAATTTCCTGGAATGGAAATGGCTCATGGAGCGATGCATGTTTGCTACGCAGACTGTTTTTGTGTTACTTGTGCCTCGTCCGGCTGTACCTCTCATTGGGTCCTCAGATTACTCTAGGAACTCCTTTGAAAAGTGGATGGCGAGCAACGATAAGTTATTATCAATGCTCAGGTCATCCATGATATAGGAGCTCCAACTCAAGTATCAGTATTGTACTGATGCGGTTGAGATTTGGAGAGATCTAATCAGGACTTATGGTAGGCTTGGACAGACTGCCAGTGCCAAGTTCATAATGAGAATTGTGAACTGTAAGCTAGCACTAGGTGGTAATGTAAGGGAGCATGTGTTGCACATGGATAACCTCAGAAGATTTTATATCTTATTTGGTGGAAATATGAATGATCAGTTATTCACTGATATCATATACGACTCCCTTCCAGAATCTTTCTATGACTTCACTTCCATAGTCGAAGACAAGGTGTTTACTCTTGATCAGTTGGTCAGCTTCTTGGAGGCTGCTCAAGGGATCAATGATTCCTTGTCTGCTGTTGTGCTTGACCATCACTTTCCACTTCCAAGTGTAGAGGATGTGAGCATGAAGGAATCGACTAGTGAGGTTGCTATAGAAAGATTTGGAGGCAAAGTTTACAAAAGAAAGGTCTGTTCTGCATGCAAGAGGAAAGGTCACTGTAAAGTAAATTGTCCGGTGTTTGTCACCAAGGGGCAAGGTACGTCATCTTCTGCACTAGTTGTTGAAACATGTTTAGCATCAGTTTCTATCCATTCGTGGATAGTGGATACTGGAGCTACTGACCATGTTTGTTACTCTATGCAGGGGTTCGAGCTGACTAGAGAGCTTGAAGATGGCGAGGTTACCATCTCCATGGGAAATGCTGCTAGAGTCTCTGCTACAGCAATTGGAGATGTTACTTTATGTTTTGGGAATAATGTTTTAACACTAAGAGATGTTTTGTTTGTGCCATCTTTTCGGCAAAACTTGATTTCAGTTTCCAAACTCTTTGATGATGGATTTTCTGTTATTTTTGGTAGAGATGTTTCTATCATGAGAAATAACGTTGTTGTCTGTCATGGGTCACTGAAAGATTCTCTTTATGTTATCACATGTTCAAACAAACCGACAGTGAAAGAGGCATATAATTTGTCTAACCAACAGAAAAGAAAATTTTCTTCTAGTGAGGATCTAACATATCTTTGGCACTTGAGACTCGGTCATGTCAATCTTAAAAGAATCAAGAAACTCGTAGATTGTGGAATTATGGACCCAATCCAGGTAGTTCCACATAGAGTTTGTGAATCTTGCATAGAGGGGAAGATGACGACCAGGCCTTTCAAGGCAACAGAGTCTCGAGCAAGTGACTTGTTAGACCTCATCCACTCTGATCTGTGTGGACCGATGTCAACACAAGCCCGTAGTGGGCATAGATACTTTGTCACCTTCATAGATGATTATTCTAGATATGGACGCGTTTACTTGCTTCACTATAAGTCTGAATGCCTTGATAAATTCAAGGAGTTCAAGGCTGAGGTAGAGAACAAGTTAAACAAGACCATAAAGAGACTGCGATCTGATCGTGGTGGGGAGTACCTCAGCAAAGTTTTTCTCCAGTATCTGGCAAATCAAGGGATTACTTCCCAGTGGACCGCACCTGGCACCCCTCAGCAGAATGGTGTTGTAGAGAGAAGAAATAGAACTCTGTTGGAAATGGTTAGATCAATGATGAGCTATGCCAGCTTACCTATTTCCTTTTGGGATATGCGCTAGAAACAGCGGTGTACTTAATTAACATAGTTCCATCTAAATCAGTTCCTAAAACTCCAATTGAACTCTGGTATGGACACAAGCCTGCTTTGTCCAAGTTAAGAGTGTGGGGTTGTCCAGCATACGTGCTGAATAAGGAAGCTGACAAATTAGAAGGAAGGTCTAAGTTAATGCTGTTTGTGGCCTATCCCAGGCAAACAAAGGGTGGTTTCTTTTATGATCCAGATGACCAGAAAGTCGTTGTGAGTACCAACGCAAGATATCTGGAAGATGAATTCATAAGAAACCACAAAACCAAGAGCGAAATTGTACTTCAAGAAATTGAAGAGAACAATTCAAATCCATCAGGAGAACCCCGTGGCAGTCTGAGCATACCTGAAATAGGTATGGAACCAGTTGCACGGCCGCCTGTGCAAGATGGTGAATCACAATTAAATGCACCTAACACAGACACATTAAAGGGGCCTCGTCGTAGTGGGAGGTTGCCTCAGCAGCCTGAGCGGTATATGTTCGTAGGAGAGTCTTCTGACTTAATCCCTGAAGACGGACAGAATGATACCGACCCATGGACATACGATGAAGCTATGAGTGACAAGGATGCCGATCAATGGCATCAAGCCATGGATTCTGAAATAGAATCAATTACAGCCATGGATGTGTACCAGAAATCCTTGCTGCCGGAAGGTTTTTGAGCCATAGGCAGCAAGTGGGTATACAACAGAAAGAAGGATTCGAATGGTAACATAACGGCCTTTAAGGCCAGGTTGGTGGCGAAAGGTTATAGTCAAAAAGAAGGTATTGACTATGATGAAACCTTCTCACCTGTTGCAATGTTAAAATCCATTCGAATACTTCTGTCCATAGCAGCACATATGGATCTTGAGATCTGGCAGATGGATGTCAAAACCGCGTTCTTAAACGGGTACCTTGAAGAAGGTCGTGACATCTACATGCAACAGCCAGAAGGGTATGTGCAGAATGATCAAGAGCATCTTGTCTGGAAGCTTAAAAAGTCACTGTATGGACTTAAACAAGCTTCAAGGTCATGGAACAAATGTTTTGACGATGTGATCAAGTCCTATGGATTTTCACAGTGCGAAAATGAGAGTTGTGTGTACCGTTTATGTGTCAGTGGAAGCGTGGTCTTTCTTGCACTTTATGTAGATGACATTCTCCTATTCGGAAACGATGTGGAAGTGTTGTCAGGCATAAAAGGTTGGTTATCCGAGCAGTTTCAAATGAAAGATCTGGGAGATGCTGGTTACATCCTTGGGATCAAAGTCCTACGTAATCGTAGGAAAAGGATGTTGAGCTTATCTCAGGGTGCTTACATTGATACTGTGTTGGCTCATTTTAGCATGCAAAATTCCAAGAAAGGCTTGCTGCCTTACTGTCATGGAATACGTCTTTCAAAGTCACAGTGTCCTGTGACAGAGAAAGAGAAGAATGAGATGGCTTTAGTACCATATGCTTCTGTAGTGGGAAGTCTCATGTATGCTATGCTTTGTACGAGGCCAGATATCTGCTATGCCGTAGGCGTGGCGGCAAGATATCAGTCCAATCTCGGGCAGGCGCATTGGAATGCGGTGAAACACATTCTCAAATATTTGAAGAGAACACGAGACTTATGTCTCATTTATCAGAGTGAGAACTTGTGTCCTGTTGGGTACACGGATTCGGATTTCCAGGCGGATCAAGATGAGAAGAGATCGACCTCTGGATATGTGTTTACCTTGGGAGGAGGAGCTGTGTCTTGGAGGAGTGCGAAGCAGAAATGCATCGTGGACTCCACCATGGAAGCTGAATATGTAGCAGCTTCAGAGGCAGCAAAAGAAGCTGTATGGTTTCGGAACTTCCTCCTTGAGTTGGATATCATTCCGAGTTTGCCTAAGGCAATCACAGTGTACTGTGATAATGCTGGTGCAGTGGCAAACTCGAAGGAACCCAGGTCTCACAAGGCTTCAAAACACATAGAAAGAAAGTACCACATCATACTAGAAATCGTAGCAAGAGGCGATGTGCAAATCCAAAAGATAGATACGAAAGAGAATCTTGCTGATCCATTTACAAAGGGCTTGCCTCAGAAGATCTACGAGGAACACGTTCGTGCTCTTGGACTGAAGATCTGAGGCTGGACAACTTATGTCCCATTTTGTAATAGCTAGATTGAATAGACACACTTAATACTCTGTAAAATTAATGGTATTATGCTTTGAGTATAAGTGGGAGATTGTTGGGATTGTATACAGAAAGCATAAATGATTAAGTGTTTGTATACTGGCCTTCATTTATGTGTTACATCAACAATTCTCGCTATCTGATAAATGTGAACATATAACGAACTATAATATCCTTTTATCTCGTAGATAGGGATGACCATATGGTGTGTAGGAGATCACAGAGGATCATATGGTTCGTTTGACCTAGCGAGATATAAACAGTATCACAGCTGAGACGGTCCCTGGATAGGCTGTCTGTCTAAGCTGCGGCACATCGGTTTATAAGTGGGCTTATCCTAGCTACTTGATGTGTCGGTACATATTTATGTATTGATGGGATCAACAGTGGGATGTGCCATTCTCATTGACATATGAATGAGCTAGATCCCTAATATACTTCCTATGATCTTAAACCCTACTGAAGGATAAGGGGCACACACGAGTTGACTACACCTTGATTTGCTACGATGGCGAGTCTTACATGTACTCTTATATCTGCATCTTGGGTGTTGGCAATTTGTGTGGGGTCTGCTTAGGCTGGACGTATGGGTAAGCATATCCGTTTCAGGATGGTGACATTCCCTGATGAGCTCACAAGGTTCTTTATGCTAAGTCCTGCAGGCTGAATGATTTGTTCAAGCATAAGAGAAAAGGAGTGAGTGGTATTAATCAGGAAATAAGATATTAATTAATTGTGGTTAATTGTCATAGACCAAATTAATTAATGAATGTCTAAAACCTTAAATATGTGGATCATGTTAGTTTAATGCAACCCGTTCCTAATAACGTGGTAATAAAGGGGCGAGTCAACATTGTTACCGTGGTGAAGGTTAAAACAATGTTTTATTAATTAATTATGTTCTGGGTTGAACAAGGAAGGATTAATTAATAAAGAGGGCCCACTTTATTATTTGCATTTGATCCCTGGTCTGGCCCACACACTGCTCAAGCCCAATTAGGGTTAGGGTTTCTCAAAATCCTAACACTATAAATAGTCTCTCCCTCTCAGATCAGATTGTAGCCACCACAGTATACAGTTAATATTCACTTAGAATATTGAGAGAGAGGGGCGACTGATTTGGGCGATCAGAAGGAGATTTTTCTGATCGAATCCTCCGGCTTTCTGATTCAACTTGGTAGATAATCCTCACCAGATTTCCAAGGAGCAAGGGAACAGATCAGAAGATCAGATCTGTAGGAACACAATCAAAGAAGGAGTTCCATTCCGCTTCAGATCTAACTTCATCGTTATTATTCTCCAATCTGTCATGTGGATCAAACGATTGAAGAAGGTATTTTCTTTAATCCATCCTATGCAATTAATTTTGTAGGAGCATGCATAGGATTCGCATGGTTTATTTAATTGTATTTATTTTGATACCCTAAGAACGGTCCTGCGAATTAAATAACAACTCATGTTGTTGGCCGTAGACTCGAATCCTACATTAACCACTCGATTTCTCCTACTTTTACGCCTTCTGCAAGTAGCCTCAATTTCAGGATCGAATGCAACTGGCCCCCTTGTATTCATAAACTATTTGAGGGAAATAAAGGGGAAGAGTGAGCAACAAGGAAACAGCAAAGTAAAGGAATTAAATAACAAGCCAACCAAATTAAATATGTAATTGTTTTTTTTAAATGAACACTAGTGTCGATAGACATGAACTGTGTCGATCGACACAGATGCAGCGCAGAGTCGATTGAAAATTTGATTTTCGATCGATGCAGAGGTAAAATTTTAAAAAGAAAACTGATAAAAATTTAAAGGGAAATTGAAATTACAACTCAAATAAATGTTCCTGGAACAACATCAGTAATAGAATAATTCTAAACAATCCCAGACAACAGCGCCAAAATTTGATTACAAAATCTTTAATGATATTGTAGTTTAGTGGCAAATAAAAATTATTGATCCCACAGAGATTGTATAAGTGAATATCCGATATACTGAAACATAGCTTTTGGTTTATTGTTCAAGTAAATCACAGTTTGAAAGGGTTTTGATAACTTAAATTAAATTTACAAAAATTAAATTAAAACAGGATTAAACCATGTTTTTAAGCAATCAGAGAAAAGTTCAGATTCCAGGGCAAGTTCATATCTTGGACAACATGCAAGGAAAACCAATCGATCAATTAAAAATAGAGATTAAGGTAGAACATCAGAAAATTATTACAAATTCAAGGGTTTGGCAATTCATAAAGTATATTATTAATTCTCTATATCCTTTCGGTTTCTAGAAAAATTATTAACTCCCAAAAACATCATATTTATTCTATGGATTAAATTCTTCATTTAAGACATAATATAAATAAATGTTATCAATTATTTAATCGATTAATTAATTTTCACCTTTCACTCTCAAATTAATTAATTACGAAATCCAATCAAATGGCGAATTTTATCAGATTTTGAAAAATCTCAAGAATTGATAAAACCAATTTAAAATATTGATCGATTTAATAACTCTAGACATGCTCCAAGATAAGCACATAAACCCTAGAATTTGATTAAGGAATTACCTACCGATGTTCATATTAAACAAGCATATGAAAAGATAAAACTTATAAATTTTCTTCATAAATTAAAGCAGAGTCGAATTGAATCCTGTCTTGAGAAATCTTTATCCAAATCTTTAATCCAAATCACTACTCGATCCAACTTCGCGGACACCATATTGATCGACACCCCAGGTGTCGACCGACATGCGTGTCACATGTCTCCCAAAAATCAGCCTCTCAAAACCAATCGTTTCGACCTTTGTGTCGACTGACACCCCCGGTGTCGGTTGATACAAACAACACAGCCACCAACTCTAGTTTTCATACTTAGTCGAATTTATGCTCCCAAAGCTACATTTTCTACCACAACCAAAACATGAAGCGTAATACAAATACGATTCTAAGAAAATAAAGAAAACACATGATGAAAACATTAAAACAACCTAAAAATCCATTGATAAGTGAACAAAATACTGCACTTAGCAGCAGGTCACCGGTAGCAGTGGTTTGCCGGTGGTGGCCCGTCGGACCACATTCACGCGGGTTTCGGGCTTGCAATATATGTTGGGGCTTATAATATGTTAACGAGCCCACTTGTCCTATTTTCTAATGGATCAAATCTTGGAGGCCCAAATTTTCAGAATATAAATTCAGATCTCAGTCCAAGTAGTGGGAGCCTAATCGAAGATCTGTAAAATAAATCCAACTTGTAATAGATCGGATTTATTTTTAAATTTGTATCATGAAACCACGAGTACATTTTTTATTTGTTTTATTATTTGTTCTCGCATGATATATTGACGACACTAAAATTGATTGCTCAAATTCAATGTTTATCAAGTAATAATAACAATCCAAGGAACTTACTCATTTTGCCCTAAGAAATACTATTTAGTTGTGTGGACTTTTATAGGTAAGAACGTTTAAAGTCGTTGAGTTTTGTTCTAATATCCTAAACTTGAATTCAAACTAACGAAAAACAACATTAAAAGCAAATAACACACTCATCATTAAATTATCGGTAATTTCAAGCAATTCTTCAATTTGTTAAACAATTTGGTAGAACAAGACTCACAAATACACGATAGAGATAGAATGGATGTTGATGAGAATGCCGATGTGCTCCAATTAGGTCGCACTTAGATGCAAACACAATTTAATCCCTAAATGGATGGAATACTACCTTATACTAGTCAATCGCCTATCACGGCGAATTGACCGTAGATGACGTTAAAAACCTCAAACTGCTACGTTATTGGCTTCTAACTCACTCCCTAAGGCACGTAAATCATCATCCTATGCCCTTCCTCCGCACAGGGATTGGATCGACGAACACAAGAATACATATTATTCACGATGCACCTATCGGCGTTTTGGCTGCAATATTCACATCAATTATCACCTAAGTTGGCTACTACCAACACCTAGGTGAATATGAATGAGCTCTAACATGATTCAATCTCATAGAGGGAGGTAAACATGCACAATTCAACCTAATTATCACACATCTTTATTCAAATCAACATCCAAAAGAAGTTTAGAACACAATACCTATCAATTGGATAATTACAATGTTGAATTGAAAACAAACCATTACAATTGATGGATCTATATAGATTTCTTCCCCAAATTGAGTACTTTGTTATTGATATACCCTTGAATTATTAAAATCTTCACCAAGTGAGGTTGGATTTGCTCTTAAACACCTTGGATTAGGTTTGGAAATAGATGGAAGATGGAAGTGTAGAGAGAATATAACTAATTTTTCTGTAAAAGTGACAAAAGTCCTTATAAAATCTGAATTTACCCCTTTTATAGTGAGCTAGCAGAGACTCGGATCCGCTCGAGATGTTCTGAAATAGAGAAACAGCCACACAGCCCGACACGGATCTACTGAAATTGATATGGTTCGACCGAAATTTGCCTCTAAAACGGCATATCGGTCGAGCACTGCTGGATCGCTCGGAATCTGCCTCTGAAATGCTTGGATCGACCGGTCTCTGTAGGATCGTCTGAAAATCGTGTCAGAATTGCCCAGATCGACCGATCTCTGCAGGATTGACCGGTCTTCTTCTCTGAAATCCATCCTGCTACTTTGCCTGCCCTCTCGGTCGATCCCCAATCCCTAAAACACCCGTGTTGGGAGATTTTCCTCCAAACTAAGCCGAAAATACTGAATAATGCTCAAAACCTAACCTACACCATCCAAAACACACAAAACACGAAAACACAACAAAAATAAGACAAAAACATATGATATGGGAGTAAAATGAACGCAAATATGCATGCACAAAGATCGAAATAAAGGTCATTTTACGCATATATCGTAATCCCCCAAACATGAACCTTTGATTGTCCTCAATCAAAACAATGTAAAGCAATCATTCGACCTCGTACAATACCTTATAGCTCATCTTGATAATCTAAGCATGTCCTAGTAAAACGAGATTATCACCTAACTTTGTGACATAGTTAATGCTAAGGATTCAAACCACTCATCAAATATGGATAAAAGAAATGAAATCACTCTCTCACGTATTTAGGGACGATGAGAATCACTCAATCACAAGATATCGAGCTCAGTTTCCATAGGCTTGCATCCATTCTAACCACTATACTACAATGAGTTAGATCCTAGAATCAAGAAGGTCTTTGCTTTGGTTATAACTTGGCTAGCTAATAGGTAGGTGGTTTTGGGCCAAAGTAATTAAACTCCTCAATTTCCTAAGAATCCCCCCTAAAATGTAATCATCAATCACTAAACCGGAGGCTTATTCCATTCCCAAATCTTCTTTCTTTTTCTTTCTTCATTTCTTTTTTCTCTTTTTCTTTCTCAATTTTTCTTGGCACCTTCCTTCATTTGTTTTATGTGTGGGCATATTTTTTTAAGACTTTCACCACTTTTTTTTCCACAACATTTTTGTAGGTTCCCCATTTTGGTGCCCCATTTTCTATGACTTGCACCAATCCACTTTATTTATTTCCTTTCATGCCTCATCAGTTGCAATAAAAAGTACCAACAATTCCAAACCCTACTCACATTACCGTATTCACCCTCATTCTCTCTTTCCCCCAAAACTTGGTCCTAATAATATCAAAGAAATTTCTCCAAATAAGCTCAATCACGGGGGTCAAAGATATGAAAGGCAAGTAATAATCAAGGTAAACAACTTATACTCCTGATGTGTAAGGTAGGACTAGGAATCGATAGCCCAATATCATTTTCTAGTCCCATACTCATGCCAATAGATTGAGAATAAATGAATGTTCTAGATTTTTCGCTCTCAATCTCTCCTCTCTCAAACAAGATAGATATGACAATATCAAGGCTCAATACTCACAACTTTTTGTCAAGTCCCATGCATTAACCAAACACAAAATTCGGTAATTCAAAAGTTAAACTTAGACATGCTTCGATAACAAGATTACGCTCTATCATAGGTTGAAGGAAAATTCAAGCTTCACCTAGTAAATCATGGTCTAATCTCAAGGTTAGTTTGGGTTCATCACACACACACAAGCACGCAAACAATCCTAAAAACAACAACTACATGCAACAAATCTAAATGGCTAGAGAAAACGATAAAATGCGTTACCCATCGGTAGTCACGATCAAACCGCCTCTCCAATGCCTTACATACCTACTCACATAAACAAAAAACACCACCAAACTATTGAGCATAATTCATATAATTAAGTTCTCATTTCCACCAAACAAACCACAAACCAACAATCAAGAAATATACAACATTATCCACAAGCACAACCATTCAAACCAATCCATTCATCATTCAACAAAAAAAACAAAAACAAAATAGGAAGTAGTTAATCATACCAACTCATTAATACTTCCATCAAACATCAATATCAAACCATAAGAATCGTGCAACCACATCCAAACTAAATTAAATCCAAATCCATATCCATATCCAAAAGTAGATCATATCATCACAATACAACCATATCGAAGTAGAAGTCATCCAACAAACTAAACTAAATTAATGCAAGATAAGATAGAGGAAGAGATGATAGATTGAACCAAGGCACCGGCTACCGGCACATCCCCCAAACTTAGTCAACTGAGACTAAGTTTGTCAAAACGGTAGACGGTACATACTCACTCCTTTTGACCCAACAAATACCCATTCCGGATGGGTTGCCTCCCATCAAGCGCTAGTTTAAAGTCATTAGCTTGACTTCTCACTTCAGTCATTCAAAAGGCACATCTAAAACCATGCAAGGTCCGTCATCAACATAGTACGGTTTAACCCGATGACCGTTAACCTTAAAACATAGACCACTCTTACTTTCCAACTCCAACTTACCATTGTCAAAAACTTGCTTCACCGTGAATGGACCCGACCACCTTGAACGAAACTTACCGGGCATCAACTTCAACCGAGAATCGAAAAGAAGCACCAAATCCCCCTTAGCAAAAGATTTACCTCTAATATGTAAGTCATGGAACTTCTTTGCCCGTTCCTTGTAGATCTGTGAATTTTCTTAGGCCGCATTTCGGAATTCTTCCATCTCATTCAAATGCATCACCTGCTCACCTTGAGCCTTCCTCCAATCCAAATTCATAGATTTTAAAGCCCAATAAGCTTTGTGTTCGAGCTCCACCGGTAAATGACACGACTTCCTAAATACCAATTAGTATGGTGACATACCAATCGGTGTTTTGAAAGTCGTCCTATGGGCCCACAATTCATCATCTAACCTTGAAGACCAATCCTTTCTTGTTACCACCTTCTTTTCTAAAATTGCTTTGATCTCTCTATTGGCAAGCTCCGTTTATCCATTTGATTGCGGATGGTAAGCGGTGGTAATTCGATGCCACACTCCATACCAGGCTAACAATTTTTCCAGCATCTTGTTACAAAATGACTCCCCCCATCACTTACCAAGGCCTGAGGAATCCCGAACCTTGTCACAATGCCTTGCAAAAACTTCAAAACAACTTTAGCATCATTAGTAATGGTAGGACAAGCTTCCACCCAACGAAACACATAGTCCACGACAAGTAATATATACTTATACCCAAAAGATGAGGGAAAAGGTCCCATAAAATCAATGCCCCACACATCAAATAAATCAATCTCAATGTACATTTTAGATGGCATCTCCTCCCTACGAGTTATAGACCTAGTTTTTTGATAGCAATCACATGTTTTTACCAAATTCATGCAATCACGATAAATGGAAGGCCATAAAATCTACAAGAAAGTACCTTCAATGCAGTACAGTTAGCGGCAAAATGTCACCCACTTACCGATGCATGACATTCCTCTATAATCCTTTGCCATTCTCCTTGATGAACACACCTCTGGATGTTTCCATCTGCACAACAACGAAACAAGTACGGCTCCTCCCAATAGTAAAATATAACGTCCTTAAGGAATTTCTTTCTTTGGTAAGGTTTCAAATCAGAAGGCAATACTCCAACTACAAGAAAATTTGAATAATCAGCAAACCATGGAATATTGGAAGTAATAAACATAAGAAGCTCATTCGGGAATTACTCATTGATACATCTCTCACTCTCATCACCGACAACCGACTCTTCTATAAATGATCTCCTATAACATTTTCACAACCCTTCCTATCTCTAATCTCCATGTCAAAACTCTTGCAACAACAAGATCCACCGAATAAACCTAGGTTTTGCATCGGGTTTTTTGAACAAGTACCGAATTGTTTCATGATTCGTGTACACGATAGACCTAGCTCCTACAAGGTAAGCACGAAACTTGTCATAATGGTAAACCACATCCAAAAAATCTTTTTCAGCCACTGTATAATTGCATTGGGTTGGATTTAAAGTTTTGCTAGCATACGCAATCACTCTAAACACTTTCCACGAACTTGCCCCAATGCTACCCCTATTGCCATGTCACTGGCATCACACATCAACACAAATTCCTCATCCCAATTTGGTGTAATAAGTATAGGAGCAGAAATGAGAGCTTCTTTCAACATCTTAAAAGCACAAACACATGATTCATCAAACACGAAAGGCACATATTTCTCAAGAAACAACACAAGGGTTTAATTATTTTGGAAATGCCTTGAATAAACCTTGTATAAAACCCTGCATGACCTAAAAAACTCCTCACACTTTTTACCGATCTAGGAATAGGCAATTGTTCAATGGCAACAATCTTAGCTTTATCCACCTCTAATCCTAGACTATAAATTTTAAGGCCTAACACTACACCTTCACATACCAAAAAATAGCATTTTTCCCAATTAAGAACAGGATTAGTCTCTTCACATTTAGTAAGAACAATTTCTAAATTTTTCAAGCATGCATCAAAAGAGTTAACAAAAACCAAAAAGTCATCCATAAATACCTCCATAATCTCCTCAATGAGCCCATGGAATATTGCCATCATGCATTGTTGAAATGTTGCCGGTGCATTGCATAGACCAAATGGCATCCTCCGATAAGCAAAAATCCCATAAGAGGCATGTAAATGCAGTTTTGTGTTGGTCTTATGGTGCCACCATTATTTGGTTATATCCTGAGTAGACATCCAAGAAACAATAATGTGAGTGTCCTGCAAGACGATCAAGCATTTGGTCAATAAAGGGTAAAGGAAAATTATCTTTCCTAGTGGCTAAATTTAAAGCTCAGTAGTCAATACAAAACCTCCACCTTTTAGTTGGCCACTCCATTACTTCTTCACCAGTCTCCTTTACCACCATCTCAAAACCACCCTTTTTGGGTACCATATGCGTAGGACTCACCCACTCACAATCGCTCAGTACATAGATGATGTTTTTATCCAAAAGTTTTAACACATATTTCTTCACAACCTCCTGCATCATAGGATTCAATCGTCGTTGAGGTTGTCTTTTAGGCTAGCAATTTTTGTCAAGGAGAATCTTATGCATGCAAATGGCTGGGCTTATTCCCTTGATGTCTGAAATTTGCCATCCAATAGCTGACCGATGTATCCTTAAAACCCGTAATAATTTCTCAACTTCACTCCCCGAGAGTCTAGTAGAGATAATTACCAGATATGTCTCCTTTTGTCCAAAAAATGCATATTTTAAATGATCCAGTAATTTCTTCAACTCCACTTCCGGTGCTTCATTCTTCATCTTATTCTTCTTTTGTTTTGCTTCACCTTCCTCTTCTTTAGTCCTCAATTCCAAAAATCCAACTTCCCCATTCATTGATTCGGTGGGAAAACTGTCCAACGTTCTAACGTACTCCACAATGTCATCCCTTACTTCTTCTTCATTCTTGCTAACATTCTCAGTGTAATATGATTTTTGTAAGATCTCCTCTAATGGCTTACTTCCTTCCCCTTTCTCATAGCTTGGAGGTTTCACAACTCTTACCATATTGCAATTATCCTCATTCTCATCCCCCATGCTTCTATTCATAGCCTCCGGAAAAGAGAAGGTAATTTTCCGTTCATCGAATTGAAAAGTCAACTGACCATTTTTCATATCAAACAATGCCCCACCAGTGGACAAAAATGGTCTTCCTAAGATGAGAGGAACATCTCCATCGTCTTCCATGTCAAGTACTACCAAATCTGTTGGGAAGATAAAGTCACGCACCTTGACCAAAATATCTTCCACAATTCCCTTTGGATATGATAAAGATCGATACACCATTTGTAATGTCATCGTTGTTGGCTTGATCTCTCCTATTTCAAATTTCTTGAACAATGATAAAGGCATTAGATTAATACATGCTCCCAAATCACACAAGGCGCGTGTTACTTCAATTCCACCAATAATGCATGAGATAGTGAAACTACCCGGATCTTAACTCTTGAACGGCATTTTCCGTTGTATCACAACACTACATTCCTCGAATAGGTTCACAGTTTCATA
Organism: Plectranthus barbatus; assembly: GCA_026898455.1. NCBI lineage: Eukaryota > Viridiplantae > Streptophyta > Magnoliopsida > Lamiales > Lamiaceae > Plectranthus > Plectranthus barbatus. The sequence goes on from JAPKLW010000596.1 coordinate 376,266, forward strand.
TTCTTCAATGCCAAACTTACTCTTTTGAGTGAACATTTCCTTTAACATCTTCATATACCCCGACATCTATCGAAGAACCTCAAGTAAAGGAATATTTATTTGAATCTTGCTCACGTGCTCAAGGAATCAAGTAAACTTCTTGTTCTTCCGACTTATCTCAAACCGTTGATGAAATAGAATAGGAGGAATGGATTCTTTCTCCGATGGTCTCTCAACAAGTACTTCCCTTTCCTTCACTTCCCTCGGTATAACCTCTTCTTCCTCCTTAAACATAACTTTCTTTCTAGTTCCACCATCTATCTTCTCTTTTTCACCTCCTTGTGCTTCTCTTTTTGGTCCTTCACAAGAATGCCCACTTCTAGTTGTTATAGCTCCACATGCTCCTTCAAATTCACTTCCTTGTTAATTTCTTCTCAATTAATGGGCAATACAAGATACTTGTGTCTTGATCTCTTTCAATAAATCTTCGTATCTTTCACACTTCCGTTTAACATCCTTGTTCGTTTCAAATATCCTTTCTTTCTCCTCCAAGTACGAATATTGTGGATTTTCCACAAAGAAGGTGAGTATGAATTTGCACCTTGCCATGGATTGTATGAATATCCCCCACTATATGGCTCATACACATTCTCTTGTTGACTCCTCCAATTATGGTCCATAGTGTATACATCTCGTCCATACTCATCTTCCTTTATCTCATACTCACAAGTTAACTTTTCCATTTTTTTCTGTATTGCAGCCATTTGAGCATTCAAAATTTCGATCTCACTCTTTTCTCTCACTGTTTTCACTACCTTGTGTTCCATCTTTCCTCGAGGCCATTGATAGCTGTTAGCGGCTATCTGCTCAATCATACTCCATGCTTTCTCTTCCTCAAGGTCAAGAAACGCTCCTCTCGAAGATGCATCCATCAAAATCTTCATCCCATAGTTCAAACCCCGATAAAACTGGCAAATTTGTTGACTCCGTGTGAACCCATGCTTTGGACACTTCCGGAGTAGATCCCAAAACTGGTCTCATGGCTCATATAGCAGTTCATCATATCGCTATCCAAACGAGGTGATCTCAGCTCCCCTCTTCAATATGAGACTAGGAGGAAAAAACTTGAACTAAAACTTCTCCCGGAGTTCCTCCCATGTAGCTATGTTTGATTTGTCAAGACCTTCAAACCAATGTCTAGCACCATCACGCAGGGAGAAAGAGAACAACCTCAACCGAATTTGGTCCTGTGGCACTTGATTGATCTTTATCGTGTCCGTTATCTCCAAAAATCTTGAGATGTGAATATTCAGATCTTCAGTTACATGTCCCCCAATATGAATATTCTTGATCATTTGGACCAACTGCGGTTTAATCTCGAATTGAGTGGTGTTCACTCCCAAGCGAAACCCACCGATTGCTTGCTCCCCTTGTGGTCTAAATAGATTTTTTACTGACGTTCTTGGTTCATTTCTTTCATTCATCATTGCCTTCATGAGTTCCAATTGTCTATCCAATTCCTCAATCCTTTCTGTCTCTTGTCGGTTCTCCATTTTGAATTCAACTTCAATTCCTTCATGCCTTTGTTGAAACTTTTGTTCCTCTCTCAAACGAGCTTTTGACCATGTTAACATAAACCACCTAAAAATTCCAACAAACAATTTCTCAAACAAAAGACAAAAATCCAACCACAAGATAACAACTAATAGGAAACAAAAGTAAACCTCTAAGAGACAAATTAACAAACTCCTAGCCTAAAATATCCACACTTTCAACAATATCCAAAGACCTACAAATCATGTTCCCAGGCAACGGCGCCAAAAACATGAAGACACTGAAATTGATTGCTCAAATTCAATGTTTATTAAGTAATAATATCAATCCAATGAACTTACTCGTTTCGCCCTAAGGAATACTATTTAGTTGTGTGGACTTTTATAGCTAGGAACGTTTAAAGTCGTTGAGTTTTGTACTAATATCCTAAACTTGAATTCAAACTAACTAAAAACAACATTAAAAGCAAATAATACACTCATCATTCAATTGTCGGTAAAGCAATTCTTTAATATCTTAAACAACTTAGTAGAAAAAGACTCACAAATACTCAATAGAGATAGAATTGTGTTGATGAGAAAGTCGATGTGCTCCAATTAGGTCGAACTTAGATGTAAACACAATTTAATCCCTAAATGGATGGACTATTACCCTATACTAGCCTATCCCCTATCACGGCGAATTGATCATAGATGACGTTGAAAACCTCAAACAACTATGTTATTGGCTTCTAACACACTCCCTAAGGCACGCAAATCATCATCATATGCCCTTCCTCTGCATAGGGATTGGATCGAGGAACACAAGAATACATGTTATTCACGACGCTCCTATCCGCGTGTTGGCTGCAATATTCACGTCAATTATCACCTAAGTTGGCTATTACCTATACTTAGGTGAATAAGAATGAGCTCTAGCACGATTTAATCTCATAGAGGGATGTAAACATGCACAATTCAACCTAATTATCACACATCTTTATTCAAATCAACATCCAAAAGAAGTTTAGAACACCATACCTATCTATTGGATCATTACAATGTTGAATTGAAAACAAACCATTACAATTGACAAATCTAGATAGATTTCTTCCCCAAATTGAGTACTTCGACCTTGATCTGCCCTTGAATTGTTGAAATCTTCACCAAGTGAGGTTGGATTAGCTCTTAGATACCTTGGATTAGGTTTTGAAGCAGATGGAATATGGAAGTATAGAGAGAATCTAATTAATTTTTGTGTAAAAGTGACAAAACTCCTAATAAAATCAAAATTTCCCCCTTTTATAGTGATCTAGCAGAGCCTCGGATCACCCGGGATGAAGTAGGATCGCCCGAACACTGTTGGATTGCCCGAAATCTGCCTCTGAAATGCTCGGATTGACCAGTGCTGCAAGATCGACCAAAAATCATCTCTAAATTGCCCAGATCGACCGATCTCTGCAGGATCGACCGGTCTTCTTCTCTGAAATCCATCCTGCTACTTTTCATGCCCTTTGGATTGATCCCCAATGCCTAAATCTCCCAGATCGGGCGATTTTCCTCCAAAACAAAGCCGAAAATGCTCAAAACCTAACCTACAACATCTAAAACACACAAAACACAAAAACACAACAAAAAGAAGACAGAAACATATGATATGGGAGTAAAATGAACGCAAATATACATGGACAAACATCAAAATAAAGGTCATTTTATGCACATATCCTATATGTGTTTAAATATTTGCACAACATTCAATCATGTTGTACATAATAGGAGCACATTTAATGCTTGTATTTACAACTTTAAAGCATGCTTATATTTTTTATTTTATGTAATTAAATTATAACTATAAATTCGGGGTTCATGCTTTGCATGATAGAATTTTAGCAATGTTATAATTTATTGCTATATAAAATAATTTGTGCAATCTAACCTTATGAATTTAAAATTACTAAGTTGTTTATTGAAGACTTCCACAAAGCGATCCCTTATCGGAAATGAATAATTTATTAGGTAAACGTCAACATGTGTATCTTACTTAGTTCATTATTAAAATGTTTTAATAGATGTGATATCTTAAAACAAACATTTAATTCATGTGAGAAGTGGGAGCTCATGTGTAAACGTCTACATGTGTAACTTGCGTATGGAACTTTCATAAGTTCTCTAAGGATTGATTTAAACGAGACAACCTTATTATAAAGGATCATAGTATGTTTTAATCGATCATCATATGCGAGGGTTGTCCATAGTATAACTAATTTGTCATGTTCCTGCTCAGTAGAATAATATGGTCTTAGTTAGTCTCTGGTTTTTAATTCCATTTGTCTAAGGAACCCTGACATGGATTAGAATTAAAGGAATAGAATTGAAAGATGCAGTCTGGTCAAATGTTTTGTTGTAAACATCGACATGTGTGGCTTGTAATAGAAATACTTGGGCAAATTGGAGGAAACATTAATATTGTTTTATCATAAGGTTTCAATATTTATATGTTTTAATAGTTTGCGATTATGTTTTAATTTCTGCTTTAATTTATTGTTTCAGACATGTCTACTTCTCACATTGTAAACTTCTTTACACTGAACCCTTTAACTAGTCCAATCTTTCTTGAGTGAAAATACTACTTCGTGTATATTCTCTCATCTGCGAATCATGCCTAGATACTTTCTATGGATCCACTAGTTCCTCAGTATTGGAAAGGTTTTGTTTCTGAGCAACAATTCTATGACAGATGAAAAGCTTCTGATGATTTGCTTACTTATTCACCGTAAACAGTCTGTCTACAGAGTTAAAACTCAAATATAGAAAGTTCCAAACTACTGTCGAGATCTGGAGGGATATTGTGAGAGTATATGGCAAGGTGAAATGAACTATCAGTTATAATCTTGTGAAAGACCTTCTTTGCAAGAAAATGATTGAGGGCAGTTCGGTAATTCTGCATTCTATGAACATGATGAAGATCATGAGAAAGTACAGGAGGAGAGGTGGACAAATTAATGCTCGGGTAGAGATTAACAATGTCCTGAACTCTGTTTCTGGGTCTTTTGATGATTTCATAAAGTCTCTTGCTGGCAGGCGTGAGTTTTCTCTTAATGAGTTACTCAAGGCACTGATGCAAGAACTGTCTGACATCATGGCATTTGAATTAGCAAAAACATTTTCAGCTTTTGACAAGGCAGTTACTCAGACTAAGGATATGCCTAACAAGTTTGATGATAAGCTCGTTATTTCACTCACTTATCTATATTATTTTTATATTATTTTATGTAGTTTTATTGAGTTTATATATATATTTTATGCATGATGTCAATATTAGGTGGTATTAGGCGTATTTTGGTATCTGTGCAGGTTTTTAGGCCTAAACTCACGAGAAAACCGTTCCGGAAGCAGTGACGTGTAAGAGTAGCAATGAAGAGTTCTCCCACAAGA